>CM057791.1:8689782-9221815 GCA_030145905.1 Populus davidiana
CGTGTCGTACCGATTGCACGCGTCTCCATGGAAAACAGCCTCCGGAAACGCGTGAAACAATTTGAGCACGATCCAACGGTCGGATTTACAGATACGGACCTTTTGAGCCGGTGCTTTGCCCGTGCCGTTGGAATGGCCCCGCCCGGACGTTGTCGTCGTGTCGTACCGATTGCACGCGTCACCATGGAAACCAGCCTCCGAAAACGCGTGAAACAATTTGAGCACGATCCAACGGTCGGATCTACAGATACGGACCTTTTCAGCCGGTGCTCGGGCCATGCCGTTGGAACGGCCCCGCCCGGACGCTGTCGTCGTGTCGTCCCGATTCCACGTGTCTCCATGGAAAACAGCCTCCGGAAACTCGTGAAACAATTTGAGCACGATCCAACAGTCGGATCTACAGATACGGACCTTTTGAGGCGGTACTCTAGTCGTGCCGGTGGAATGGCCCCGACCGGATGTTGTCGCCGTGTAGTACCGATTCCACGCGTCTCCATGGAAGCCAGCCTTCTGAAACTCGTGAAACAATTTGAGCGGGATCCAACGGTCGGATCTACAGATACGGACCTTTTGAGCCGGTGCTTTGCCCGTGCCGTTGGAACGGCCCCGCCCGGACGCTGTCGCCGTGTCGTACCGATTGCACGCGTCTCCATGGAAAACAGCCTCCGGAAACGCGTGAAACAATTTGAGCACGATCCAACGGTCGGATCTACAGATACGGACCTTTTGAGGCGGTACTCTAGTCGTGCCGGTGGAATGGCCCCGACCGGATGTTCTCGCCGTGTAGTACCGATTCCACGCGTCTCCATGGAAGCCAGCCTTCTGAAACTCGTGAAACAATTTGAGCGGGATCCAACGGTCGGATCTACAGATACGGACCTTTTGAGCCGGTGCTTTGCGCGTGCCGTTGGAATGGCCCCGCCCGGACGTTGTCGTCGTGTCGTACCGATTGCACGCGTCACCATGGAAACCAGCCTCCGAAAACGCGTGAAACAATTTGAGCACGATCCAACGGTCGGATCTACAGATACGGACCTTTTCAGCCGGTGCTCGGGCCGTGCCGTTGGAACGGCCCCGCCCGGACGCTGTCGTCGTGTCGTACCGATTCCACGTGTCTCCATGGAAAACAGCCTCCGGAAACTCGTGAAACAATTTGAGCGCGATCCAACAGTCGGATCTACAGATACGGACCTTTTGAGGCGGTACTCTAGTCGTGCCGGTGGAATGGCCCCGACCGGATGTTGTCGCCATGTAGTACCGATTCCACGCGTCTCCATGGAAACCAGCCTCCTGAAACTCGTGAAAAAATTTGAGCGGGATCCAATGGTCGGATCTACAGATACGGACCTTTTGAGCCGGTGCTTTGCCCGTGCCGTTGGAATGGCCCCGTCCGGACACTGTCGCCGTGTCGTATCGATTCCACGCGTCACAATGGAAACCAGCCTCCGGAAACCCGTGAAACAATTTGAGCACGATCCAACATGCGGATCTATAGATGCGGACCTTTTGAACCGGTACTCTGGTCGTGCCGGTGGAAGGTCCCCGACCGGATGTTGTTGCCGTGTCGTACTGATTCCACGCGTCTCCATGGAAACCAGCCTCCGGAACTCGTGAAACAATTTGAGCACGATCCAATGGTCGCATCTACAGATACGGACATTTTGAGTCGGTACTCTGGTCGTGTCGTTGGTACGGCCTTGACCGGACGTTGTCGCCGTGGCGTACCGATTCCACGCGTCTCCATGGAAACCACCCTCCGGAAACTCGTGCAACAATTTCAGCGCGATCCAACAGTCGGATCTACAAATACGAACCTTTTGAGCCGGTACTCTGGTCGTGTCGTTGGTACGGCCCGGACCAGACGTTGTCGTCGTGGCGTATCGATTCCACGCGTCTCCCTGGAAAACAGCCTCCAGAAACTCGTGTAAAAATATGAGCCCGATCCAACGGTCGGATCTACAGATACATACGTTTTGAGCCGCTACTCTGGTCGTGCCGATCGAATGGCCCCGACCAGATGGTGTCGCCGTGTCGTACCGATTCCACGCGTCTCCATGGAAAACATCCTTCAGAAAGTCGTGAAACAATTTGAGCGCGATCCAACGGTCGGATCTACAGATACGAACCTTTTGAGACGGTACTATGGTCGTGCCGGTAGAATGGCCCTGACCGGACGCTGTCGCCGTGTCGTACCAATTCCACACGTCTCCTTGGAAACCAGCCTCCGAAAACTCGTGAAACAATTTGAGAGCGATCCAACAGTCGGATCTACACAGACGGACCTTTTGAGCCGGTACTCTGGTCGTGTTGTTGTTACGGCCCTGACCGGACGCTGTCGCCGTGGTGTACCGATTCCACGCGTCTCCATGGAAGCCAGCCTTCTGAAACTCGTGGAACAATTTGAGCGTGATCCAACGGTCGGATCTACAGATACGGACCTTTTGAGCCGGTGCTTTGCCCGTGCCGTTGGAATGGCCTCGCCCGGACGCTGTCGCCGTGTCGTATTGATTCCACGCGTCACCATGGAAACTAGCCTCCGGAAACGCGTGAAACAATTTGAGCGCGATCCAACGATCGGATCTACAGATACGGACCTTTTCAGCCGGTGCTCGAGCCGTGCCGTTGGAACGGCCCCGCCCGGACGCTGTCGTCGTGTCGTACCGATTCCACGCGTCTCCATGGAAAACAGCCTCCGGAAACGCGTGAAACAATTTGAGCGCGATCCAACAGTCGGATCTACAGATACGGACCTTTTGAGGCAGTACTCTAGTCGTGCCGGTGGAATGGCCCCGCCCGGACGCTGTCGCCGTGTCGTATCGATTCCACGCGTCACCATGGAAACCAGCCTCCGGAAACGCGTGAAACAATTTGAGCCCGATCCAACGGTCGGATCTATAGATACGGACCTTTTGAACCGGTACTCTGGTCGTGCCGGTGGAAGATCTCCGACCGGACGTTGTTGTCGTGTCGTACTGATTCCACGCGTCTCCATGGAAACCAGCCTCCGGAAACTCGTGAAACAATTTGAGCACGATCCAACGGTCGGATCTACAGATACGGACATTTTGAGCCGGTACTCTGGTCGTGTCGTTGGTACGGCCTTGACCGGACGCTGTCGCCGTGGCGAACCGATTCCACGCGTCTCCATGGAAACCAGCCTCCGGAAACTCGTGCAACAATTTCAGCGCGATCCAACAGTCGGATCTACAAATACGGACCTTTTGAGCCGGTACTCTGGTCGTGTCGTTGGTACGGCTCGGACCGGACGTTGTCGTCGTGTTGTATCGATTCCACGCGTCTCCCTGGACAACAGCCTCCAGAAACTCATGAAAAAATTTGAGCCCGATCTAACGGTCGGATCTACAGATACATACGTTTTGAGAAGCTACTCTGGTCGTGTCGATCGAATGGCCCCGACCAGATGATGTCGCCGTGTCGTACCGATTCCACGCGTCTCCATGGAAACCAGCCTCCGGAAACTCGTGAAACAATTTGAGCGCGATCCAATAGTCGGATCTACAGATACGGACCTTTTGAGGCGGTAATCTAGTCGTGCCGGTGGAATGGCCCCGACCGGATGTTGTCGCCGTGTAGTACTGATTCCACGCGTCTCCATGGAAACCAGCCTCCTGAAACTCGTGAAAAAATTTGAGCGTGATCCAACGGTCGGATCTACAGATACGGACCTTTTGAGCCGGTGCTTTACCCGTGCCGTTGGAATGGCCCCGCCCGGACGCTGTCGTCGTGTCGTACCGATTCCACGTGTCTCCATGGAAAACAGCCTCCGGAAACTCGTGAAACAATTTGAGCGCGATCCAACAGTCGGATCTACAGATACGGACCTTTTGAGGCGGTACTCTAGTCGTGCCGGTGGAATGGCCCCGACCGGATGTTGTCGCCGTGTAGTATCGATTCCACGCGTCTCCATGGAAGCCAGCCTTCTGAAACTCGTGAAACAATTTGAGCGGGATCCAACGGTTGGATCTACAGATACGGACCTTTTGAGCCGGTGCTTTGCCCGTGCCGTTGGAACGGCCCCGCCCGGACGCTGTCGCCGTGTCGTACCGATTGCACGCGTCTCCATGGAAAACAGCCTCCGGAAACGCGTGAAACAATTTGAGCACGATCCAACGGTCGGATTTACAGATACGGACCTTTTGAGCCGGTGCTTTGCCCGTGCCGTTGGAATGGCCCCGCCCGGACGTTGTCGTCGTGTCGTACCGATTGCACGCGTCACCATGGAAACCAGCCTCCGAAAACGCGTGAAACAATTTGAGCACGATCCAACGGTCGGATCTACAGATACGGACCTTTTCAGCCGGTGCTCGGGCCATGCCGTTGGAACGGCCCCGCCCGGACGCTGTCGTCGTGTCGTACCGATTCCACGTGTCTCCATGGAAAACAGCCTCCGGAAACTCGTGAAACAATTTGAGCACGATCCAACAGTCGGATCTACAGATACGGACCTTTTGAGGCGGTACTCTAGTCGTGCCGGTGGAATGGCCCCGACCGGATGTTGTCGCCGTGTAGTACCGATTCCACGCGTCTCCATGGAAGCCAGCCTTCTGAAACTCGTGAAACAATTTGAGCGGGATCCAACGGTCGGATCTACAGATACGGACCTTTTGAGCCGGTGCTTTGCCCGTGCCGTTGGAACGGCCCCGCCCGGACGCTGTCGCCGTGTCGTACCGATTGCACGCGTCTCCATGGAAAACAGCCTCCGGAAACGCGTGAAACAATTTGAGCACGATCCAACGGTCGGATCTACAGATACGGACCTTTTGAGGCGGTACTCTAGTCGTGCCGGTGGAATGGCCCCGACCGGATGTTCTCGCCGTGTAGTACCGATTCCACGCGTCTCCATGGAAGCCAGCCTTCTGAAACTCGTGAAACAATTTGAGCGGGATCCAACGGTCGGATCTACAGATACGGACCTTTTGAGCCGGTGCTTTGCGCGTGCCGTTGGAATGGCCCCGCCCGGACGTTGTCGTCGTGTCGTACCGATTGCACGCGTCACCATGGAAACCAGCCTCCGAAAACGCGTGAAACAATTTGAGCACGATCCAACGGTCGGATCTACAGATACGGACCTTTTCAGCCGGTGCTCGGGCCGTGCCGTTGGAACGGCCCCGCCCGGACGCTGTCGTCGTGTCGTACCGATTCCACGTGTCTCCATGGAAAACAGCCTCCGGAAACTCGTGAAACAATTTGAGCGCGATCCAACAGTCGGATCTACAGATACGGACCTTTTGAGGCGGTACTCTAGTCGTGCCGGTGGAATGGCCCCGACCGGATGTTGTCGCCATGTAGTACCGATTCCACGCGTCTCCATGGAAACCAGCCTCCTGAAACTCGTGAAAAAATTTGAGCGGGATCCAATGGTCGGATCTACAGATACGGACCTTTTGAGCCGGTGCTTTGCCCGTGCCGTTGGAATGGCCCCGTCCGGACACTGTCGCCGTGTCGTATCGATTCCACGCGTCACCATGGAAACCAGCCTCCGGAAACCCGTGAAACAATTTGAGCACGATCCAACATGCGGATCTATAGATGCGGACCTTTTGAACCGGTACTCTGGTCGTGCCGGTGGAAGGTCCCCGACCGGATGTTGTTGCCGTGTCGTACTGATTCCACGCGTCTCCATGGAAACCAGCCTCCGGAAACTCGTGAAACAATTTGAGCACGATCCAATGGTCGCATCTACAGATACGGACATTTTGAGTCGGTACTCTGGTCGTGTCGTTGGTACGGCCTTGACCGGACGTTGTCGCCGTGGCGTACCGATTCCACGCGTCTCCATGGAAACCAGCCTCCGGAAACTCGTGCAACAATTTCAGCGCGATCCAACAGTCGGATCTACAAATATGAACCTTTTGAGCCGGTACTCTGGTCGTGTCGTTGGTACGGCCCGGACCAGACGTTGTCGTCGTGGCGTATCGATTCCACGCGTCTCCCTGGAAAACAGCCTCCAGAAACTCGTGTAAAAATATGAGCCCGATCCAACGGTCGGATCTACAGATACATACGTTTTGAGCCGCTACTCTGGTCGTGCCGATCGAATGGCCCCGACCAGATGGTGTCGCCGTGTCGTACCGATTCCACGCGTCTCCATGGAAAACATCCTTCAGAAAGTCGTGAAACAATTTGAGCGTGATCCAACGGTCGGATCTACAGATACGAACCTTTTGAGACGGTACTATGGTCGTGCCGGTAGAATGGCCCTGACCGGACGCTGTCGCCGTGTCGTACCAATTCCACACGTCTCCTTGGAAACCAGCCTCCGAAAACTCGTGAAACAATTTGAGAGCGATCCAACAGTCGGATCTACACAGACGGACCTTTTGAGCCGGTACTCTGGTCGTGTTGTTGTTACGGCCCTGACCGGACGCTGTCGCCGTGGTGTACCGATTCCACGCGTCTCCATGGAAGCCAGCCTTCTGAAACTCGTGGAACAATTTGAGCGTGATCCAACGGTCGGATCTACAGATACGGACCTTTTGAGCCGGTGCTTTGCCCGTGCCGTTGGAATGGCCTCGCCCGGACGCTGTCGCCGTGTCGTATTGATTCCACGCGTCACCATGGAAACCAGCCTCCGGAAACGCGTGAAACAATTTGAGCGCGATCCAACGATCGGATCTACAGATACGGACCTTTTCAGCCGGTGCTCGAGCCGTGCCGTTGGAACGGCCCCGCCCGGACGCTGTCGTCGTGTCGTACCGATTCCACGCGTCTCCATGGAAAACAGCCTCCGGAAACGCGTGAAACAATTTGAGCGCGATCCAACAGTCGGATCTACAGATACGGACCTTTTGAGGCAGTACTCTAGTCGTGCCGGTGGAATGGCCCCGCCCGGACGCTGTCGCCGTGTCGTATCGATTCCACGCGTCACCATGGAAACCAGCCTCCGGATACGCGTGAAACAATTTGAGCCCGATCCAACGGTCGGATCTATAGATACGGACCTTTTGAACCGGTACTCTGGTCGTGCCGGTGGAAGATCTCCGACCGGACGTTGTTGTCGTGTCGTACTGATTCCACGCGTCTCCATGGAAACCAGCCTCCGGAAACTCGTGAAACAATTTGAGCACGATCCAACGGTCGGATCTACAGATACGGACATTTTGAGCCGGTACTCTGGTCGTGTCGTTGGTACGGCCTTGACCGGACGCTGTCGCCGTGGCGAACCGATTCCACGCGTCTCCATGGAAACCAGCCTCCGGAAACTCGTGCAACAATTTCAGCGCGATCCAACAGTCGGATCTACCAATACGGACCTTTTGAGCCGGTACTCTGGTCGTGTCGTTGGTACGGCTCGGACCGGACGTTGTCGTCGTGGTGTATCGATTCCACGCGTCTCCCTGGACAACAGCCTCCAGAAACTCATGAAAAAATTTGAGCCCGATCTAACGGTCGGATCTACAGATACATACGTTTTGAGCCGCTACTCTGGTCGTGCCGATCGAATGGCCCCGACCAGATGGTGTCGCCGTGTCGTACCGATTCCACGCGTCTCCATGGAAAACATCCTTCAGAAAGTCGTGAAACAATTTGAGCGCGATCCAACGGTCGGATCTACAGATACGAACGTTTTGAGACGGTACTCTGGTCGTGCCGGTAGAATGGCCCTGACCGGACGCTGTCGCCGTGTCGTACCGATTCCACGCGTCTCCATGGAAACAAGCCTCCGAAAGTCGTGAAACAATTTGATAGCGATCAAACGGTCGGATCTAGAGATACGGACCTTTTGAGCCGGTACTCTGGTCGTGCCGGTTGAATGGCCCCGACCGGATGTTGTTGCCGTGTCGTATCGATTCCACGCGTCTCCATGGAAAACAGCCTCCGGAAACTCGTTAAAAAATTTGAGCGCGATCCAACGGTCGGATCTACAGATACGGACATTTTGAGCCGGTACTCTAGTCGTGTCGTTGGTACGGCCCTGACCGGACGCTGTCGCCGTGGCGTACCGATTCCACGCGTCTCCATGGAAGCCAGCCTTCTGAAACTCGTGAAACAATTTGAGCGTGATCCAACGGTCGGATCTACAGATACGGACCTTTTGAGCCGGTGCTTTGCCCGTGCCGTTGGAATGGCCCCGCCCGGACGTTGTCGCCGTGTCGTACCGATTCCACGGGTCAGCATGGAAACCAGCCTCCGGAAACGCGTAAAACAATTTGAGCGCGATCCAACGGTCGGATCTACAGATACGGACCTTTTCAGCCGGTGCTCGGGTCGTGCCGTTGGAACGGCCCTGCCCGGACGCTGTCGTCGTGTCGTACCGATTCCACGCGTCTTCATGGAAAACAGCCTCCGGAAACTCGTGAAACAATTTGAGCGCGATCCAACAGTCGGATCTACAGATATGGACCTTTTGAGGCGATACTCTAGTCGTGCCGGTGGAATGGCCCCGACCGGATGTTGTCGCCGTGTAGTACCGATTCCACGAGTCTCCATCGAAACCAGCCTCCTGAAACTCGTGCAACAAATTTGAGCGGGTTCCAACGGTCGGATCTACTGATACGGACCTTTTGAGCCGGTGCTTTGCCCGTGCCGTTGGTATGGCCCCGCCTGGACGCTGTCGCCGTGTCGTATCGATTCCACGCGTCACCATGGAAACCAGCCTCCGGAAATGCGTGCAACAATTTGAGCCCGATCCAACGGTCAGATCTATAGATACAGACCTTTTGAACCGGTACTCTGGTCGTGCCGGTGGAAGGTCCCCGACCGGACGTTGTTGCCGTGTCGTACTGATTCCACGCGTCTCCATGGAAACCAGCCGTCGGAAACTCGTGAAGCAATTTGAGCACGATCCAACGGTCGGATCTACACATACGGACATTTTGAGCCGGTACTCTGGTCGTGTCGTTGGTACGGCCTTGACCGGACGCTGTCGCCGTGGCGTACCGATTCCACGCGTCTCCATGGAAACCAGCCTCCGGAAACTCGTGAAAACATTTGAGCGCGATCCAACGGTCGGATCTACAGATACGGACCTTTTGAGCCGGTGCTTTGCCCGTGCCGTTGGAATGGCCCCGCCCGGACGCTGTCGCCGTGTCGTACCGATTCCACGCGTCACTATGGAAACCAGCCTCCGGAAATGCGTAAAACAATTTGAGCGCGATCCAACGGTCGGATCTACAGATACGGACCTTTTCAGCCGGTGCTCGGGCCGTGCCGTTGGAACGGCCCCGCCCGGACGCTTTCGTCGTGTCGTACCGATTCCACGCGTCTCCATGGAAACCAGCCTTCGGAAACTCGTGAAACAATTTGAGCACGATCCAACGGTCGGATCTACAGATACGGACATTTTGAGCCGGTACTCTGGTCGTGTCGTTGGTACGGCCTTGACCGGACACTGTCGCCGTGGCGAACCGATTCCACGCGTCTCCATGGAAACCAGCCTCCGGAAACTCGTGCAACAATTTCAGCGCGATCCAACAGTCGGATCTACAAATACGGACCTTTTGAGCCGGTACTCTGGTCGTGTCGTTGGTACGGCTCGGACCGGACGTTGTCGTCGTGTTGTATCGATTCCACGCGTCTCCCTGGACAACAGCCTCCAGAAACTCATGAAAAAATTTGAGCCCGATCTAACGGTCGGATCTACAGATACATACGTTTTGAGCCGCTACTCTGGTCGTGCCGATCGAATGGCCCCGACCAGATGGTGTCTCCGTGTCGTACCGATTCCACGCGTCTCCATGGAAAACATCCTTCAGAAAGTCGTGAAACAATTTGAGCGCAATCCAACGGTCGGATCTACAGATACGAACGTTTTGAGACGGTACTCTGGTCGTGCCGGTAGAATGGCCCTGACCGGACGCTGTCGCCGTGTCGTACCGATTCCACGCGTCTCCATGGAAACCAGCCTCCGAAAGTCGTGAAACAATTTGATAGCGATCAAACGGTCGGATCTAGAGATACGGACCTTTTGAGCCGGTACTCTGGTCGTGCCGGTTGAATGGCCCCGACCGGATGCTGTTGCCGTGTCGTATCGATTCCACGCGTCTCCATGGAAAACAGCCTCCGGAAACTCGTTAAAAAATTTGAGCGCGATCCAACGGTCGGATCTACAGATACGGACATTTTGAGCCGGTACTCTAGTCGTGTCGTTGGTACGGCCCTGACCGGACGCTGTCGCCGTGGCGTACCGATTCCACGCGTCTCCATGGAAGCCAGCCTTCTGAAACTCGTGAAACAATTTGAGCGTGATCCAACGGTCGGATCTACAGATACGGACCTTTTGAGCCGGTGCTTTGCCCGTGCCGTTGGAATGGCCCCGCCCGGACGCTGTCGCCGTGTCGTACCGATTCCACGGGTCAGCATGGAAACCAGCCTCCGGAAACGCGTAAAACAATTTGAGCGCGATCCAACGGTCGGATCTACAGATACGGACCTTTTCAGCCGGTGCTCGGGTCGTGCCGTTGGAACGGCCCTGCCCGGACGCTGTCGTCGTGTCGTACCGATTCCACGCGTCTTCATGGAAAACAGCCTCCGGAAACTCGTGAAACAATTTGAGCGCGATCCAACAGTCGGATCTACAGATATGGACCTTTTGAGGCGGTACTCTAGTCGTGCCGGTGGAATGGCCCCGACCGGATGTTGTCGCCGTGTAGTACCGATTCCACGAGTCTCCATCGAAACCAGCCTCCTGAAACTCGTGCAACAAATTTGAGCGGGTTCCAACGGTCGGATCTACTGATACGGACCTTTTGAGCCGGTGCTTTGCCCGTGCCGTTGGTATGGCCCCGCCTGGACGCTGTCGCCGTGTCGTATCGATTCCACGCGTCACCATGGAAACCAGCCTCCGGAAATGCGTGCAACAATTTGAGCCCGATCCAACGGTCAGATCTATAGATACAGACCTTTTGAACCGGTACTCTGGTCGTGCCGGTGGAAGGTCCCCGACCGGACGTTGTTGCCGTGTCGTACTGATTCCACGCGTCTCCATGGAAACCAGCCGTCGGAAACTCGTGAAGCAATTTGAGCACGATCCAACGGTCGGATCTATAAATACGGACATTTTGAGCCGGTACTCTGGTCGTGTCGTTGGTACGGCCTTGACCGGACGCTGTCGCCGTGGCGTACCGATTCCACGCGTCTCCATGGAAACCAGCCTCCGGAAACTCGTGAAAACATTTGAGCGCGATCCAACGGTCGGATCTACAGATACGGACCTTTTGAGCCGGTGCTTTGCCCGTGCCGTTGGAATGGCCCCGCCCGGACGTTGTCGCCGTGTCGTACCGATTCCACGCGTCACTATGGAAACCAGCCTCCGGAAACGCGTAAAACAATTTGAGCGCGATCCAACGGTCGGATCTACAGATACGGACCTTTTCAGCCGGTGCTCGGGCCGTGCCGTTGAAACGGCCCCGCCCGGACGCTGTCGTCGTGTCGTACCGATTCCACGCGTCTCCATGGAAACCAGCCTTCGGAAACTCGTGAAACAATTTGAGCACGATCCAACGGTCGAATCTACAGATACGGACATTTTGAGCCGGTACTCTGGTCGTGTCGTTGGTACGGCCTTGACCGGACGCTGTCGCCGTGGCGTACCGATTCCACACGTCTCCATGGAAACCAGCCTCCGGAAACTCGTGCAACAATTTCAGCGCGATCCAACAGTCGGATCTACACATACGGACCTTTTGAGGCGGTACTTTGGTCGTGTCGTTGGTACGGCCCGGACCGGACGTTGTCGTCGTGTCGTATCGATTCCACGCGTCTCCCTGGAAAACAGCCTCCAGAAACTCGTGAAACAATTTGAGCCCGATCCAACGGTCGGATCTACAGATACATACGTTTTGAGCCGCTACTCTAGTCGTGCCGATCGAATGGCCCCGACCAGATGGTGTCGCCGTGTCGTACCGATTCCACGCGTCTCCATGGAAAACATCGTTCAGAAAGTCGTGAAACAATTTGAGCGCGATCCAACGGTCGGATCTACAGATACGAACCTTTTGAGACGGTACTCTGGTCGTGCCGGTAGAATGGCCCTGACCGGACGTTGTCGCTGTGTCGTACCGATTCCACGCGTCTCCATGGAAACCAGCCTTTGAAAACTCGTGAAACAATTTGAGAGCGATCCAACGGTCGGATCTAGAGATACGGAACTTTTGAGCCGGTACTCTGGTCATGCCGGTGGAATGGCCCCGACCGGACGCTGTCGCTGTGTCGTATCGATTCCACACGTCTCCATGGAAACCAGCCTCAGGAAACTCGTGAAAAAATTTTAGCGCGATCCAACGGTCGGATCTACAGATACGCACCTTTTGAGCCGGTACTCTGGTCGTGTCGTTGGTACGGCCCTGACCGGACGCTGTCACCGTGTCGTACCGATTCCACCCGTCTCCATGGAAAATAGCCTCTGGAAACTCGTGAAACAATTTGAGCGCGATCCAACGGTCGAATCTACAGATACGGACCTTTTAAGCCGGTACTCTGGTTGTGTCGTGGGTACGGCCCGGACGGGACGTTGTCGCCGTGTCGTACCGATTCCACGCGTCTCCATGGAAAACAGCGTCCGGAAACTCGTGAAAACATTTGAGCGCGATCCAACGGTCAGATCTACAGATACGGACATTTTGAGCCGGTACTCTGGTCGTTTCGTTGGTACGGCCCTGACCGGACGCTGTCGCCGTGTTGTACCGATTCCACGCGTCTCCATGGGAAACAGCCTCTAGAAACTCGTGAAAAAATGTGAGCGCGATCCAACGTTCGGATCTACAAATACGGACCTTTTGAGCCGGTACTCTGGTCGTGCCGGTGGAATGGCCCCGACCGGACGTTGTCGCCGTGTCGTACCGATTCCACGCATCTCCATGGAAAACAGCCTACGGAAACTCCTGAAAACATTTGAGCGCGATCCAACGGTCGGATCTACAGATACGAACATTTTGAGCCGGTACTCTGGTCGTGTCGTTGGTACGGCCCTGACCGGACGCTGTCGCCGTGGCGTACCGATTCCACGTGGCTCCATGGAAACCAGCCTCCGGAAACTCGTGCAACAATTTGAGCGTCCGGTCGTGGCCCTTCCAACGGCACGACCAGAGTACCGGTTCAAAAGGTCTGTATCTGTAGATCCGACCGTTAGATCGCGCTCAAATTGTTTCACGAGTTTCCGAAGGCTGTTTTCCATGGAGACGCGCGGAATCGGTACGACACGGCGACAGCGTCCGGTCGTGGCCTTTCCAACGGCACGACCAGTGTACCGGCTCAAAATGTCTGTATCTGTAGATCCGACCGTTGGATCGCGCTCAAATTGTTTCACGAGTTTCCAGAGGCTGTTTTCCATGGAGACGCGTGGAATCGGTACGACAGGGCTATAGCGTCCGTATCTGGCCATTCCACCTGCACGACCAGAGTACCGGCTCAAAAGGTCCGTATCTGTAAATGCCACCGTTGGATCGCGCTCAAATTGTTTCACGAGTTTCCAGAGGCTGTTTTCCATGGAGAGGCGTGGAATCGGTATGACACGGCGACAACATCCGGTCGTGGCCTTTCCAACGGCACGACCAGCGTACCGGCTCAAAATGTCCGTATCTGTAGATCCGACCGTTGGATCGCGCTCAAATTGTTTCACGAGTTTCCAGAGGCTGTTTTCAATGGAGACGTGTGGAATCGGTACGCCACGGCTATAGCGTCCGGTCGTGGCCCTTCCAACAGCACGACCAGAGTACCGGTTCAAAAGGTCTGTATCTGTAGATCCGACCGTTAGATCGCGCTCAAATTGTTTCACGAGTTTCCGAAGGCTGTTTTCCATGGAGACGCGCGGAATCGGTACGACACGGCGACAGCGTCCGGTCGTGGCCTTTCCAACGGCACGACCAGTGTACCGGCTCAAAATGTCTGTATCTGTAGATCCGACCGTTGGATCGCGCTCAAATTGTTTCACGAGTTTCCAGAGGCTGTTTTCCATGGAGACGCGTGGAATCGGTACGACAGGGCTATAGCGTCCGTATCTGGCCATTCCACCGGCACGACCAGAGTACCGGCTCAAAAGGTCCGTATCTGTAAATGCCACCGTTGGATCGCGCTCAAATTGTTTCACGAGTTTCCAGAGGCTGTTTTCCATGGAGACGCGTGGAATCTGTACGACACGGCTATAGCGTCCGGTCGTGGCCCTTCCAACGGCACGACCAGAGTACCGGTTCAAAAGGTCCGTATCTGTAGATCCGACCGTTGGATCGGGCTCAAATTGTTTCACTAGTTTCCGGAGGCTGGTTTCCATGGAGACGCCTGGAATCGGTACAACACGACGACAGCGTCCGGTCGTGGCCTTTCCAACGGCACGACCAGTGTACCGGCTCAAAATGTCTGTATCTGTAGATCCGACCGTTGGATCATGCTCAAATTGTTTCACGAGTTTCGAAAGGCTGTTTTCCATGGAGACGCGTGGAATCGGTACGACAGGGCTATAGCGTCCGTATCTGGCCATTCCACCAGCACGACCAGAGTACCGGCTCAAAAGTTCCGTATCTGTAGATGCCACTGTTGGATCGCGCTCAAATTGTTTCACGAGTTTCTAGAGGCTGTTTTCCATGGAGACGCGTGGAATCTGTACGACACGGCTATAGCGTCCGGTCGTGGCCCTTCCAACGGCACGACTAGAGTACTGGTTCAAAAGGTCTGTATCTGTAAATCCGACCGTTAGATCGCGCTCAAATTGTTTCATGAGTTTCCGAAGGCTGTTTTCCATGGAGACGCGCGGAATCGGTACGACACGGCGACAGCGTCCGGTCGTGGCCTTTCCAACGGCACGACCAGTGTACCGGCTCAAAATGTCTGTATCTGTAGATCCGACCGTTGGATCGCGCTCAAATTGTTTCACGAGTTTCCAGAGGCTGTTTTCCATGGAGACGCGTGGAATCTGTACGACACGGCTATAGTGTCCGGTCGTGGCCCTTCCAACGGCAGGACCAGAGTACCGGCTCAAAAGGTCCGTATCTGTAGATGCCACCGTTGGATCGCGCTCAAATTGTTTCACGAGTTTCCAGAGGCTGTTTTCCATGGAGACGCGTGGAATCTGTACGACACGGCTATAGCGTCCGGTCGTGGCCCTTCCAACGGCACGACCAGAGTACCGGTTCAAAAGGTCTGTATCTGTAGATCCGACCGTTAGATCGCGCTCAAATTGTTTCACGAGTTTCCGAAGGCTGTTTTCTACGGAGACGCGCGGAATCGGTACGACACGGCGACAGCGTTCGGTCGTGGCCTTTCCAACGGCACGACCAGTGTACCGGCTCAAAATGTCCGTATCTGTAGATCCGACCATTGGATCGCGCTCAAATTGTTTCACGAGTTTCCAGAGGCTGTTTTCCATGGAGACGCGTGGAATCTGTACGACACGGCTACAGCGTCCGGTCGTGGCCCTTCCAACGGCAGGACCAGAGTACCGGCTCAAAAGGTCCGTATCTGTAGATGCCACCGTTGGATCGCGCTCAAATTGTTTCACGAGTTTCTAGAGGCTGTTTTCCATGGAGACGCGTGGAATCTGTACGACACGGCTATAGCGTCCGGTCGTGGCCCTACCAATGGCAGGACCAGAGTACCGGCTCAAAATGTCCGTATCTGTAGATCCGACCGTTAGATCGCGCTCAAATTGTTTCACGAGTGTCCGAAGACTGTTTTCTATGGAGAGGCGTGGAATCGGTACGACACGGCGACAACATCCGGTCGTGGCCTTTCCAACGGCACGACCAGCGTACCGGCTCAAAATGTCCGTATCTGTAGATGCCACCGTTGGATCGCGCTCAAATTGTTTCACGAGTTTCCGAAGGCTGTTTTCCATGGAGACGCGTGGAATCGGTACGACATGGCTATAGCGTCCGGTCGTGGCCCTTCCAACGGCACGACCAGAGTACCGGTTCAAAAGGTCCGTATCTGTAGATCCGACCGTTGGATCGCGCTCAAATTGTTTCACGAGTGTCCGAAGACTGTTTTCTATGGAGAGGCGTGGAATCGGTACGACACGGCGACAACATCCGGTCGTGGCCTTTCCAACGGCACGACCAGCGTACCGGCTCAAAATGTCCGTATCTGTAGATGCCACCGTTGGATCGCGCTCAAATTGTTTCACGAGTGTCCGAAGACTGTTTTCTATGGAGAGGCGTGGAATCGGTACGACACGGCGACAACATCCGGTCGTGGCCTTTCCAACGTCACGACCAGCGTACCGGCTCAAAATGTCCGTATCTGTAGATCCGACCGTTGGATCGCACTCAAATTGTTTCACGAGTGTCCGAAGACTGTTTTCTATGGAGACGCGTGGAATCGGTACGACACGGCGACAACATCCGGTCGTGGCCTTTCCAACGGCACGACCAGCGTACCGGCTCAAAATGTCCGTATCTGTAGATCCGACCGTTGGATCGCACTCAAATTGTTGCACGAGTTTCCAGAGGCTGTTTTCAATGGAGACGTGTGGAATCGGTACGCCACGGCTATAGCGTCTGGTCGTGCTCCTTCCAACGGCACGACCAGAGTACCGGCTCAAAAGGTTTGTATCTGTAGATGCCACCGTTGGATCGCGCTCAAATTGTTTCACGAGTTTCCGAAGGCTGTTTTCCAAGGAGACGCGTGGAATCGGTACGACAGGGCTATAGCGTCCGGTCGTGGCCCTTCCAACGGCACGACCAGAGTACCGGTTCAAAAGGTCCGTATCTGTAGATCCGACCATTGGATCGCGCTCAAATTGTTTCACTAGTTTCCGGAGGCTGGTTTCCATGGAGACGCCTGGAATCGGTACAACACGACGACAGCGTCCGGTCGTGGCCTTTCCAACGGCACGACCAGTGTACCGGCTCAAAATGTCTGTATCTGTAGATCCGACCGTTGGATCATGCTCAAATTGTTTCACGAGTTTCGAAAGGCTGTTTTCCATGGAGACGCGTGGAATCAGTACGACAGGGCTATAGCGTCCGTATCTGGCCCTTCCACCGGCACGACCAGAGTACCGGCTCAAAAGGTCCGTATATGTAGATGCCACCGTTGGATCGCGCTCAAATTGTTTCACGAGTGTCCGAAGACTGTTTTCTATGGAGAGGCGTGGAATCGGTACGACACGGCGACAACATCCGGTCGTGGCCTTTCCAACGGCACGACCAGCGTACCGGCTCAAAATGTCCGTATCTGTAGATCCGACCGTTGGATCGCACTCAAATTGTTTCACGAGTTTCCAGAGGCTGTTTTCAATGGAGACGTGTGGAATCGGTACGCCACGGCTATAGCGTCCGGTCGTGGCCCTTCCAACGGCACGACTAGAGTACCGGTTCAAAAGGTCTGTATCTGTAGATCCGACCGTTAGATCGCGCTCAAATTGTTTCACGAGTTTCCGAAGGCTGTTTTCCATGGAGACGCGCGGAATCGGTACGACACGGCGACAGCGTCCGGTCGTGGCCTTTCCAACGGCACGACCAGTGTACCGGCTCAAAAGATCCGTATCTGTAGATCCGACCGTTGGATCGCACTCAAATTGTTTCACGAGTTTCCAGAGGCTGTTTTCCATGGAGACGCGTGGAATCTGTACGACACGGCTATAGCGTCCGGTCGTGGCCCTTCCAACGGCAGGACCAGAGTACCGGCTCGAAAGGTCTGTATCTATAGATCCGACCGTTAGATCGCGCTCAAATTGTTTCACGAGTTTCCGAAGGCTGTTTTCCATGGAGACGCGCGGAATCGGTACGACACGGCGACAGCGTCCGGTCGTGGCCTTGCCAACGGCACGACCAGTGTACCGGCTCAAAAGATCCGTATCTGTAGATCCGACCGTTGGATCGCACTCAAATTGTTTCACGAGTTTCCAGAGGCTGTTTTCCATGGAGACGCGTGGAATCTGTACGACACGGCTATAGCGTCCGGTCGTGGCCCTTCCAACGGCAGGACCAGAGTACCGGCTCGAAAGGTCCGTATCTGTAGATGCCACCGTTGGATCGCGCTCAAATTGTTTCACGAGTTTCCGGAGGCTGTTTTCCATGGAGACGCGCGGAATCGATACGACAGGGCTATAGCGGCCGGTCGTGGCCCTTCCAACGGCACGACCAGAGTACCGGTTCAAAAGGTCTGTATCTGTAGATCCGACCGTTGGATCATGCTCAAATTGTTTCACGAGTTTCCGAAGGCTGTTTTCCATGGAGACGCGCGGAATCGGTACGACACGGCGACAGCGTCCGGTCGTGGCCTTTCCAACGGCACGACCAGTGTACCGGCTCAAAATGTCTGTATCTGTAGATCCGACCATTGGATCGCGCTCAAATTGTTTCACGAGTTTTCAGAGGCTGTTTTCCATGGAGACGCGTGGAATCTGTACGACACGGCTATAGCGTCCGGTCGTGGCCCTTCCAACGGCACGACCAGAGTACCGGTTCAAAAGGTCTGTATCTGTAGATCCGACCGTTAGATCGCGCTCAAATTGTTTCACGAGTTTCCGAAGGCTGTTTTCCATGGAGACGCGCGGAATCGGTACGACACGGCGACAGCGTCCGGTCGTGGCCTTTCCAACGGCACGACCAGTGTACCGGCTCAAAATGTCCGTATCTGTAGATCCAACCGTTGGATCGCACTCAAATTGTTTCACGAGTTTCCAGAGGCTGTTTTCCATGGAGACGCGTGGAATCTGTACGACACGGCTATAGCGTCCGGTCGTGGCCCTTCCAACGGCAGGACCAGAGTACCGGCTCAAAAGGTCCGTATCTGTAGATGCCACCGTTGGATCGCGCTCAAATTGTTTCACGAGTTTCCGAAGGCTGTTTTCCATGGAGACGCGCGGAATCGATACGACAGGGCTATAGCGTCCGGTCGTGGCCCTTCCAACGGCACGACCAGAGTACCGGTTCAAAAGGTCTATATCTGTAGATCCGACCGTTGGATCGCGCTCAAATTGTTTCACGAGTTTCCGGAGGCTGGTTTCCATGGAGACGCCTGGAATCGGTACAACACGATGACAGCGTTCGGTCGTGGCCTTTCCAACGGCACGACCAGTTTCCGGCTCAAAATGTCTGTATCTGTAGATCCGACCGTTAGATCGCGCTCAAATTGTTTCACGAGTTTCCGAAGGCTGTTTTCCATGGAGACGCGCGGAATCGGTACGACACGGCGACAGCGTCCGGTCGTGGCCTTTCCAACGGCACGACCAGTGTACCGGCTCAAAATGTCTGTATCTGTAGATCCGACCGTTGGATCGCGCTCAAATTGTTTCACGAGTTTCCAGAGGCTGTTTTCCATGGAGACACGTGGAATCTGTACGACACGGCTATAGCGTCCGGTCGTGGCCCTTCCAACGGCAGGACCAGAGTACCGGCTCAAAAGGTCCGTATCTGTAGATGCCACCGTTGGATCGCGCTCAAATTGTTTCACGAGTTTCCGAAGGCTGTTTTTCATGGAGACGCGCGGAATCGGTACGACACGGCGACAGCGTCCGGTCGTGGCCTTTCCAACGGCACGACCAGTGTACCGGCTCAAAATGTCCGTATCTGTAGATCTGACCGTTGGATCGCACTCAAATTGTTTCACGAGTTTCCAGAGGCTGTTTTCCATGGAGACGCGTGGAATCTGTACGACACGGCTATAGCGTCCGATCGTGGCCCTTCCAACGGCAGGACCAGAGTACCGGCTCAAAAGGTCCGTATGTGTAGATGCCACCGTTGGATCGCGCTCAAATTGTTTCACGAGTTTCCGAAGGCTGTTTTTCATGGAGACACGCGGAATCGATACGACAGGCCTATAGCGTCCGGTCGTGGCCCTTCCAACGGCACGACCAGAGTACCGGTTCAAAAGGTCTATATCTGTAGATCCGACCGTTGGATCGCGCTGAAATTGTTTCACGAGTTTTCGGAGGCTGGTTTCCATGGAGACGCCTGGAATCGGTACAACACGATGACAGCGTTCGGTCGTGGCCTTTCCAACGGCACGACCAGTGTACCGGCTCAAAATGTCTGTATCTGTAGATCCGACCGTTAGATCGCGCTCAAATTGTTTCACGAGTTTCCGAAGGCTGTTTTCCATGGAGACGCGCGGCATCGGTACGACACGGCGACAGCGTCCGGTCGTGGCCTTTCCAACGGCACGACCAGTGTACCGGCTCAAAATGTCTGTATCTGTAGATCCGACCGTTGGATCGCGCTCAAATTGTTTCACGAGTTTCCAGAGGCTGTTTTCCATGGAGACGCGTGGAATCTGTACGACACGGCTATAGCGTCCGGTCGTGGCCCTTCCAACGGCAGGACCAGAGTACCGGCTCAAAAGGTCCGTATCTGTAGATGCCACCGTTGGATCGCGCTCAAATTGTTTCACGAGTTTCCGAAGGCTGTTTTCCATGGAGACGCGCGGAATCGGTACGACACGGCGACAGCGTCCGGTCGTGGCCTTTCCAACGGCACGACCAGTGTACCGGCTCAAAATGTCCGTATCTGTAGATCCGACCGTTGGATCGCACTCAAATTGTTTCACGAGTTTCCAGAGGCTGCTTTCCATGGAGACGCGTGGAATCTGTACGACACGGCTATAGCGTCCGGTCGTGGCCCTTCCAACGGCAGGACCAGAGTACCGGCTCAAAAGGTCCGTATCTGTAGATGCCACTGTTGGATCGCGCTCAAATTGTTTCACGAGTTTCCGAAGGCTGTTTTCCATGGAGACGCGCGGAATCGATACGACAGGGCTATAGCGTCCGGTCGTGGCCCTTCCAACGGCACGACCAGAGTACCGGTTCAAAAGGTCTATATCTGTAGATCCGACCGTTGGATCGCGCTCAAATTGTTTCACGAGTTTCCGGAGGCTGGTTTCCATGGAGACGCGTGGAATCTGTACGACACGGCTATAGCGTCCGGTCGTGGCCCTACCAACGGCAGGACCAGAGTACCGGCTCAAAATGTCCGTATCCGTAGATCCGACCGTTGGATGGAGCTCAAATTGTTTCACGAGTTTCCGAAGGCTGTTTTCCATGGAGACGCGTGGAATCGGTACGACACGGCTATAGCGTCCGGTCGTGGCCCTTCCAACGGCACGACCAGAGTACCGGTTCAAAAGGTCCGTATCTGTAGATCCGACCGTTGGATCGCGCTCAAATTGTTTCACTAGTTTCCGGAGGCTGGTTTCCATGGAGACGCCTGGAATCGGTACAACACGACGACAGCGTCCGGTCGTGGCCTTTCCAACGGCACGACCAGTGTACCGACTCAAAATGTCTGTATCTGTAGATCCGACCATTGGATCATGCTCAAATTGTTTCACGAGTTTCCGAAGGCTGTTTTCCATGGAGACGCGCGGAATCGGTACGACACGGCGACAGCGTCCGGTCGTGGCCTTTCCAACGGCACGACCAGTGTACCGGCTCAAAATGTCTGTATCTGTAGATCCGACCGTTGGATCGCGCTCAAATTGTTTCACGAGTTTCCAGAGGCTGTTTTCCATGGAGACGCGTGGAATCTGTACGACACGGCTATAGCGTCCGGTCGTGGCCCTTCCAACGGCAGGACCAGAGTACCGTCTCAAAAGGTCCGTATCTGTAGATGCCACCGTTGGATCGCGCTCAAATTGTTTCACGAGTTTCCAGAGGCTGTTTTCCATGGAGACGCGTGGAATCTGTACGACACGGCTATAGCGTCCGGTCGTGGCCCTTCCAACGGCAGGACCAGAGTACCGTCTCAAAAGGTCCGTATCTGTAGATCCGACCGTTGGATCGCGCTCAAATTGTTTCACGAGTTTCCAGAGGCTGTTTTCCATGGAGACGCGTGGAATCTGTACGACACGGCTATAGCGTCCGGTCGTGGCCCTTCCAACGGCACGACCAGAGTACCGGTTCAAAAGGTCCGTATCTGTAGATCCGACCGTTGGATCGCGCTCAAATTGTTTCACGAGTTTCCAGAGGCTGTTTTCCATGGAGACGCGTGGAATCTGTACGACACGGCTATAGCGTCCGGTCGTGGCCCTTCCAACGGCAGGACCAGAGTACCGTCTCAAAAGGTCCGTATCTGTAGATGCCACCGTTGGATCGCGCTCAAATTGTTTCACGAGTTTCCAGAGGCTGTTTTCCATGGAGACGCGTGGAATCTGTACGACACGGCTATAGCGTCCGGTCGTGGCCCTTCCAACGGCAGGACCAAAGTACCGTCTCAAAAGGTCCGTATCTGTAGATGCCACCGTTGGATCGCGCTCAAATTGTTTCATGAGTTTCCAGAGGCTGTTTTCCATGGAGACACGTGGAATCTGTACGACACGGCTATAGCGTCCGGTCGTGGCCCTTCCAACGGCAGGACCAGAGTACCTGCTCAAAAGGTCCGTATCTGTAGATGCCACCGTTGGATCGCGCTCAAATTGTTTCACGAGTTTCCGAAGGCTGTTTTCCATGGAGACGCGCGAAATCGGTACGACACGGCGACAGCGTCCGGTCGTGGCCTTTCCAACGGCACGACCAGTGTACCGGCTCAAAATGTCCGTATCTGTAGATCCGACCGTTGGATCGCACTCAAATTGTTTCACGAGTTTCCAGAGGTTGTTTTCCATGGAGACGCGTGGAATCTGTACGACACGGCTATAGCGTCCGGTCGTGGCCCTTCCAACGGCAGGACCAGAGTACCGGCTCAAAAGGTCCGTATCTGTAGATGCCACCGTTGGATCGCGCTCAAATTGTTTCACGAGTTTCCGAAGGCTGTTTTCCATGGAGACGCGCGGAATCGATACGACAGGGCTATAGCGTCCGGTCGTGGCCCTTCCAACGACACGACCAGAGTACCGGTTCAAAAGGTCTATATCTGTAGATCCGACCGTTGGATCGCGCTCAAATTGTTTCACGAGTTTTCGGAGGCTGGTTTCCATGGAGACGCCTGGAATCGGTACAACACGATGACAGCGTTCGGTCGTGGCCTTTCCAACGGCACGACCAGTGTACCGGCTCAAAATGTCTGTATCTGTAGATCCGACCGTTAGATCGCGCTCAAATTGTTTCACGAGTTTCCGAAGGCTGTTTTCCATGGAGACGCGCGGAATCGGTACGACACGGCGACAGCGTCCGGTCGTGGCCTTTCCAACGGCACGACCAGTGTACCGGCTCAAAATGTCTGTATCTGTAGATCCGACCGTTGGATCGCGCTCAAATTGTTTCACGAGTTTCCAGAGGCTGTTTTCCATGGAGACACGTGGAATCTGTACGACACGGCTATAGCGTCCGGTCGTGGCCCTTCCAACGGCAGGACCAGAGTACCGGCTCAAAAGGTCCGTATCTGTAGATGCCACCGTTGGATCGCGCTCAAATTGTTTCACGAGTTTCCGAAGGCTGTTTTCCATGGAGACGCGCGGAATCGGTACGACACGGCGACAGCGTCCGGTGGTGGCCTTTCCAACGGCACGACCAGTGTACCGGCTCAAAATGTCCGTATCTGTAGATCCGACCGTTGGATCGTACTCAAATTGTTTCACGAGTTTCCAGAGGCTGTTTTCCATTGGAGACGCGTGGAATCTGTACGACACGGCTATAGCGTCCGGTCGTGGCCCTTCCAACGGCAGGACCAGAGTACCGGCTCAAAAGGTCCGTATCTGTAGATGCCACCGTTGGATCGCGCTCAAATTGTTTCACGAGTTTCCGAAGGCTGTTTTCCATGGAGACGCGCGGAATCGATACGACAGGGCTATAGCGTCCGGTCGTGGCCCTTGCAACGGCACGACCAGAGTACCGGTTCAAAAGGTCTATATCTGTAGATCCGACCGTTGGATCGCGCTCAAATTGTTTCACGAGTTTCCGGAGGCTGGTTTCCATGGAGAAGCCTGGAATCGGTACAACACGATGACAGCGTTCGGTCGTGGCCTTTCCAACGGCACGACCAGTGTACCGGCTCAAAATGTCTGTATCTGTAGATCCGACCGTTGGATCATGCTCAAATTGTTTCACTAGTTTCCGAAGGCTGTTTTCCATGGAGACGCGTGGAATCTGTACGACACGGCTATAGCGTCCGGTCGTGGCCCTACCAATGGCAGGACCAGAGTACCGGCTCAAAATGTCCGTATCTGTAGATCCGACCGTTGGATGGAGCTCAAATTGTTTCACGAGTTTCCAGAGGCTGTTTTCCATGGAGACGTGTGGAATCGGTACGCCACGGCTATAGCGTCGGGTCGTGCTCCTTCCAACGGCACGACCAGAGTACCGGCTCAAAAGGTTTGTATCTGTAGATGCCACCGTTGGATCGCGCTCAAATTGTTTCACGAGTTTTCGGAGGCTGGTTTCCATGGAGACGCCTGGAATCGGTACGACACGATGACAGCGTTCGGTCGTGGCCTTTCCAACGGCACGACCAGTGTACCGACTCAAAATGTCTGTATCTGTAGATCCGACCGTTAGATCGCGCTCAAATTGTTTCACGAGTTTCCGAAGGCTGTTTTCCATGGAGACGCGCGGAATCGATACGACAGGTCTATAGCGTCCGGTCGTGGCCCTTCCAACGGCACGACAAGAGTACCTGTTCAAAAGGTCCGTATCTGTAGATCCGACCGTTGGATCGCGCTCAAATTGTTTCACTAGTTACCGGAGGCTGGTTTCCATGGAGACGCCTGGAATCGGTACAACACGACTACAGCGTCCGGTCGTGGCCTTTCCAACGGCAGGACCAGTGTACCGGCTTAAAATGTCTGTATCTGTAGATCCGACCGTTGGATCATGCTCAAATTGTTTCACGAGTTTCAAAAGGCTGTTTTCCATGGAGACGCGTGGAATCGGTACGACAGGGCTATAGCGTCCGTATCTGGCCATTCCACCGGCACGACCAGAGTACCGGCTCAAAAGGTCCGTATCTGTAGATGCCACCGTTGGATCGCGCTCAAATTGTTTCATGAGTGTCCGAAGACTGTTTTCTATGGAGACGCGTGGAATCGGTACGACACGGCGACAACATCCGGTCGTGGCCTTTCCAACGGCACGACCGGCGTACCGGCTCAAAATGTCCGTATCTGTAGATCCGACCGTTGGATCGCACTCAAATTGTTTCACGAGTTTCCAGAGGCTGTTTTCAATGGAGACGTGTGGAATCGGTACGCCAGGGCTATAGCGTCCGGTCGTGGCCCTTCCAACGGCACGACCAGAGTACCGGTTCAAAAGGTCTGTATCTGTAGATCCGACCGTTAGATCGCGCTCAAATTGTTTCACGAGTTTCCGAAGGCTGTTTTCCATGGAGACGCGTGGAATCGGTACGACACGGCTATAGCGTCCGGTCGTGGCCCTTCCAACGGCACGACCAGAGTACCGGTTCAAAAGGTCTGTATCTGTAGATCCGACCGTTAGATCGCGCTCAAATTGTTTCACGAGTTTCCGAAGGCTGTTTTCCATGGAGACGCGCGGATTCGATACGACAGGGCTATAGCGTCCGGTCGTGGCCCTTCCAACGGCACGACTAGAGTACCGGTTCAAAAGGTCTATATCTGTAGATCCGACCGTTGGATCGCGCTCAAATTGTTTCACGAATTTTCGGAGGCTGGTTTCCATGGAGACGCCTGGAATCGGTACAACACGATGACAGCGTTCGGTCGTGGCCTTTCCAACGGCACGACCAGTGTACCGGCTCAAAATGTCTGTATCTGTAGATCCGACGGTTGGATCGCGCTCAAATTGTTTCACGAGTTTCCAGAGGCTGCTTTCCATGGAGACGCGTGGAATCTGTACGACACGGCTATAGCGTCCGGTCGTGGCCCTCCCAACGGTAGGACCAGAGTACCGGCTCAAAAGGTCCGTATCTGTAGATGCCACCGTTGGATCGCGCTCAACTTGTTTCACGAGTTTCCGAAGGCTGTTTTCCATGGAGACGCGCAGAATCGATACGACAGGGCTATAGGTCCGGTCGTGGCCCTTCCAACGGCACGACCAGAGTACCGGTTCAAAAGGTCTGTATCTGTAGATCCGACCGTTAGATCGCGCTCAAATTGTTTCACGAGTTTCCGAAGGCTGTTTTCCATGGAGACGCGCGGAATCGATACGACAGGGCTATAGCGTCCGGTCGTGGCCCTTCCAACGGCACGACTAGAGTACCGGTTCATAAGGTCTATATCTGTAGATCCGACCGTTGGATCGCGCTCAAATTGTTTCACGAATTTTCGGAGGCTGGTTTCCATGGAGACGCCTGGAATCGTTACAACACGATGACAGCGTTCGGTCGTGGCCTTTCCAACGGCACGACCAGTGTACCGGCTCAAAATGTCTGTATCTGTAGATCCGACCGTTGGATCGCGCTCAAATTGTTTCACGAGTTTCCAGAGGCTGTTTTCCATGGAGACACGTGGAATCTGTACGACACGGCTATAGCGTCCGGTCGTGGCCCTTCCAACGGCAGGACCAGAGTACCGGCTCAAAAGGTCCGTATCTGTAGATGCCACCGTTGGATCGCGCTCAAATTGTTTCACGAGTTTCCGAAGGCTGTTTTCCATGGAGACGCGCGGAATCGATACGACAGGGCTATAGCGTCCGGTCGTGGCCCTTGCAACGGCACGACCAGAGTACCGGTTCAAAAGGTCTATATCTGTAGATCCGACCGTTGGATCGCGCTCAAATTGTTTCACGAGTTTCCGGAGGCTGGTTTCCATGGAGAAGCCTGGAATCGGTACAACACGATGACAGCGTTCGGTCGTGGCCTTTCCAACGGCACGACCAGTGTACCGGCTCAAAATGTCTGTATCTGTAGATCCGACCGTTGGATCATGCTCAAATTGTTTCACTAGTTTCCAAAGGCTGTTTTCCATGGAGACGCGTGGAATCTGTACGACACGGCTATAGCGTCCGGTCGTGGCCCTACCAATGGCAGGACCAGAGTACCGGCTCAAAATGTCCGTATCTGTAGATCCGACCGTTGGATGGAGCTCAAATTGTTTCACGAGTTTCCAGAGGCTGTTTTCCATGGAGACGTGTGGAATCGGTACGCCACGGCTATAGCGTCGGGTCGTGCTCCTTCCAACGGCACGACCAGAGTACCGGCTCAAAAGGTTTGTATCTGTAGATGCCACCGTTGGATCGCGCTCAAATTGTTTCACGAGTTTTCGGAGGCTGGTTTCCATGGAGACGCCTGGAATCGGTACGACACGATGACAGCGTTCGGTCGTGGCCTTTCCAACGGCACGACCAGTGTACCGGCTCAAAATGTCTGTATCTGTAGATCCGACCGTTAGATCGCGCTCAAATTGTTTCACGAGTTTCCGAAGGCTGTTTTCCATGGAGACGCGCGGAATCGATACGACAGGTCTATAGCGTCCGGTCGTGGCCCTTCCAACGGCACGACCAGAGTACCTGTTCAAAAGGTCCGTATCTGTAGATCCGACCGTTGGATCGCGCTCAAATTGTTTCACTAGTTACCGGAGGCTGGTTTCCATGGAGACGCCTGGAATCGGTACAACACGACTACAGCGTCCGGTCGTGGCCTTTCCAACGGCAGGACCAGTGTACCGGCTTAAAATGTCTGTATCTGTAGATCCGACCGTTGGATCATGCTCAAATTGTTTCACGAGTTTCAAAAGGCTGTTTTCCATGGAGACGCGTGGAATCGGTACGACAGGGCTATAGCGTCCGTATCTGGCCATTCCACCGGCACGACCAGAGTACCGGCTCAAAAGGTCCGTATCTGTAGATGCCACCGTTAGATCGCGCTCAAATTGTTTCACGAGTGTCCGAAGACTGTTTTCTATGGAGACGCGTGGAATCGGTACGACACGGCGACAACATCCGGTCGTGGCCTTTCCAACGGCACGACCGGCGTACCGGCTCAAAATGTCCGTATCTGTAGATCCGACCGTTGGATCGCACTCAAATTGTTTCACGAGTTTCCAGAGGCTGTTTTCAATGGAGACGTGTGGAATCGGTACGCCAGGGCTATAGCGTCCGGTCGTGGCCCTTCCAACGGCACGACCAGAGTACCGGTTCAAAAGGTCTGTATCTGTAGATCCGACCGTTAGATCGCGCTCAAATTGTTTCACGAGTTTCCGAAGGCTGTTTTCCATGGAGACGCGTGGAATCGGTACGACACGGCTATAGCGTCCGGTCGTGGCCCTTCCAACGGCACGACCAGAGTACCGGTTCAAAAGGTCTGTATCTGTAGATCCGACCGTTAGATCGCGCTCAAATTGTTTCACGAGTTTCCGAAGGCTGTTTTCCATGGAGACGCGCGGAATCGATACGACAGGGCTATAGCGTCCGGTCGTGGCCCTTCCAACGGCACGACTAGAGTACCGGTTCATAAGGTCTATATCTGTAGATCCGACCGTTGGATCGCGCTCAAATTGTTTCACGAATTTTCGGAGGCTGGTTTCCATGGAGACGCCTGGAATCGGTACAACACGATGACAGCGTTCGGTCGTGGCCTTTCCAACGGCACGACCAGTGTACCGGCTCAAAATGTCTGTATCTGTAGATCCGACCGTTGGATCGCGCTCAAATTGTTTCACGAGTTTCCAGAGGCTGCTTTCCATGGAGACGCGTGGAATCTGTACGACACGGCTATAGCGTCCGGTCGTGGCCCTCCCAACGGTAGGACCAGAGTACCGGCTCAAAAGGTCCGTATCTGTAGATGCCACCGTTGGATCGCGCTCAACTTGTTTCACGAGTTTCCGAAGGCTGTTTTCCATGGAGACGCGCAGAATCGATACGACAGGGCTATAGGTCCGGTCGTGGCCCTTCCAACGGCACGACCAGAGTACCGGTTCAAAAGGTCTGTATCTGTAGATCCGACCGTTAGATCGCGCTCAAATTGTTTCACGAGTTTCCGAAGGCTGTTTTCCATGGAGACGCGCGGAATCGATACGACAGGGCTATAGCGTCCGGTCGTGGCCCTTCCAACGGCACGACTAGAGTACCGGTTCATAAGGTCTATATCTGTAGATCCGACCGTTGGATCGCGCTCAAATTGTTTCACGAATTTTCGGAGGCTGGTTTCCATGGAGACGCCTGGAATCGGTACAACACGATGACAGCGTTCGGTCGTGGCCTTTCCAACGGCACGACCAGTGTACCGGCTCAAAATGTCTGTATCTGTAGATCCGACCGTTGGATCGCGCTCAAATTGTTTCACGAGTTTCCAGAGGCTGTTTTCCATGGAGACACGTGGAATCTGTACGACACGGCTATAGCGTCCGGTCGTGGCCCTTCCAACGGCAGGACCAGAGTACCGGCTCAAAAGGTCCGTATCTGTAGATGCCACCGTTGGATCGCGCTCAAATTGTTTCACGAGTTTCCGAAGGCTGTTTTCCATGGAGACGCGCGGAATCGGTACGACACGGCGACAGCGTCCGGTGGTGGCCTTTCCAACGGCACGACCAGTGTACCGGCTCAAAATGTCCGTATCTGTAGATCCGACCGTTGGATCGCACTCAAATTGTTTCACGAGTTTCCAGAGGCTGTTTTCCATTGGAGACGCGTGGAATCTGTACGACACGGCTATAGCGTCCGGTCGTGGCCCTTCCAACGGCAGGACCAGAGTACCGGCTCAAAAGGTCCGTATCTGTAGATGCCACCGTTGGATCGCGCTCAAATTGTTTCACGAGTTTCCGAAGGCTGTTTTCCATGGAGACGCGCGGAATCGATACGACAGGGCTATAGCGTCCGGTCGTGGCCCTTCCAACGGCACGACCAGAGTACCGGTTCAAAAGGTCTATATCTGTAGATCCGACCGTTGGATCGCGCTCAAATTGTTTCACGAGTTTCCGGAGGCTGGTTTCCATGGAGACGCCTGGAATCGGTACAACACGATGACAGCGTTCGGTCGTGGCCTTTCCAACGGCACGACCAGTGTACCGGCTCAAAATGTCTGTATCTGTAGATCCGACCGTTGGATCGCGCTCAAATTGTTTCACGAGTTTCCAGAGGCTGCTTTCCATGGAGACGCGTGGAATCTGTACGACACGGCTATAGCGTCCGGTCGTGGCCCTTCCAACGGCAGGACCAGAGTACCGGCTCAAAAGGTCCGTATCTGTAGATGCCACCGTTGGATCGCGCTCAACTTGTTTCACGAGTTTCCGAAGGCTGTTTTCCATGGAGACGCGCAGAATCGATACGACAGGGCTATAGCGTCCGGTCGTGGCCCTTCCAACGGCAAGACCAGAGTACCAGTTCAAAAGGTCTGTATCTGTAGATCCGACCGTTAGATCGCGCTCAAATTGTTTCACGAGTTTCCGAAGGCTGTTTTCCATGGAGTCGCGCGGAATCGGTACGACACGGCGACAGCGTCCGGTCGTGGCCTTTCCAACGGCACGACCAGTGTACCGGCTCAAAATGTCTGTATCTGTAGATCCGACCGTTGGATCGCGCTCAAATTGTTTCACGAGTTTCCAGAGGCTGTTTTCCATGGAGACGCGTGGAATCGGTACGACACGGCTATAGCGTCCGGTCGTGGCCCTTCCAACGGCACGAACAGAGTACCGGTTCAAAAGGTCCGTATCTGTAGATCCGACCGTTGGATCGCGCTCAAATTGTTTCACTAGTTTCCGGAGGCTGGTTTCCATGGAGACGCCTGGAATCGGTACAACACGACGACAGCGTCCGGTCGTGGCCTTTCCAACGGCACGACTAGTCTACCGGCTCAAAATATCCGTATCTGTAGATCCGACCGTTGGATGGAGCTCAAATTGTTTGACGAGTTTCCAGAGGCTGTTTTCCATGGATACGCGTGGAATCGGTACGAGACGGCTATAGCGTCCGGTCGAGGCCCATCCAACGGCACGACCAGAGTACCGGTTCAAAACGTCCGTATCTGTAGATGCCACCGTTGGATCGCGCACAAATTGTTTCACGAGTTTCCGAAGGCTGTTTTCCATGGAGACGGGCGGAATCGGTACAACACGGCGACAGCGTCCGGTCGTGGCCTTTCCAACGGCACGACCAGTGTACCGGCTCAAAATGTCTGTATCTGTAGATCCGACCGTTGGATCGCGCTCAAATTGTTTCACGAGTTTCCAGAGGCTGTTTTCCATGGAGACGCGTGGAATCGGTACGACACGGCTATAGCGTCCGGTCGTGGCCCTTCCAACGGCACGACCAGAGTACCGGTTCAAAAGGTCCGTATCTGTAGATCCGACCGTTGGATCGCGCTCAAATTGTTTCACTAGTTTCCGGAGGCTGGTTTCCATGGAGACGCCTGGAATCGGTACAACACGACGACAGCGTCCGGTCGTGGCCTTTCCAACGGCACGACCAGTGTACCGGCTCAAAATGTCTGTATCTGTAGATCCGACCGTTGGATCATGCTCAAATTGTTTCACGAGTTTCCGAAGGCTGTTTTCCATGGAGACGCGCGGAATCGGTACGACACGGCGACAGCGTCCGGTCGTGGCCTTTCCAACGGCACGACCAGTGTACCGGCTCAAAATGTCTGTATCTGTAGATCCGACCGTTGGATCGCGCTCAAATTGTTTCACGAGTTTCCAGAGGCTGCTTTCCATGGAGACGCGTGGAATCTGTACGACACGGCTATAGCGTCCGGTCGTGGCCCTTCCAACGGCAGGACCAGAGTACCGGCTCAAAAGGTCCGTATCTGTAGATGCCACCGTTGGATCGCGCTCAACTTGTTTCACGAGTTTCCGAAGGCTGTTTTCCATGGAGACGCGCAGAATCGATACGACAGGGCTATAGCGTCCGGTCGTGGCCCTTCCAACGGCACGACCAGAGTACCAGTTCAAAAGGTCTGTATCTGTAGATCCGACCGTTCGATCGCGCTCAAATTGTTTCACGAGTTTCCGAAGGCTGTTTTCCATGGAGACGCGCGGAATCGGTACGACACGGCGACAGCGTCCGGTCGTGGCCTTTCCAACGGCACGACCAGTGTACCGGCTCAAAATGTCTGTATCTGTAGATCCGACCGTTGGATCGCGCTCAAATTATTTCACGAGTTTCCAGAGGCTGTTTTCCATGGAGACGCGTGGAATCGGTACGACACGGCTATAGCGTCCGGTCGTGGCCCTTCCAACGGCACGACCAGAGTACCGGTTCAAAAGGTCCGTAACTGTAGATCCGACCGTTGGATCGCGCTCAAATTGTTTCACTAGTTTCCGGAGGCTGGTTTCCATGGAGACGCCTGGAATCGGTACAACACGACGACAGCGTCCGGTCGTGGCCTTTCCAACGGCACGACTAGTGTACCGGCTCAAAATGTCTGTATCTGTAGATCCGACCGTTGGATCATGCTCAAATTGTTTCACGAGTTTCCGAAGGCTGTTTTCCATGGAGACGCGCGGAATCGGTACGACACGGCGACAGCGTCCGGTCGTGGCCTTTCCAACGGCACTACCCGTGTACCGGCTCAAAATGTCTGTATCTGTAGATCCGACCGTTGGATCGCGCTCAAATTGTTTCACGAGTTTCCAGAGGCTGTTTTCCATGGAGACGCGTGGAATCTGTACGACACGGCTATAGCGTCCGGTCGTGGCCCTTCCAACGGCAGGACCAGAGTACCGGCTCAAAAGGTCCGTATCTGTAGATGCCACCGTTGGATCGCGCTCAACTTGTTTCACGAGTTTCCGAAGGCTGTTTTCCATGGAGACGCGCAGAATCGATACGACAGGGCTATAGCGTCCGGTCGTGGCCCTTCCAACGGCACGACCAGAGTACCGGTTCAAAAGGTCTGTATCTGTAGATCCGACCGTTAGATCGCGCTCAAATTGTTTCACGAGTTTCCGAAGGCTGTTTTCCATGAAGACGCGCGGAATCGGTACGACACGGCGACAGCGTCCGGTCGTGGCCTTTCCAACGGCGACGACCAGTGTACCGGCTCAAAATGTCTGTATCTGTAGATCCGACCGTTGGATCGCGCTCAAATTGTTTCACGAGTTTCCAGAGGCTGTTTTCCATGGAGGCGCGTGGAATCGGTACGACACGGCTATAGCGTCCGGTCGTGGCCCTTCCAACGGCACGACCAGAGTACCGGTTCAAAAGGTCCGTATCTGTAGATCCGACCGTTGGATCGCGCTCAAATTGTTTCACTAGTTTCCGGAGGCTGGTTTCCATGGAGACGCCTGGAATCGGTATAACACGACGACAGCGTCCGGTCGTGGCCTTTCCAACGGCACGACCAGTGTACCGGCTCAAAATGTCTGTATCTGTAGATCCGACCGTTGGATCATGCTCAAATTGTTTCACGAGTTTCCGAAGGCTGTTTTCCATGGAGACGCGCGGAATCGGTACGACACGGCGACAGCGTCCGGTCGTGGCCTTTCCAACGGCACTACCCATGTACCGGCTCAAAATGTCTGTATCTGTAGATCCGACCGTTGGATCGCGCTCAAATTGTTTCACGAGTTTCCGAAGGCTGTTTTCCATGAAGACGCGCGGAATCGGTACGACACGGCGACAGCGTCCGGTCGTGGCCTTTCCAACGGCACGACCAGTGTACCGGCTCAAAATGTCTGTATCTGTAGATCCGACCGTTGGATCGCGCTCAAATTGTTTCACGAGTTTCCAGAGGTTGTTTTCCATGGAGACGCGTGGAATCGGTACGACACGGCTATAGCGTCCGGTCGTGGCCCTTCCAACGGCACGACCAGAGTACCGGTTCAAAAGGTCCGTATCTGTAGATCCGACCGTTGGATCGCGCTCAAATTGTTTCACTAGTTTCCGGAGGCTGGTTTCCATGGAGACGCCTGGAATCGGTATAACACGACGACAGCGTCCGGTCGTGGCCTTTCCAACGGCACGACCAGTGTACCGGCTCAAAATGTCTGTATCTGTAGATCCGACCGTTGGATCATGCTCAAATTGTTTCACGAGTTTCCGAAGGCTTGTTTTCCATGGAGACGCGCGGAATCGGTACGACACGGCGACAGCGTCCGGTCGTGGCCTTTCCAACGGCACTACCCGTGTACCGGCTCAAAATGTCTGTATCTGTAGATCCGACCGTTGGATCGCGCTCAAATTGTTTCACGAGTTTCCGAAGGCTGTTCTCCATGGAGACGCGCGGAATCGGTACGACACGGCGACAGCGTCCGGTCGTGGCCTTTCCAACGGCACTACCCGTGTACCGGCTCAAAATGTCTGTATCTGTAGATCCGACCGTTGGATCGCGCTCAAATTGTTTTCACGAGTTTCCAGAGGCTGTTTTCCATGGAGACGCGTGGAATCGGTACGGACACGGCTATAGCGTCCGGTCGTGGCCCTTGCAACGGCACGACCAGAGTACCGGTTCAAAAGGTCCGTATCTGTAGATCCGACCGTTGGATCGCGCTCAAATTGTTTCACTAGTTTCCCGAGGCTGGTTTCCATGAAGACGCCTGGAATCGGTACGACACGACGACAGCGTCCGGTCGTGGCCTTTCCAACGGCACGACCAGTGTACCGGCTCAAAATGTCTGTATCTGTAGATCCGACCGTTGGATCATGCTCAAATTGTTTCACGAGTTTCCGAAGGCTGTTTTCCATGGAGACGCGCGGAATCGGTACGACACGGCGACAGCGTCCGGTCGTGGCCTTTCCAACGGCACTACCCGTGTACCGGCTCAAAATGTCTGTATCTGTAGATCCGACCGTTGGATCGCGCTCAAATTGTTTCACGAGTTTCCAGAGGCTGTTTTCCATGGAGACACGTGGAATCGGTACGACACGGCTATAGCGTCCGGTCGTGGCCCTTCCAACGGCAGGACCAGAGTACCGGCTCAAAAGGTCCGTATCTGTAGATGCCACCGTTGGATCGCGCTCAACTTGTTTCACGAGTTTCCGAAGGCTGTTTTCCATGGAGACGCGCAGAATCGATACGACAGGGCTATAGCGTCCGGTCGTGGCCCTTCCAACGGCACGACCAGAGTACCGGTTCAAAAGGTCTGTATCTGTAGATCCGACCGTTAGATCGCGCTCAAATTGTTTCACGAGTTTCCGAAGGCTGTTTTCCATGGAGACGCGCGGAATCGGTACGACACGGCGACAGCGTCCGGTCGTGGCCTTTCCAACGGCACGACCAGTGTACCGGCTCAAAATGTCTGTATCTGTAGATCCGACCGTTGCATCGCGCTCAAATTGTTTCACGAGTTTCCAGAGGCTGTTTTCCATGGAGACGCGTGGAATCGGTACGACACGGCTATAGCGTCCGGTCGTGGCCCTTCCAACGGCACGACCAGAGTACCGGTTCAAAAGGTCCGTATCTGTAGATCCGACCGTTGGATCGCGCTCAAATTGTTTCACTAGTTTCCGGAGGCTGGTTTCCATGGAGACGCCTGGAATCGGTACAACACGACGACAGCGTCCGGTCGTGGCCTTTCCAACGGCACGACCAGTGTACCGGCTCAAAATGTCTGTATCTGTAGATCCGACCGTTGGATCATGCTCAAATTGTTTCACGAGTTTCCGAAGGCTGTTTTCCATGGAGACGCGCGGAATCGGTACGACACGGCGACAGCGTCCGGTCGTGGCCTTTCCAACGGCACTACCCGTGTACCGGCTCAAAATGTCTGTATCTGTAGATCCGACCGTTGGATCGCGCTCAAATTGTTTCACGAGTTTCCAGAGGCTGTTTTCCATGGAGACGCGTGGAATCGGTACGACACGGCTATAGCGTCCGGTCGTGGCCCTTCCAACGGCACGACCAGAGTACCGGTTCAAAAGGTCTGTATCTGTAGATCCGACCGTTAGATCGCGCTCAAATTGTTTCACGAGTTTCCGAAGGCTGTTTTCCATGAAGACGCGCGGAATCGGTACGACACGGCGACAGCGTCCGGTCGTGGCCTTTCCAACGGCACGACCAGTGTACCGGCTCAAAATGTCTGTATCTGTAGATCCGACCGTTGGATCGCGCTCAAATTGTTTCACGAGTTTCCAGAGGCTGTTTTCCATGGAGGCGCGTGGAATCGGTACGACACGGCTATAGCGTCCGGTCGTGGCCCTTCCAACGGCACGACCAGAGTACCGGTTCAAAAGGTCCGTATCTGTAGATCCGACCGTTGGATCGCGCTCAAATTGTTTCACTAGTTTCCGGAGGCTGGTTTCCATGGAGACGCCTGGAATCGGTATAACACGACGACAGCGTCCGGTCGTGGCCTTTCCAACGGCACGACCAGTGTACCGGCTCAAAATGTCTGTATCTGTAGATCCGACCGTTGGATCATGCTCAAATTGTTTCACGAGTTTCCGAAGGCTGTTTTCCATGGAGACGCGCGGAATCGGTACGACACGGCGACAGCGTCCGGTCGTGGCCTTTCCAACGGCACTACCCATGTACCGGCTCAAAATGTCTGTATCTGTAGATCCGACCGTTGGATCGCGCTCAAATTGTTTCACGAGTTTCCGAAGGCTGTTTTCCATGAAGACGCGCGGAATCGGTACGACACGGCGACAGCGTCCGGTCGTGGCCTTTCCAACGGCACGACCAGTGTACCGGCTCAAAATGTCTCTATCTGTAGATCCGACCGTTGGATCGCGCTCAAATTGTTTCACGAGTTTCCAGAGGTTGTTTTCCATGGAGACGCGTGGAATCGGTACGACACGGCTATAGCGTCCGGTCGTGGCCCTTCCAACGGCACGACCAGAGTACCGGTTCAAAAGGTCCGTATCTGTAGATCCGACCGTTGGATCGCGCTCAAATTGTTTCACTAGTTTCCGGAGGCTGGTTTCCATGGAGACGCCTGGAATCGGTATAACACGACGACAGCGTCCGGTCGTGGCCTTTCCAACGGCACGACCAGTGTACCGGCTCAAAATGTCTGTATCTGTAGATCCGACCGTTGGATCATGCTCAAATTGTTTCACGAGTTTCCGAAGGCTGTTTTCCATGGAGACGCGCGGAATCGGTACGACACGGCGACAGCGTCCGGTCGTGGCCTTTCCAACGGCACTACCCGTGTACCGGCTCAAAATGTCTGTATCTGTAGATCCGACCGTTGGATCGCGCTCAAATTGTTTCACGAGTTTCCGAAGGCTGTTCTCCATGGAGACGCGCGGAATCGGTACGACACGGCGACAGCGTCCGGTCGTGGCCTTTCCAACGGCACTACCCGTGTACCGGCTCAAAATGTCTGTATCTGTAGATCCGACCGTTGGATCGCGCTCAAATTGTTTCACGAGTTTCCAGAGGCTGTTTTCCATGGAGACGCGTGGAATCTGTACGACACGGCTATAGCGTCCGGTCGTGGCCCTTCCAACGGCAGGACCAGAGTACCGGCTCAAAAGGTCCGTATCTGTAGATGCCACCGTTGGATCGCGCTCAACTTGTTTCACGAGTTTCCGAAGGCTGTTTTCCATGGAGACGCGCGGAATCGATACGACAGGGCTATAGCGTCCGGTCGTGGCCCTTCCAACGGCACGACCAGAGTACCGGTTCAAAAGGTCCGTATCTGTAGATCCGACCGTTGGATCGCGCTCAAATTGTTTCACTAGTTTCCGGAGGCTGGTTTCCATGGAGACGCCTGGAATCGGTACAACACGACGACAGCGTCCGGTCGTGGCCTTTCCAACGGCACGACCAGTGTACCGGCTCAAAATGTCTGTATCTGTAGATCCGACCGTTGGATCATGCTCAAATTGTTTCACGAGTTTCCGAAGGCTGTTTTCCATGGAGACGCGTGGAATCGGTACGACACGGCTATAGCGTCCGGTCGTGGCCCTTCCAACGGCACGACCAGAGTACCGGTTCAAAAGGTCCGTATCTGTAGATCCGACCGTTGGATCGCGCTCAAATTGTTTCACTAGTTTCCGGAGGCTGGTTTCCATGGAGACGCCTGGAATCGGTACAACACGACGACAGCGTCCGGTCGTGGCCTTTCCAACGGCACGACCAGTGTACCGGCTCAAAATGTCTGTATCTGTAGATCCGACCGTTGGATCATGCTCAAATTGTTTCACGAGTTTCCGAAGGCTGTTTTCCATGGAGACGCGCGGAATCGGTACGACACGGCGACAGCGTCCGGTCGTGGCCTTTCCAACGGCACGACCAGTGTACCGGCTCAAAATGTCTGTATCTGTAGATCCGACCGTTGGATCGCGCTCAAATTGTTTCACGAGTTTCCAGAGGCTGCTTTCCATGGAGACGCGTGGAATCTGTACGACACGGCTATAGCGTCCGGTCGTGGCCCTTCCAACGGCAGGACCAGAGTACCGGCTCAAAAGGTCCGTATCTGTAGATGCCACCGTTGGATCGCGCTCAACTTGTTTCACGAGTTTCCGAAGGCTGTTTTCCATGGAGACGCGCAGAATCGATACGACAGGGCTATAGCGTCCGGTCGTGGCCCTTCCAACGGCACGACCAGAGTACCAGTTCAAAAGGTCTGTATCTGTAGATCCGACCGTTCGATCGCGCTCAAATTGTTTCACGAGTTTCCGAAGGCTGTTTTCCATGGAGACGCGCGGAATCGGTACGACACGGCGACAGCGTCCGGTCGTGGCCTTTCCAACGGCACGACCAGTGTACCGGCTCAAAATGTCTGTATCTGTAGATCCGACCGTTGGATCGCGCTCAAATTGTTTCACGAGTTTCCAGAGGCTGTTTTCCATGGAGACGCGTGGAAGCGGTACGACACGGCTATAGCGTCCGGTCGTGGCCCTTCCAACGGCACGACCAGAGTACCGGTTCAAAAGGTCCGTATCTGTAGATCCGACCGTTGGATCGCGCTCAAATTGTTTCACTAGTTTCCGGAGGCTGGTTTCCATGGAGACGCCTGGAATCGGTACAACACGACGACAACGTCCGGTCGTGGCCTTTCCAACGGCACGACCAGTGTACCGGCTCAAAATGTCTGTATCTGTAGATCCGACCGTTGGATCATGCTCAAATTGTTTCACGAGTTTCCGAAGGCTGTTTTCCATGGAAACGCGCGGAATCGGTACGACACGGCGACAGTGTCCGGTCGTGGCCTTTCCAACGGCACGACCAGTGTACCGGCTCAAAATGTCTGTATCTGTAGATCCGACCGTTGGATCGCGCTCAAATTGTTTCACGAGTTTCCAGAGGCTGTTTTCCATGGAGTCGCGCGGAATCGGTACGACACGGCGACAGCGTCCGGTCGTGGCCTTTCCAACGGCACGACCAGTGTACCGGCTCAAAATGTCTGTATCTGTAGATCCGACCGTTGGATCGCGCTCAAATTGTTTCACGAGTTTCCAGAGGCTGTTTTCCATGGAGACGCGTGGAATCGGTACGACACGGCTATAGCGTCCGGTCGTGGCCCTTCCAACGGCACGAACAGAGTACCGGTTCAAAAGGTCCGTATCTGTAGATCCGACCGTTGGATCGCGCTCAAATTGTTTCACTAGTTTCCGGAGGCTGGTTTCCATGGAGACGCCTGGAATCGGTACAACACGACGACAGCGTCCGGTCGTGGCCTTTCCAACGGCACGACTAGTCTACCGGCTCAAAATATCCGTATCTGTAGATCCGACCGTTGGATGGAGCTCAAATTGTTTGACGAGTTTCCAGAGGCTGTTTTCCATGGATACGCGTGGAATCGGTACGAGACGGCTATAGCGTCCGGTCGAGGCCCATCCAACGGCACGACCAGAGTACCGGTTCAAAACGTCCGTATCTGTAGATGCCACCGTTGGATCGCGCTCAAATTGTTTCACGAGTTTCCGAAGGCTGTTTTCCATGGAGACGGGCGGAATCGGTACAACACGGCGACAGCGTCCGGTCGTGGCCTTTCCAACGGCACGACCAGTGTACCGGCTCAAAATGTCTGTATCTGTAGATCCGACCGTTGGATCGCGCTCAAATTGTTTCACGAGTTTCCAGAGGCTGTTTTCCATGGAGACGCGTGGAATCGGTACGACACGGCTATAGCGTCCGGTCGTGGCCCTTCCAACGGCACGACCAGAGTACCGGTTCAAAAGGTCCGTATCTGTAGATCCGACCGTTGGATCGCGCTCAAATTGTTTCACTAGTTTCCGGAGGCTGGTTTCCATGGAGACGCCTGGAATCGGTACAACACGACGACAGCGTCCGGTCGTGGCCTTTCCAACGGCACGACCAGTGTACCGGCTCAAAATGTCTGTATCTGTAGATCCGACCGTTGGATCATGCTCAAATTGTTTCACGAGTTTCCGAAGGCTGTTTTCCATGGAGACGCGCGGAATCGGTACGACACGGCGACAGCGTCCGGTCGTGGCCTTTCCAACGGCACTACCCGTGTACCGGCTCAAAATGTCTGTATCTGTAGATCCGACCGTTGGATCGCGCTCAAATTGTTTCACGAGTTTCCAGAGGCTGTTTTCCATGGAGACGCGTGGAATCTGTACGACACGGCTATAGCGTCCGGTCGTGGCCCTTCCAACGGCAGGACCAGAGTACCGGCTCAAAAGGTCCGTATCTGTAGATGCCACCGTTGGATCGCGCTCAACTTGTTTCACGAGTTTCCGAAGGCTGTTTTCCATGGAGACGCGCAGAATCGATACGACAGGGCTATAGCGTCCGGTCGTGGCCCTTCCAACGGCACGACCAGAGTACCGGTTCAAAAGGTCTGTATGTGTAGATCCGACCGTTAGATCGCGCTCAAATTGTTTCACGAGTTTCCGAAGGCTGTTTTCCATGGAGATGCGCGGAATCGGTACGACACGGCGACAGCGTCCGGTCGTGGCCTTTCCAACGGCACGACCAGTGTACCGGCTCAAAATGTCTGTATCTGTAGATCCGACCGTTGGATCGCGCTCAAATTGTTTCACTAGTTTCCGGAGGCTGGTTTCCATGGAGACGCCTGGAATCGGTACAACACGACGACAGCGTCCGGTCGTGGCCTTTCCAACGGCACGACCAGTGTACCGGCTCAAAATGTCTGTATCTGTAGATCCGACCGTTGGATCGCGCTCAAATTGTTTCACTAGTTTCCGGAGGCTGGTTTCCATGGAGACGCCTGGAATCGGTACAACACGACGACAGCGTCCGGTCGTGGCCTTTCCAACGGCACGACTAGTGTACCGGCTCAAAATGTCTGTATCTGTAGATCCGACCGTTGGATCATGCTCAAATTGTTTCACGAGTTTCCAAAGGCTGTTTTCCATGGAGACGCGCGGAATCGGTACGACACGGCGACAGCGTCCGGTCGTGGCCTTTCCAACGGCACGACCCTTGTACCGGCTCAAAATGTCTGTATCTGTAGATCCGACCGTTGGATCGCGCTCAAATTGTTTCACGAGTTTCCAGAGGCTGTTTTCCATGGAGACGCGTGGAATCTGTACGACACGGCTATAGCGTCCGGTCGTGGCCCTTCCAACGGCAGGACCAGAGTACCGGCTCAAAAGGTCCGTATCTGTAGATGCCACCGTTGGATCGCGCTCAACTTGTTTCACGAGTTTCCGAAGGCTGTTTTCCATGGAGACGCGCGGAATCGATACGACAGGGCTATAGCGTCCGGTCGTGGCCCTTCCAACGGCACGACCAGAGTACCGGTTCAAAAGGTCTGTATCTGTAGATCCGACCGTTAGATCGCGCTCAAATTGTTTCACGAGTTTCCGAAGGCTGTTTTCCATGGAGACGCGCGGAATCGGTACGACACGGCGACAGCGTCCGGTCGTGGCCTTTCCAACGGCACGACTAGTGTACCGGCTCAAAATGTCTGTATCCGTAGATCCGACCGTTGGATCGCGCTCAAATTGTTTCACGAGTTTCCAGAGGCTGTTTTCCATGGAGACGCGTGGAATCTGTACGACACGGCTATAGCGTCCGGTCGTGGCCCTTCCAACGGCAGGACCAGAGTACCGGCTCAAAAGGTCCGTATCTGTAGATGCCACCGTTGGATCGCGCTCAAATTGTTTCACGAGTTTCCGAAGGCTGTTTTCCATGGAGACGCGCGGAATCGGTACGACACGGCGACATCGTCCGGTCGTGGCCTTTCCAACGGCACGACCCGTGTACCGGCTCAAAATGTCTGTATCCGTAGATCCGACCGTTGGATCGCGCTCAAATTGTTTCACGAGTTTCCAGAGGCTGTTTTCCATGGAGACGCGTGGAATCTGTACGACACGGCTATAGCGTCCGGTCGTGGCCCTTCCAACGGCAGGACCAGAGTACCGGCTCAAAAGGTCCGTATCTGTAGATGCCACCGTTGGATCGCGCTCAAATTGTTTCACGAGTTTCCGAAGGCTGTTTTCCATGGAGACGCGCGGAATCGATACGACAGGGCTATAGCGTCCGGTCATGGCCCTTCCAACGGCACGACCAGAGTACCGGTTCAAAAGGTCTATAGCTGTAGATCCGACCGTTGGATCGCGCTCAAATTGTTTCACGAGTTTCCGGAGGCTGGTTTCCATGGAGACGCCTGGAATCGGTACAACACGATTGCAGCGTTCGGTCGTGGCCTTTCCAACGGCACGACCAGTGTACCGGCTCAAAATGTCTGTATCTGTAGATCCGACCGTTGGATCATGCTCAAATTGGTTCACGAGTTTCCGAAGGCTGTTTTCCATGGAGACGCGTGGAATCTGTACGACACGGCTATAGCGTCCGGTCGTGGCCCTACCAACGGCAGGACCAGAGTACCGGCTCAAAATGTCCGTATCTGTAGATCCGACCGTTGGATGGAGCTCAAATTGTTTCACGAGTTTCCAGAGGCTGTTTTCCATGGAGACGTGTGGAATCGGTACGCCACGGCTATAGCGTCTGGTCGTGCTCCTTCCAACGGCACGACCAGAGTACCGGCTCAAAAGGTTTGTATCTGTAGATGCCACCGTTGGATCGCGCTCAAATTGTTTCACGAGTTTCCAGAGGCTGTTTTCCATGGAGACGCGTGGAATGGGTACGACACGGCTATAGCGTCCGGTCGTGGCCCTTCCAACGGCACGACCAGAGTACCGGTTCAAAAGGTCCGTATCTGTAGATCCGACCGTTGGATCGCGCTCAAATTGTTTCACTAGTTTCCGGAGGCTGGTTTCCATGGAGACGCCTGGAATGGGTACAACACGACGACAGCGTCCGGTCGTGGCCTTTCCAACGGCACGACCAGTGTACCGGCTCAAAATGTCTGTATCTGTAGATCCGACTGTTGGATCATGCTCAAATTGTTTCACGAGTTTCGAAAGGCTGTTTTCCATGGAGACGCGTGGAATCGGTACGACAAGGCTATAGCGTCTGTATCTGGCCATTCCACCGGCACGACCAGAGTACCGGCTCAAAAGGTCCGTATCTGTAGATGGCACCGTTGGATCGCGCTCAAATTGTTTCACGAGTATCCGAAGACTGTTTTCTATGGAGACGCGTGGAATCGGTACGACACGGCGACAACATCCGGTCGTGGCCTTTCCAACGGCACGACCAGCGTACCGGCTCAAAATGTCCGTATCTGTAGATCCGACCGTTGGATCGCACTCAAATTGTTTCACGAGTTTCCAGAGGCTGTTTTCAATGGAGACGTGTGGAATCGGTACGCCACGGCTATAGCGTCCTGTCGTGGCCCTTCCAACGGCACGACCAGAGTACCGGTTCAAAAGGTCTGTATCTGTAGATCCGACCGTTAGATCGCGCTCAAATTGTTTCACGAGTTTCCGAAGGCTGTTTTCCATGGAGACGCGCGGAATCGGTACGACACGGCGACAGCGTCCGGTCGTGGCCTTTCCAACGGCACGACCAGTGTACCGGTTCAAAAGGTCCGTATCTGTAGATCCGACCGTTGGATCGCGCTCAAATTGTTTCACTAGTTTCCGGAGGCTGGTTTCCATGGAGACGCGTGGAATCTGTACGACACGGCTATAGCGTCCGGTCGTGGCCCTTCCAACGGCAGGACCAGAGTACCGGCTCAAAAGGTCCGTATCTGTAGATGCCACCGTTGGATCGCGCTCAAATTGTTTCACGAGTTTCCGAAGGCTGTTTTCCATGGAGACGCGCGGAATCGATACGACAGGGCTATAGCGTCCGGTCATGGCCCTTCCAACGGCACGACCAGAGTACCGGTTCAAAAGGTCTATAGCTGTAGATCCGACCGTTGGATCGCGCTCAAATTGTTTCACGAGTTTCCGGAGGCTGGTTTCCATGGAGACGCCTGGAATCGGTACAACACGATTGCAGCGTTCGGTCGTGGCCTTTCCAACGGCACGACCAGTGTACCGGCTCAAAATGTCTGTATCTGTAGATCCGACCGTTGGATCATGCTCAAATTGGTTCACGAGTTTCCGAAGGCTGTTTTCCATGGAGACGCGTGGAATCTGTACGACACGGCTATAGCGTCCGGTCGTGGCCCTACCAACGGCAGGACCAGAGTACCGGCTCAAAATGTCCGTATCTGTAGATCCGACCGTTGGATGGAGCTCAAATTGTTTCACGAGTTTCCAGAGGCTGTTTTCCATGGAGACGTGTGGAATCGGTACGCCACGGCTATAGCGTCTGGTCGTGCTCCTTCCAACGGCACGACCAGAGTACCGGCTCAAAAGGTTTGTATCTGTAGATGCCACCGTTGGATCGCGCTCAAATTGTTTCACGAGTTTCCAGAGGCTGTTTTCCATGGAGACGCGTGGAATGGGTACGACACGGCTATAGCGTCCGGTCGTGGCCCTTCCAACGGCACGACCAGAGTACCGGTTCAAAAGGTCCGTATCTGTAGATCCGACCGTTGGATCGCGCTCAAATTGTTTCACTAGTTTCCGGAGGCTGGTTTCCATGGAGACGCCTGGAATGGGTACAACACGACGACAGCGTCCGGTCGTGGCCTTTCCAACGGCACGACCAGTGTACCGGCTCAAAATGTCTGTATCTGTAGATCCGACTGTTGGATCATGCTCAAATTGTTTCACGAGTTTCGAAAGGCTGTTTTCCATGGAGACGCGTGGAATCGGTACGACAAGGCTATAGCGTCTGTATCTGGCCATTCCACCGGCACGACCAGAGTACCGGCTCAAAAGGTCCGTATCTGTAGATGCCACCGTTGGATCGCGCTCAAATTGTTTCACGAGTGTCCGAAGACTGTTTTCTATGGAGACGCGTGGAATCGGTATGACACGGCGACAACATCCGGTCGTGGCCTTTCCAACGGCACGACCAGCGTACCGGCTCAAAATGTCCGTATCTGTAGATCCGACCGTTGGATCGCACTCAAATTGTTTCACGAGTTTCCAGAGGCTGTTTTCAATGGAGACGTGTGGAATCGGTACGCCACGGCTATAGCGTCCTGTCGTGGCCCTTCCAACGGCACGACCAGAGTACCGGTTCAAAAGGTCTGTATCTGTAGATCCGACCGTTAGATCGCGCTCAAATTGTTTCACGAGTTTCCGAAGGCTGTTTTCCATGGAGACGCGCGGAATCGGTACGACACGGCGACAGCGTCCGGTCGTGGCCTTTCCAACGGCACGACCAGTGTACCGGTTCAAAAGGTCCGTATCTGTAGATCCGACCGTTGGATCGCGCTCAAATTGTTTCACTAGTTTCCGGAGGCTGGTTTCCATGGAGACGCCTGGAATCGGTACAACACGACGACAGCGTCCGGTCGTGGCCTTTCCAACAGCACGACCAGTGTACCGGCTCAAAATGTCTGTATATGTAGATCCGACCGTTGGATCGCGCTCAAATTGTTTCACAAGTTTCCAGAGGCTGTTTTCCATGGAGATGCGTGAAATCTGTACGACACGGCTATAGCGTCCGGTCGTGGCCCTTCCAACGGCAGGACCAGAGTACTGGCTCAAAAGGTCCATATCTGTAGATGCCACCGTTGGATCGCGCTCAAATTGTTTCACGAGTTTCCGAAGGCTGTTTTCCATGGAGACGCGCGGAATCGATACGACAGGGCTATAGCGTCCGGTCGTGGCCCTTCCAACGGCACGACCAGAGTACCGGTTCAAAAGGTCTATATCTGTAGATCCGACCGTTGGATCGCGCTCAAATTGTTTCACGAGTTTCCGAAGGCTGTTTTCCATGGAGACGCGCGGAATCGGTACGACACGGCGACAGCGTCCGGTCGTGGCCTTTCCAACGGCACGACCAGTGTACCGGCTCAAAATGTCTGTATCTGTAGATCCGACCGTTGGATCGCGCTCAAATTGTTTAACGAGTTTCCAGAGGCTGTTTCCATGGAGGCGCGTGGAATCTGTACGACACGGCTATAGCGTCCGGTCGTGGCCCTACCAACGGCAGGACCAGAGTACCGGCTCAAAATGTCCGTATCTGTAGATCCGACCGTTGGATGGAGCTCAAATTGTTTCACGAGTTTCCAGAGGCTGTTTTCCATGGAGACGTGTGGAATCGGTACTACACGGCTATAGCGTCCGGTCGTGGCCGTTCCAACGGCAGGACCAGAGTACCGGCTCAAAAGGTCCGTATCTGTAGATGCCACCGTTGGATCGCGATCAACTTGTTTCACGAGTTTCCGAAGGCTGTTTTCGATGGAGACGCGCAGAATCGATACGACAGGGCTATAGCGTCCGGTCGTGGCCCTTCCAACGGCACGACCAGAGTACCGGTTCAAAAGGTCTGTATCTGTAGATCCGACCGTTAGATCGCGCTCAAATTGTTTCACGAGTTTCCGAAGGCTGTTTTCCATGGAGACGCGCGGAATCGGTACGACACGGCGACAGCGTCCGGTCGTGGCCTTTCCAACGGCACGACCAGTGTACCGGCTCAAAATGTCTGTATCTGTAGATCCGACCGTTGGATCGCGCTCAAATTCTTTCACGAGTTTCCAGAGGCTGTTTTCCATGGAGACGCGTGGAATCGGTACGACACGGCTATAGCGTCCGGTCGTGGCCCTTCCAACGGCACGACCAGAGTACCGGTTCAAAATGTCTGTATCTGTAGATCCGACCGTTGGATCGCGCTCAAATTGTTTCACTAGTTTCCGGAGGCTGGTTTCCATGGAGACGCCTGGAATCGGTACAACACGACGACAGCGTCCGGTCGTGGCCTTTCCAACGGCACGACTAGTGTACCGGCTCAAAATGTCTGTATCTGTAGATCCGACCGTTGGATCATGCTCAAATTGTTTCACGAGTTTCCGAAGGCTGTTTTCCATGGAGACGCGCGGAATCGGTACGACACGGCGACAGCGTCCGGTCGTGGCCTTTCCAACGGCACGACCAGTGTACCGGCTCAAAATGTCTGTATCTGTAGATCCGACCGTTGGATCGCGCTCAAATTCTTTCACGAGTTTCCAGAGGCTGTTTTCCATGGAGACGCGTGGAATCGGTACGACACGGCTATAGCGTCCGGTCGTGGCCCTTCCAACGGCACGACCAGAGTACCGGTTCAAAATGTCTGTATCTGTAGATCCGACCGTTGGATCGCGCTCAAATTGTTTCACTAGTTTCCGGAGGCTGGTTTCCATGGAGACGCCTGGAATCGGTACAACACGACGACAGCGTCCGGTCGTGGCCTTTCCAACGGCACGACTAGTGTACCGGCTCAAAATGTCTGTATCTGTAGATCCGACCGTTGGATCATTCTCAAATTGTTTCACGAGTTTCCGAAGGCTGTTTTCCATGGAGACGCGCGGAATCGGTACGACACGGCGACAGCGTCCGGTCGTGGCCTTTCCAACGGCACGACCAGTGTACCGGCTCAAAATGTCTGTATCTGTAGATCCGACCGTTGGATCGCGCTCAAATTGTTTCACGAGTTTCCAGAGGCTGTTTTCCATGGAGACGCGTGGAATCTGTACGACACGGCTATAGCGTCCGGTCGTGGCCCTTCCAACGGCAGGACCAGAGTACCGGCTCAAAAGGTCCGTATCTGTAGATGCCACCGTTGGATCGCGCTCAAATTGTTTCACGAGTTTCCGAAGGCTGTTTTCCATGGAGACGCGCGGAATCGATACGACAGGGCTATAGCGTCCGGTCGTGGCCCTTCCAACGGCACGACCAGAGTACCGGTTCAAAAGGTCTGTATCTGTAGATCCGACCGTTAGATCGCGCTCAAATTGTTTCACGAGTTTCCGAAGGCTGTTTTCCATGGAGACGCGCGGAATCGGTACGACACGGCGACAGCGTCCGGTCGTGGCCTTTCCAACGGCACGACCAGTGTACCGGCTCAAAATGTCTGTATCTGTAGATCCGACCGTTGGATCGCGCTCAAATTGTTTCACGAGTTTCCAGAGGCTGTTTTCCATGGAGACGCGTGGAATCGGTACGACACGGCTATAGCGTCCGGTCGTGGCCCTTCCAACGGCACGACCAGAGTACCGGTTCAAAAGGTCCGTATCTGTAGATCCGACCGTTGGATCGCGCTCAAATTGTTTCACGAGTTTCCAGAGGCTGTTTTCCATGGAGACGCGTGGAATCTGTACGACACGGCTATAGCGTCCGGTCGTGGCCCTTCCAACGGCAGGACCAGAGTACCGGCTCAAAAGGTTTGTATCTGTAGATGCCACCGTTGGATCGCGCTCAAATTATTTCACGAGTTTCCGAAGGCTGTTTTCCATGGAGACGCGCGGAATCGATACGACAGGGCTATAGCGTCCGGTCGTGGCCCTTCCAACGGCACGACCAGAGTACCGGTTCAAAAGGTCCGTATCTGTAGATCCGACCGTTGGATCGCGCTCAAATTGTTTCACGAGTTTCCGGAGGCTGGTTTCCATGGAGACGCCTGGAATCGGTACAACACGGCTATAGCGTCCGGTCGTGGCCCTACCAACGGCAGGACCAGAGTACCGGCTCAAAATGTCCGTATCTGTAGATCCGACCGTTGGATGGAGCTCAAATTGTTTCACGAGTTTCCAGAGGCTGTTTTCCATGGAGACGTGTGGAATCGGTACTACACGGCTATAGCGTCCGGTCGTGGCCCTTCCAACGGCAGGACCAGAGTACCGGCTCAAAAGGTCCGTATCTGTAGATGCCACCGTTGGATTGCGCTCAAATTGTTTCACTAGTTTCCGGAGGCTGGTTTCCATGGAGACGCTTGGAATCGGTACAACACGACGACAGCGTCCGGTCGTGGCCTTTCCAACGGCACGACCAGTGTACCGGCTCAAAATGTCTGTATCTGTAGATCCGACCGTTGGATCGCGCTCAAATTGTTTCACGAGTTTCCAGAGGCTGTTTTCCATGGAGACGCGTGGAATCGGTACGACACGGCTATAGCGTCCGGTCGTGGCCCTTCCAACGGCACGACCAGAGTACCGGTTCAAAAGGTCAGTATCTGTAGATCCGACCGTTGGATCGCGCTCAAATTGTTTCACTAGTTTCCGGAGGCTGGTTTCCATGGAGACGCCTGGAATCGGTACAACACGACGACAGCGTCCGGTCGTGGCCTTTCCAACGGCACGACCAGAGTACCGGCTCAAAATGTCTGTATCTGTAGATCCGACCGTTGGATCATGCTCAAATTGTTTCACGAGTTTCCGAAGGCTGTTTTCCATGGAGACGCGCGGAATCGGTACGACACGGCGACAGCGTCCGGTCGTGGCCTTTCCAACGGCACGACCAGTGTACCGGCTCAAAATGTCTGTATCTGTAGATCCGACCGTTGGATCGCGCTCAAATTGTTTCACGAGTTTCCAGAGGCTGTTTTCCATGGAGACGCGTGGAATCTGTACGACACGGCTATAGCGTCCGGTCGTGGCCCTTCCAACGGCAGGACCAGAGTACCGGCTCAAAAGGTCCGTATCTGTAGATGCCACCGTTGGATCGCGCTCAAATTGTTTCACGAGTTTCCGAAGGCTGTTTTCCATGGAGACGCGCGGAATCGATACGACAGGGCTATAGCGTCCGGTCGTGGCCCTTCCAACGGCACGACCAGAGTACCGGTTCAAAAGGTCTATATCTGTAGATCCGACCGTTGGATCGCGCTCAAATTGTTTCACGAGTTTTCGGAGGCTGGTTTCCATGGAGACGCCTGGAATCGGTACAACATGATGACAGCGTTCGGTCGTGGCCTTTCCAACGGCACGACCAGTGTACCGGCTCAAATTGTCTGTATCTGTAGATCCGACCGTTGGATCATGCTCAAATTGTTTCACGAGTTTCCGAAGGCTGTTTCCCATGGAGACGCGCGGAATCGGTACGACACGGCGACAGCGTCCGGTCGTGGCCTTTCCAACGGCACGACCAGTGTACCGGCTCAAAATGTCTGTATCTGTAGATCCGACCGTTGGATCGCGCTCAAATTGTTTCACGAGTTTCCAGAGGCTGTTTTCCATGGAGACGCGTGGAATCTGTACGACACGGCTATAGCGTCCGGTCGTGGCCCTTCCAACGGCAGGACCAGAGTACCGGCTCAAAAGGTCCGTATCTGTAGATGCCACCGTTGGATCGCGCTCAAATTGTTTCACGAGTTTCCGAAGGCTGTTTTCCATGGAGACGCGCGGAATCGATACGACAGGGCTATAGCGTCCGGTCGTGGCCCTTCCAACGGCACGACCAGAGTACCGGTTCAAAAGGTCTATATCTGTAGATCCGACCGTTGGATCGCGCTCAAATTGTTTCACGAGTTTCCGGAGGCTGGTTTCCATGGAGACGCCTGGAATCGGTACAACACGAGGACAGCGTTCGGTCGTGGCCTTTCCAACGGCACGACCAGTGTACCGGCTCAAAATGTCTGTATCTGTAGATCCGACCGTTGGATCATGCTCAAATTGTTTCACGAGTTTCCGAAGGCTGTTTTCCATGGAGACGCGCGGAATCGGTACGACACGGCGACAGCGTCCGGTCGTGGCCTTTCCAACGGCACGACCAGTGTACCGGCTCAAAATGTCTGTATCTGTAGATCCGACCGTTGGATCGCGCTCAAATTGTTTCACGAGTTTCCAGAGGCTGTTTTCCATGGAGACGCGTGGAATCTGTACGACACGGCTATAGCGTCCGGTCGTGGCCCTTCCAACGGCAGGACCAGAGTACCGGCTCAAAAGGTCCGTATCTGTAGATGCCACCGTTGGATCGCGCTCAAATTGTTTCACGAGTTTCCGAAGGCTGTTTTCCATGTAGACGCGCGGAATCGATACGACAGGGCTATAGCGTCCGGTCGTGGCCCTTCCAACGGCACGACCAGAGTACCGGTTCAAAAGGTCTATATCTGTAGATCCGACCGTTGGATCGCGCTCAAATTGTTTCACGAGTTTCCGGAGGCTGGTTTCCATGGAGACGCCTGGAATCGGTACAACACGATGACAGCGTTCGGTCGTGGCCTTTCCAACGGCACGACCAGTGTACCGGCTCAAAATGTCTGTATCTGTAGATCCGACCGTTGGATCATTCTCAAATTGTTTCACGAGTTTCCGAAGGCTGTTTTCGATGGAGACGCGTGGAATCTGTACGACACGGCTATAGCGTCCGGTCGTGGCCCTACCAACGGCAGGACCAGAGTACCGGCTCAAAATGTCCGTATCTGTAGATCCGACCGTTGGATGGAGCTCAAATTGTTTCACGAGTTTCCAGAGGCTGTTTTCCATGGAGACGTGTGGAATCGGTACGCCACGGCTATAGCGTCTGGTCGTGCTCCTTCCAACGGCACGACCAGAGTACCGGCTCAAAAGTTTTGTATCTGTAGATGCCACCGTTGGATCGCGCTCAAATTGTTTCACGAGTTTCCGAAGGCTGTTTTCCATGGAGACGCGTGGAATCGGTACGACACGGCTATAGCGTCCGGTTGTGGCCCTTCCAACGGCACGACCAGAGTACCGGCTCAAAAGGTCCGTATCTGTAGATCCGACCGTTGGATCGCGCTCAAATTGTTTCACTAGTTTCCGGAGGCTGGTTTCCATGGAGACGCCTGGAATCGGTACAACACGACGACAGCGTCCGGTCGTGGCCTTTCCAACGGCACGACCAGTGTACCGGCTCAAAATGTCTGTATCTGTAGATCCGACCGTTGGATCGCGCTCAAATTGTTTCACTAGTTTCCGGAGGCTGGTTTCCATGGAGACGCCTGGAATCGGTACAACACGATGACAGCGTTCGGTCGTGGCCTTTCCAACGGCACGACCAGTGTACCGGCTCAAAATGTCTGTATCTGTAGATCCGACCGTTGGATCATGCTCAAATTGTTTCACGAGTTTCCGAAGTCTGTTTTCCATGGAGACGCGCGGAATCGGTACGACACGGCGACAGCGTCCGGTCGTGGCCTTTCCAATGGCACGACAAGTGTACCGGCTCAAAATGTCTGTATCTGTAGATCCGACAGTTGGATCGCGCTCAAATTTTTTCACGAGTTTCCAGAGGCTGTTTTCCATGGAGACGCGTGGAATCGGTACGACACGGCTATAGCGTCCGGTCGTGGCCCTTCCAACGGCACGACCAGAGTACCGGTTCAAAAGGTCTATATCTGTAGATCCGACCGTTGGATCGCGCTCAAATTGTTTCACGAGTTTCCGGAGGCTGGTTTCCATGGAGACGCCTGGAATCGGTACAACACGATGACAGCGTTCGGTCGTGGCCTTTCCAACGGCACGACCAGTGTACCGGCTCAAAATGTCTGTATCTGTAGATCCGACCGTTGGATCATTCTCAAATTGTTTCACGAGTTTCCGAAGGCTGTTTTCGATGGAGACGCGTGGAATCTGTACGACACGGCTATAGCGTCCGGTCGTGGCCCTACCAACGGCAGGACCAGAGTACCGGCTCAAAATGTCCGTATCTGTAGATCCGACCGTTGGATGGAGCTCAAATTGTTTCACGAGTTTCCAGAGGCTGTTTTCCATGGAGACGTGTGGAATCGGTACGCCACGGCTATAGCGTCTGGTCGTGCTCCTTCCAACGGCACGACCAGAGTACCGGCTCAAAAGGTTTGTATCTGTAGATGCCACCGTTGGATCGCGCTCAAATTGTTTCACGAGTTTCCGAAGGCTGTTTTCCATGGAGACGCGTGGAATCGGTACGACACGGCTATAGCGTCCGGTCGTGGCCCTTCCAACGGCACGACCAGAGTACCGGTTCAAAAGGTCCGTATCTGTAGATCCAACCGTTGGATCGCGCTCAAATTTTTGCACGAGTTTCCAGAGGCTGTTTTCCATGGAGACGCGTGGAATCTGTACGACACGGCTATAGCGTCCGGTCGTGGCCCTTCCAACGGCAGGACCAGAGTACCGGCTCAAAAGGTCCGTATCTGTAGATGCCACCGTTGGATCGCGCTCAACTTGTTTCACGAGTTTCCGAAGGCTGTTTTCCATGGAGACGCGCAGAATCGATACTACAGGGCTATAGCGTCCGGTCGTGGCCCTTCCAACGGCACGACCAGAGTACCGGTTCAAAAGGTCGGTATCTGTAGATCCGACCGTTAGATCGCGGTCAAATTGTTTCACGAGTTTCCGAAGGCTGTTTTCCATGGAGACGCGCGGAATCGGTACGACACGGCTACAGCGTCCGGTCGTGGCCTTTCCAACAGCACGACCTGTGTACCGGCTCAAAATGTTTGTATCTGTAGATCCGACCGTTGGATCGCGTTCAAATTTTTTCACGAGTTTCCAGAGGCTGTTTTCCATGGAGACGCGTGGAATCGGTACGACACGGCTATAGCGTCCGGTCGTGGCCCTTCCAACGGCACGACCAGAGTACCGGTTCAAAAGGTCCGTATCTGTAGATCCGACCGTTGGATCGCGCTCAAATTGTTTCACTAGTTTCCGGAGGCTGGTTTCCATGGAGACGCCTGGAATCGGTACAACACGACGACAGCGTCCGGTCGTGGCCTTTCCAACGGCACGACCAGTGTACCGGCTCAAAATGTCTGTATCTGTAGATCCGACCGTTGGATCATGCTCAAATTGTTTCACGAGTTTCGAAAGGCTGTTTTCCATGGAGACGCGTGGAATCGGTACGACAAGGCTATAGCGTCCGTATCTGGCCATTCCACCGGCACGACCAGAGTACCGGCTCAAAAGGTCCGTATCTGTAGATGCCACCGTTGGATCGCGCTCAAATTGTTTCACGAGTGTCCGAAGACTGTTTTCTATGGAGACGCGTGGAATCGGTACGACACGGCGACAACATCCGGTCGTGGCCTTTCCAACGGCACGACCCGCGTACCGGATCAAAATGTCCGTATCTGTAGATCCGACCGTTGGATCGCACTCAAATTGTTTCACGAGTTTCCAGAGGCTGTTTTCAATGGAGACGTGTGGAATCGGTACGCCACGGCTATAGCGTCCGGTCGTGGCCCTTCCAACGGCACGACCAGAGTACCGGTTCAAAAGGTCTGTATCTGTAGATCCGACCGTTAGATCACGCTCAAATTGTTTCACGAGTTTCCGAAGGCTGTTTTCCATGGAGACGCGCGGAATCGGTACGACACGGCGACAGCGTCCGGTCGTGGCCTTTCCAACGGCACGACCAGTGTACAGGCTCAAAATGTCTGTATCTGTAGATCCGACCGTTGGATCGCGCTCAAATTGTTTCACGAGTTTCCAGAGGCTGTTTTCCATGGAGACGCGTGGAATCTGTACGACACGGCTATAGCGTCCGGTCGTGGCCCTTCCAACGGCAGGACCAGAGTACCGGCTCAAAAGGTCCGTATCTGTAGATGCCACCGTTGGATCGCGCTCAACTTGTTTCACGAGTTTCCGAAGGCTGTTTTCCATGGAGACGCGCGGAATCGATACGACAGGGCTATAGCGTCCGGTCGTGGCCCTTCCAACGGCACGACCAGAGTACCGGTTCAAAAGGTCTGTATCTGTAGATCCGACCGTTAGATCGCGCTCAAATTGTTTCACGAGTTTCCGAAGGCTGTTTTCCATGGAGACGCGCGGAATCGGTACGACACGGTGATAGCGTCCGGTCGTGGCCTTTCCAACGGCACGACCTGTGTACCGGCTCAAAATGTCTGTATCTGTAGATCCGACCGTTGGATCGCGCTCAAATTGTTTCACGAGTTTCCAGAGGCTGTTTTCCATGGAGACGCGTGGAATCGGTACGACACGGCTATAGCGTCCGGTCGTGGCCCTTCCAACGGCACGACCAGAGTACTGGTTCAAAAGGTCCGTATCTGTAGATCCGACCGTTGGATCGCGCTCAAATTGTTTCACTAGTTTCCGGAGGCTGGTTTCCATGGAGACGCCTGGAATCGGTACAACACGACGACAGCGTCCGGTCGTGGCCTTTCCAACGGCACGACCAGTGTACCGGCTCAAAATGTCTGTATCTGTAGATCCGACCGTTGGATCATGCTCAAATTGTTTCACGAGTTTCGAAAGGCTGTTTTCCATGGAGACGCGTGGAATCGGTACGACAAGGCTATAGCGTCCGTATCTGGCCATTCCACCGGCACGACCAGAGTACCGGCTCAAAAGGTCCGTATCTGTAGATGCCACCGTTGGATCGCGCTCAAATTGTTTCACGAGTGTCCGTAGACTGTTTTCTATGGAGACGCGTGGAATCGGTACGACACGGCGACAACAACCGGTCGTGGCCTTTCCAACGGCACGACCAGCGTACCGGCTCAAAATGTCCGTATCTGTAGATCCGACCGTGGATCGCACTCAAATTGTTTCACGAGTTTCCAGAGGCTGTTTTCAATGGAGACGTGTGGAATCGGTACGCCACGGCTATAGCGTCCGGTCGTGGCCCTTCCAACGGCACGACCAGAGTACCGGTTCAAAAGGTCTGTATCTGTAGATCCGACCGTTAGATCACGCTCAAATTGTTTCACGAGTTTCCGAAGGCTGTTTTCCATGGAGTCGCGCGGAATCGGTACGACACGGCGACAGCGTCCGGTCGTGGCCTTTCCAACGGCACGACCAGTGTACCGGCTCAAAATGTCTGTATCTGTAGATCCGACCGTTGGATCGCGCTCAAATTGTTTCATGAGTTTCCAGAGGCTGTTTTCCATGGAGACGCGTGGAATCTGTACGACACGGCTATAGCGTCCGGTCGTGGCCCTTCCAACGGCAGGACTAGAGTACCGGCTCAAAAGGTCCGTATCTGTAGATGCCACCGTTGGATCGCGCTCAAATTGTTTCACGAGTTTCCGAAGGCTGTTTTCCATGGAGACGCGCGGAATCGGTACGACACGGCGACAGCGTCCGGTCGTGGCGTTTCCAACGGCACGACCAGTGTACCAGCTCAAAATGTCCGTATCTGTAGATCCGACCGTTGGATCGCACTCAAATTGTTTCACGAGTTTCCAGAGGCTGTTTTCCATGGAGACGCGTGGAATCTGTACGACACGGCTATAGTGTCCGGTCGTGGCCCTTCCAACGGCAGGACCAGAGTACCGGCTCAAAAGGTCCGTATCTGTAGATGCCACCGTTGGATCGCGCTCAAATTGTTTCACGAGTTTCCGAAGGCTGTTTTCCATGGAGACGCGCGGAATCGATACGACAGGGCTATAGCGTCCGGTCGTGGCCCTTCCAACGGCACGACCAGAGTACCGGTTCAAAAGGTCTATATCTGTAGATCCGACCGTTGGATCGCGCTCAAATTGTTTCACGAGTTTCCGGAGGCTGGTTTCCATGGAGACGCCTGGAATCGGTACAACACGATGACAGCGTTCGGTCGTGGCCTTTCCAACGGCACGACCAGTGTACCGGCTCAAAATGTCTGTATCTGTAGATCCGACCGTTAGATCGCGCTCAAATTGTTTCACGAGTTTCCGAAGGCTGTTTTCCATGGAGACGCGCGGAATCGATACGACAGGGCTATAGCGTCCGGTCGTGGCCCTTCCAACGGCACGACCAGAGTACCGGTTCAAAAGGTCGGTATCTGTAGATCCGACCGTTGGATCGCGCTCAAATTGTTTCACGAGTTTCCGAAGGCTATTTTCCATGGAGACGCGTGGAATCGGTACGACACGGCGACAGCGTCCGGTCGTGGCCTTTCCAACGGCACGACCAGTGTACCGGCTCAAAATGTCTGTATCTGTAGATCCGACAGTTGGATCGCGCTCAAATTGTTTCACGAGTTTCCAGAGGCTGTTTTCCATGGAGACGCGTGGAATCTGTACGACACAGCTATAGCGTCCGGTCGTGGCCCTACCAACGGCAGGACTAGAGTACCGGCTCAAAATTTCCGTATCTGTAGATCCGACCGTTGGATGGAGCTCAAATTGTTTCACGAGTTTCAAGAGGCTGTTTTCCATGGAGACGCGTGGAATCGGTACGACACGGCTATAGCGTCCGGTCGTGGCCCTTCCAACGGCACGACCAGAGTACCGGTTCAAAAGGTCTGTATCTGTAGATCCGACCGTTGGATCGCGCTCAAATTGTTTCACGAGTTTCCGAAGGCTGTTTTCCATGGAGACGCGCGGAAGCGGTACGACACGGCGACAACGTCCGGTCGTGGCCTTTCCAACGGCACGACCAGTGTACCGGCTCAAAATGTCTGTATCTGTAGATCCGACTGTTGGATCGCGCTCAAATTGTTTCACGAGTTTCCAGAGGCTGTTTTCCATGGAGACGCCTGGAATCGGTACGACAGGGCTATAGCGTCCGTATCTGGCCATTCCACCGGCACGACCAGAGTACCGGCTCAAAAGGTCCGTATCTGTAGATGCCACCGTTGGATCGCGCTCAAATTGTTTCACGAGTGTCCGAAGACTGTTTTCTATGGAGACGCGTGGAATCGGTACGACACGGCGACAACATCCGGTCGTGGCCTTTCCAACGGCACGACCAGCGTACCGGCTCAAAATGTCCGTATCTGTAGATCCGACCGTTGGATCGCACTCAAATTGTTTCACGAGTTTCCAGAGGCTGTTTGCAATGGACACGTGTGGAATCGGTACGCCACGGCTATAGCGTCCGGTCGTGGCCCTTCCAACGGCACGACTAGAGTACCTGTTCAAAAGGCCTGTATCTGTAGATCCGACCGTTAGATCGCGCTCAAATTGTTTCACGAGTTTCCGAGGGCTGTTTTCCATGGAGACGCGCGGAATCGGTATGACACGGCGACAGCATCCGGTCGTGGCCTTTCCAACGACCCGACCAGTGTACCGGCTCAAAATGTCTGTATCTGTAGATCCGACCGTTGGATCGCGCTCAAATTGTTTCACGAGTTTCCAGAGGCTGTTTTCCATGGAGACGCGTGGAATCTGTACGACACAGCTATAGCGTCCGGTCGTGGCCCTGCCAACGGCAGGACTAGAGTACCGGCTCAAAATTTCCGTATCTGTAGATCCGACCGTTGGATGGAGCTCAAATTGTTTCACGAGTTTCCAGAGGCTGTTTTCCATGGAGACGTGTGGAATCGGTACGACACGGCTATAGCGTCCGGTCGTGGCCCTTCCAACGGCAGGACCAGAGTATCGGCTCAAAAGGTCCGTATCTGTAGATGCCACAGTTGGATCGCGCTCAACTTGTTTCACGAGTTTCCGAAGGCTGTTTTCCATGGAGGCGCGTGGAATCGGTACGACACGGCTATAGCGTCCGGTCGTGGCCCTCCAACGGCACGACCAGAGTACCGGTTCAAAAGGTCTGTATCTGTAGATCCGACCGTTGGATCGCGCTCAAATTGTTTCACGAGTTTCCGAAGGCTGTTTTCCATGGAGACGCGCGGAATCGGTACGACACGGCGACAGCGTCCGGTCGTGGCCTTTCCAACGGCACGACCCGTGTACCGGCTCAAAATGTCTGTATCTGTAGATCCGACTGTTGGATCGCGCTCAAATTGTTTCACGAGTTTCCAGAGGCTGTTTTCCATGGAGATGCCTGGAATCGGTACAACACGATGACAGCGTTCAGTCGTGGCCTTTCCAACGGCACGACCAGTGTACCGGCTCAAAATGTCCGTATCTGTAGATCCGACCGTTGGATGGAGCTCAAATTGTTTCACGAGTTTCCAGAGGTTGTTTTCCATGGAGACGCATGGAATCGGTACGACACGGGTATAGCGTCCGGTCGTGGCCCTTCCAACGGCACGACTAGAGTACCGGTTCAAAAGGTCCGTATCTGTAGATCCGACCGTTGGATGGAGCTCAAATTGTTTCACGAGTTTCCAGAGGCTGTTTTCCATGGAGACGCGTGGAATCGGTACGACTCGGCTATAGCGTCCGGTCGTGGCCCTTCCAACGGCACGACTAGAGTACCGGTTCAAAAGGTCCGTATCTGTAGATCCGACCGTTGGATGGAGCTCAAATTGTTTCACGAGTTTCCAGAGGCTGGTTTCCATGGAGACGCGTGGAATCGGTACGACTCGGCTATAGCGTCCGGTCGTGGCCCTTCCAACGGCACGACCAGAGTACCGGTTCAAAAGGTCTGTATCTGTAGATCCGACCGTTGGATCGCACTCAAATTGTTTCATGAGTTTCCGGAGGCTGGTTTCCATGGAGACGCCTGGAATCGGTACAACACGACGACAGCGTCCGGTCGTGGCCTTTCCAACGGCACGACCAGTGTACCGGCTCAAAATGTCTGTATCTGTAGATCCGACCGTTGGATCATGCTCAAATTGTTTCACGAGTTTCGAAAGGCTGTTTTCCATGGAGACGCGTGGAATCGGTACGACAGGGCTATAGCGTCCGTATCTGGCCATTCCACCGGCACGACCAGAGTACCGGCTCAAAAGGTCCGTATCTGTAGATGCCACCGTTGGATCGCGCTCAAATTGTTTCACGAGTGTCCGAAGACTGTTTTCTATGGAGACGCGTGGAATCGGTACGACACGGCGACAACATCCGGTCGTGGCCTTTCCAACGGCACGACCAGCGTACCGGCTCAAAATGTCCGTATCTGTAGATCCGACCGTTGGATCGCACTCAAATTGTTTCACGAGTTTCCAGAGGCTGTTTGCAATGGACACGTGTGGAATCGGTACGCCACGGCTATAGCGTCCGGTCGTGGCCCTTCCAACGGCACGACTAGAGTACCTGTTCAAAAGGTCTGTATCTGTAGATCCGACCGTTAGATCGCGCTCAAATTGTTTCACGAGTTTCCGAGGGCTGTTTTCCATGGAGACGCGCGGAATCGGTATGACACGGCGACAGCGTCCGGTCGTGGCCTTTCCAACGACCCGACCAGTGTACCGGCTCAAAATGTCTGTATCTGTAGATCCGACCGTTGGATCGCGCTCAAATTGTTTCACGAGTTTCCAGAGGCTGTTTTCCATGGAGACGCGTGGAATCTGTACGACACAGCTATAGCGTCCGGTCGTGGCCCTGCCAACGGCAGGACTAGAGTACCGGCTCAAAATTTCCGTATCTGTAGATCCGACCGTTGGATGGAGCTCAAATTGTTGCACGAGTTTCCAGAGGCTGTTTTCCATGGAGACGTGTGGAATCGGTACGACACGGCTATAGCGTCCGGTCGTGGCCCTTCCAACGGCAGGACCAGAGTATCGGCTCAAAAGGTCCGTATCTGTAGATGCCACAGTTGGATCGCGCTCAACTTGTTTCACGAGTTTCCGAAGGCTGTTTTCCATGGAGGCGCGTGGAATCGGTACGACACGGCTATAGCGTCCGGTCGTGGCCCTCCAACGGCACGACCAGAGTACCGGTTCAAAAGGTCTGTATCTGTAGATCCGACCGTTGGATCGCGCTCAAATTGTTTCACGAGTTTCCGAAGGCTGTTTTCCATGGAGACGCGCGGAATCGGTACGACACGGCGACAGCGTCCGGTCGTGGCCTTTCCAACGGCACGACCAGTGTACCGGCTCAAAATGTCTGTATCTGTAGATCCGACTGTTGGATCGCGCTCAAATTGTTTCACGAGTTTCCAGAGGCTGTTTTCCATGGAGACGCCTGGAATCGGTACAACACGATGACAGCGTTCAGTCGTGGCCTTTCCAACGGCACGACCAGTGTACCGGCTCAAAATGTCCGTATCTGTAGATCCGACCGTTGGATGGAGCTCAAATTGTTTCACGAGTTTCCAGAGGTTGTTTTCCATGGAGACGCATGGAATCGGTACGACACGGGTATAGCGTCCGGTCGTGGCCCTTCCAACGGCACGACTAGAGTACCGGTTCAAAAGGTCCGTATCTGTAGATCCGACCGTTGGATGGAGCTCAAATTGTTTCACGAGTTTCCAGAGGCTGTTTTCCATGGAGACGTGTGGAATCGGTACGCCACGGCTATAGCGTCCGGTCGTGGCCCTTCCAACGGCACGACTAGAGTACCGGTTCAAAAGGTCCGTATCTGTAGATCCGACCGTTGGATGGAGCTCAAATTGTTTCACGAGTTTCCAGAGGCTGTTTTCCATGGAGACGCGTGGAATCGGTACGACTCGGCTATAGCGTCCGGTCGTGGCCCTTCCAACGGCACGACCAGAGTACCGGTTCAAAAGGTCTGTATCTGTAGATCCGACCGTTGGATCGCCCTCAAATTGTTGGACGAGTTTCCGAAGGCTGTTTTCCATGGAGACGCGTGGAATATGTACGACACGGCGACAACATCCGGTCGTGGCCTTTGCAACGGCACGACCAGTGTACCGGCTCAAAATATCCGTATCTGTAGATCCGACCGTTGGATCGCCCTCAAATTGTTTCACGAGTTACCAGAGGCTGTTTTCCATGGAGATGTCTGGAATCGGTACGCCACGGCTATAGCGTCCGGTCGTGGCCCTTCCAACGGCACGACTAGAGTACCGGTTCAAAAGGTCCGTATCTGTAGATCCGACCGTTGGATGGAGCTCAAATTGTTTCACGAGTTTCCAGAGGTTGTTTTCCATGGAGACGCATGGAATCGGTACGACACGGGTATAGCGTCCGGTCGTGGCCCTTCCAACGGCACGACTAGAGTACCGGTTCAAAAGGTCCGTATCTGTAGATCCGACCGTTGGATGGAGCTCAAATTGTTTCACGAGTTTCCAGAGGCTGTTTTCCATGGAGACGCGTGGAATCGGTACGACTCGGCTATAGCGTCCGGTCGTGGCCCTTCCAACGGCACGACTAGAGTACCGGTTCAAAAGGTCCGTATCTGTAGATCCGACCGTTGGATGGAGCTCAAATTGTTTCACGAGTTTCCAGAGGCTGGTTTCCATGGAGACGCGTGGAATCGGTACGACTCGGCTATAGCGTCCGGTCGTGGCCCTTCCAACGGCACGACCAGAGTACCGGTTCAAAAGGTCTGTATCTGTAGATCCGACCGTTGGATCGCACTCAAATTGTTTCATGAGTTTCCGGAGGCTGGTTTCCATGGAGACGCCTGGAATCGGTACAACACGACGACAGCGTCCGGTCGTGGCCTTTCCAACGGCACGACCAGTGTACCGGCTCAAAATGTTTGTATCTGTAGATCCGACCGTTGGATCATGCTCAAATTGTTTCACGAGTTTCGAAAGGCTGTTTTCCATGGAGACGCGTGGAATCGGTACGACAGGGCTATAGCGTCCATATCTGGCCATTCCACCGGCACGACCAGAGTACCGGCTCAAAAGGTCCGTATCTGTAGATGCCACCGTTGGATCGCGCTCAAATTGTTTCACGAGTGTCCGAAGACTGTTTTCTATGGAGACGCGTGGAATCGGTACGACACGGCGACAACATCCGGTCGTGGCCTTTCCAACGGCACGACCAGCGTACCGGCTCAAAATGTCCGTATCTGTAGATCCGACCGTTGGATCGCACTCAAATTGTTTCACGAGTTTCCAGAGGCTGTTTGCAATGGACACGTGTGGAATCGGTACGCCACGGCTATAGCGTCCGGTCGTGGCCCTTCCAACGGCACGACTAGAGTACCTGTTCAAAAGGTCTGTATCTGTAGATCCGACCGTTAGATCGCGCTCAAATTGTTTCACGAGTTTCCGAGGGTTGTTTTCCATGGAGACGCGCGGAATCGGTATGACACGGCGACAGCGTCCGGTCGTGGCCTTTCCAACGACCCGACCAGTGTACCGGCTCAAAATGTCTGTATCTGTAGATCCGACCGTTGGATCGCGCTCAAATTGTTTCACGAGTTTCCAGAGGCTGTTTTCCATGGAGACGCGTGGAATCTGTACGACACAGCTATAGCGTCCGGTCGTGGCCCTGCCAACGGCAGGACTAGAGTACCGGCTCAAAATTTCCGTATCTGTAGATCCGACCGTTGGATGGAGCTCAAATTGTTTCACGAGTTTCCAGAGGCTGTTTTCCATGGAGACGTGTGGAATCGGTACGACACGGCTATAGCGTCCGGTCGTGGCCCTTCCAACGGCAGGACCAGAGTATCGGCTCAAAAGGTCCGTATCTGTAGATGCCACAGTTGGATCCCGCTCAACTTGTTTCACGAGTTTCCGAAGGCTGTTTTCCATGGAGGCGCGTGGAATCGGTACGACACGGCTATAGCGTCCGGTCGTGGCCCTCCAACGGCACGACCAGAGTACCGGTTCAAAAGGTCTGTATCTGTAGATCCGACCGTTGGATCGCGCTCAAATTGTTTCACGAGTTTCCGAAGGCTGTTTTCCATGGAGACGCGCGGAATCGGTACGACACGGCGACAGCGTCCGGTCGTGGCCTTTCCAACGGCACGACCAGTGTACCGGCTCAAAATGTCTGTATCTGTAGATCCGACTGTGGGATCGCGCTCAAATTGTTTCACGAGTTTCCAGAGGCTGTTTTCCATGGAGACGCCTGGAATCGGTACAACACGATGACAGCGTTCAGTCGTGGCCTTTCCAACGGCACGACCAGTGTACCGGCTCAAAATGTCCGTATCTGTAGATCCGACCGTTGGATGGAGCTCAAATTGTTTCACGAGTTTCCAGAGGTTGTTTTCCATGGAGACGCATGGAATCGGTACGACACGGGTATAGCGTCCGGTCGTGGCCCTTCCAACGGCACGACTAGAGTACCGGTTCAAAAGGTCCGTATCTGTAGATCCGACCGTTGGATGGAGCTCAAATTGTTTCACGAGTTTCCAGAGGCTGTTTTCCATGGAGACGTGTGGAATCGGTACGCCACGGCTATAGCGTCCGGTCGTGGCCCTTCCAACGGCACGACTAGAGTACCGGTTCAAAAGGTCCGTATCTGTAGATCCGACCGTTGGATGGAGCTCAAATTGTTTCACGAGTTTCCAGAGGCTGTTTTCCATGGAGACGTGTGGAATCGGTACGCCACGGCTATAGCGTCCGGTCGTGGCCCTTCCAACGGCACGACTAGAGTACCGGTTCAAAAGGTCCGTATCTGTAGATCCGACCGTTGGATGGAGCTCAAATTGTTTCACGAGTTTCCGAAGGCTGTTTTCCATGGAGACGCGTGGAATATGTACGACACGGCGACAACATCCGGTCGTGGCCTTTGCAACGGCACGACCAGTGTACCGGCTCAAAATATCCGTATCTGTAGATCCGACCGTTGGATCGCCCTCAAATTGTTTCACGAGTTACCAGAGGCTGTTTTCCATGGAGATGTCTGGAATCGGTACGCCGCGGCTATAGCGTCCGGTCGTGGCCCTTCCAACGGCACGACTAGAGTACCGGTTCAAAAGGTCCGTATCTGTAGATCCGACCGTTGGATGGAGCTCAAATTGTTTCACGAGTTTCCAGAGGTTGTTTTCCATGGAGACGCATGGAATCGGTACGACACGGGTATAGCGTCCGGTCGTGGCCCTTCCAACGGCACGACTAGAGTACCGGTTCAAAAGGTCCGTATCTGTAGATCCGACCGTTGGATGGAGCTCAAATTGTTTCACGAGTTTCCAGAGGCTGTTTTCCATGGAGACGCGTGGAATCGGTACGACTCGGCTATAGCGTCCGGTCGTGGCCCTTCCAACGGCACGACTAGAGTACCGGTTCAAAAGGTCCGTATCTGTAGATCCGACCGTTGGATGGAGCTCAAATTGTTTCACGAGTTTCCAGAGGCTGGTTTCCATGGAGACGCGTGGAATCGGTACGACTCGGCTATAGCGTCCGGTCGTGGCCCTTCCAACGGCACGACCAGAGTACCGGTTCAAAAGGTCTGTATCTGTAGATCCGACCGTTGGATCGCACTCAAATTGTTTCATGAGTTTCCGGAGGCTGGTTTCCATGGAGACGCCTGGAATCGGTACAACACGACGACAGCGTCCGGTCGTGGCCTTTCCAACGGCACGACCAGTGTACCGGCTCAAAATGTTTGTATCTGTAGATCCGACCGTTGGATCATGCTCAAATTGTTTCACGAGTTTCGAAAGGCTGTTTTCCATGGAGACGCGTGGAATCGGTACGACAGGGCTATAGCGTCCGTATCTGGCCATTCCACCGGCACGACCAGAGTACCGGCTCAAAAGGTCCGTATCTGTAGATGCCACCGTTGGATCGCGCTCAAATTGTTTCACGAGTGTCCGAAGACTGTTTTCTATGGAGACGCGTGGAATCGGTACGACACGGCGACAACATCCGGTCGTGGCCTTTCCAACGGCACGACCAGCGTACCGGCTCAAAATGTCCGTATCTGTAGATCCGACCGTTGGATCGCACTCAAATTGTTTCACGAGTTTCCAGAGGCTGTTTGCAATGGACACGTGTGGAATCGGTACGCCACGGCTATAGCGTCCGGTCGTGGCCCTTCCAACGGCACGACTAGAGTACCTGTTCAAAAGGTCTGTATCTGTAGATCCGACCGTTAGATCGCGCTCAAATTGTTTCACGAGTTTCCGAGGGTTGTTTTCCATGGAGACGCGCGGAATCGGTATGACACGGCGACAGCGTCCGGTCGTGGCCTTTCCAACGACCCGACCAGTGTACCGGCTCAAAATGTCTGTATCTGTAGATCCGACCGTTGGATCGCGCTCAAATTGTTTCACGAGTTTCCAGAGGCTGTTTTCCATGGAGACGCCTAGAATCGGTACAACACGATGATAGCGTCCGGTCGTGGCCTTTCCAACGGCACGACCAGAGTACCGGTTCAAAAGGTCTGTATCTGTAGATCCGACCGTTGGATCGCGCTCAAATTGTTTCACGAGTTTCCGAAGGCTGTTTTCCATGGAGACGCGTGGAATATGTACGACACGGCGACAACATCCGGTCGTGGCCTTTCCAACGGCACGACCAGTGTACCGGCTCAAAATGTCCGTATCTGTAGATCCGACCGTTGGATGGAGCTCAAATTGTTTCACGAGTTTCCAGAGGCTGTTTTCCATGGAGGCGCGTGGAATCGGTACGACACGGGTATAGCGTCCGGTCGTGGCCCTTCCAACGGCACGACTAGAGTACCGGTTCAAAAGGTCTGTATCTGTAGATCCGACCGTTGGATCGCGCTCAAATTGTTTCACGAGTTTCCAGAGGCTGTTTTCCATGGAGACGCGTGGAATCGGTACGACTCGGCTATAGCGTCCGGTCGTGGCCCTTCCAACGGCACGACCAGAGTACCGGTTCAAAAGGTCTGTATATGTAGATCCGACCGTTGGATCGCACTCAAATTGTTTCATGAGTTTCCGGAGGCTGGTTTCCATGGAGACGCCTAGAATCGGTACAACACGATGATAGCGTTCAGTCGTGGCCTTTCCAACGGCACGACCAGTGTACCGGCTCAAAATGTCCGTATCTGTAGATCCGACCGTTGGATGGAGCTCAAATTGTTTCACGAGTTTCCGGAGGCTGTTTTCCATGGAGATGCGTGGAATCGGTACGACACGGGTATAGCGTCCGGTCGTGGCCGTTCCAACGGCACGACAAGAGTACCGGATCAAAAGGTCCGTATTTGTAGATCCGACCGTTGGATGGAGCTCAAATTGTTTCACGAGTTTCCAGAGGCTGTTTTCCATGGAGACGCGTGGAATCGGTACGACTCGGCTATAGTGTCCGGTCGTGGCCCTTCCAACGGCACGACCAGAGTACCGGTTCAAAAGGTCCGTATCTGTAGATCCGACCGTTGGATCGCGCTCAAATTGTTTCACGAGTTTCCGGAGGCTGTTTTCCATGGAGACGCCTAGAATCGGTACAACACGATGATAGCGTCCGGTCGTGGCCTTTCCAACGGCACGACCAGAGTACCGGTTCAAAAGGTCTGTATCTGTAGATCCGACCGTTGGATCGCGCTCAAATTGTTTCACGAGTTTCCGGAGATTGGTTTCCATGGAGACGCCTGGAATCGGTACAACACGATGACAGCGTTCGGTCGTGGCCTTTCCAACGGCACGACCAGTGTACCGGCTCAAAATGTCCGTATCTGTAGATCCGAACGTTGGATCGCGCTCAAATTGTTTCACGAGTTTCCAGAGGCTGTTTTCCATGGAGACGCGTGGAATCGGTACGACACGGCTATAGCGTCCGGTCGTGGCCCTTCCAACGGCACGACCAGAGTACCGGTTCAAAAGGTCTGTATCTGTAGATCCGACCGTTGGATCGCGCTCAAATTGTTTCACGAGTTTCCGAAGGCTGTTTTCCATGGAGACGCGCGGAATCGGTACGACACGGCGACAGCGTCCGGTCGTGGCCTTTCCAACGGCACGACCAGTGTACCGGCTCAAAATGTCTGTATCTGTAGATCCGACTGTGGGATCGCGCTCAAATTGTTTCACGAGTTTCCAGAGGCTGTTTTCCATGGAGACGCCTGGAATCGGTACAACACGATGACAGCGTTCAGTCGTGGCCTTTCCAACGGCACGACCAGTGTACCGGCTCAAAATGTCCGTATCTGTAGATCCGACCGTTGGATGGAGCTCAAATTGTTTCACGAGTTTCCAGAGGTTGTTTTCCATGGAGACGCATGGAATCGGTACGACACGGGTATAGCGTCCGGTCGTGGCCCTTCCAACGGCACGACTAGAGTACCGGTTCAAAAGGTCCGTATCTGTAGATGCCACAGTTGGATCCCGCTCAACTTGTTTCACGAGTTTCCGAAGGCTGTTTTCCATGGAGGCGCGTGGAATCGGTACGACACGGCTATAGCGTCCGGTCGTGGCCCTCCAACGGCACGACCAGAGTACCGGTTCAAAAGGTCTGTATCTGTAGATCCGACCGTTGGATCGCGCTCAAATTGTTTCACGAGTTTCCGAAGGCTGTTTTCCATGGAGACGCGCGGAATCGGTACGACACGGCGACAGCGTCCGGTCGTGGCCTTTCCAACGGCACGACCAGTGTACCGGCTCAAAATGTCTGTATCTGTAGATCCGACTGTGGGATCGCGCTCAAATTGTTTCACGAGTTTCCAGAGGCTGTTTTCCATGGAGACGCCTGGAATCGGTACAACACGATGACAGCGTTCAGTCGTGGCCTTTCCAACGGCACGACCAGTGTACCGGCTCAAAATGTCCGTATCTGTAGATCCGACCGTTGGATGGAGCTCAAATTGTTTCACGAGTTTCCAGAGGTTGTTTTCCATGGAGACGCATGGAATCGGTACGACACGGGTATAGCGTCCGGTCGTGGCCCTTCCAACGGCACGACTAGAGTACCGGTTCAAAAGGTCCGTATCTGTAGATCCGACCGTTGGATGGAGCTCAAATTGTTTCACGAGTTTCCAGAGGCTGTTTTCCATGGAGACGTGTGGAATCGGTACGCCACGGCTATAGCGTCCGGTCGTGGCCCTTCCAACGGCACGACTAGAGTACCGGTTCAAAAGGTCCGTATCTGTAGATCCGACCGTTGGATGGAGCTCAAATTGTTTCACGAGTTTCCAGAGGCTGTTTTCCATGGAGACGTGTGGAATCGGTACGCCACGGCTATAGCGTCCGGTCGTGGCCCTTCCAACGGCACGACTAGAGTACCGGTTCAAAAGGTCCGTATCTGTAGATCCGACCGTTGGATGGAGCTCAAATTGTTTCACGAGTTTCCGAAGGCTGTTTTCCATGGAGACGCGTGGAATATGTACGACACGGCGACAACATCCGGTCGTGGCCTTTGCAACGGCACGACCAGTGTACCGGCTCAAAATATCCGTATCTGTAGATCCGACCGTTGGATCGCCCTCAAATTGTTTCACGAGTTACCAGAGGCTGTTTTCCATGGAGATGTCTGGAATCGGTACGCCACGGCTATAGCGTCCGGTCGTGGCCCTTCCAACGGCACGACTAGAGTACCGGTTCAAAAGGTCCGTATCTGTAGATCCGACCGTTGGATGGAGCTCAAATTGTTTCACGAGTTTCCAGAGGTTGTTTTCCATGGAGACGCGTGGAATCGGTACGACTCGGCTATAGTGTCCGGTCGTGGCCCTTCCAACGGCACGACCAGAGTACCGGTTCAAAAGGTCCGTATCTGTAGATCCGACCGTTGGATCGCGCTCAAATTGTTTCACGAGTTTCCGGAGGCTGTTTTCCATGGAGACGCCTAGAATCGGTACAACACGATGATAGCGTCCGGTCGTGGCCTTTCCAACGGCACGACCAGAGTACCGGTTCAAAAGGTCTGTATCTGTAGATCCGACCGTTGGATCGCGCTCAAATTGTTTCACGAGTTTCCGGAGATTGGTTTCCATGGAGACGCCTGGAATCGGTACAACACGATGACAGCGTTCGGTCGTGGCCTTTCCAACGGCACGACCAGTGTACCGGCTCAAAATGTCCGTATCTGTAGATCCGAACGTTGGATCGCGCTCAAATTGTTTCACGAGTTTCCAGAGGCTGTTTTCCATGGAGACGCGTGGAATCGGTACGACACGGCTATAGCGTCCGGTCGTGGCCCTTCCAACGGCACGACCAGAGTACCGGTTCAAAAGGTCTGTATCTGTAGATCCGACCGTTGGATCGCGCTCAAATTGTTTCACGAGTTTCCGAAGGCTGTTTTCCATGGAGACGCGCGGAATCGGTACGACACGGCGACAGCGTCCGGTCGTGGCCTTTCCAACGGCACGACCAGTGTACCGGCTCAAAATGTCTGTATCTGTAGATCCGACTGTGGGATCGCGCTCAAATTGTTTCACGAGTTTCCAGAGGCTGTTTTCCATGGAGACGCCTGGAATCGGTACAACACGATGACAGCGTTCAGTCGTGGCCTTTCCAACGGCACGACCAGTGTACCGGCTCAAAATGTCCGTATCTGTAGATCCGACCGTTGGATGGAGCTCAAATTGTTTCACGAGTTTCCAGAGGTTGTTTTCCATGGAGACGCATGGAATCGGTACGACACGGGTATAGCGTCCGGTCGTGGCCCTTCCAACGGCACGACTAGAGTACCGGTTCAAAAGGTCCGTATCTGTAGATGCCACAGTTGGATCCCGCTCAACTTGTTTCACGAGTTTCCGAAGGCTGTTTTCCATGGAGGCGCGTGGAATCGGTACGACACGGCTATAGCGTCCGGTCGTGGCCCTCCAACGGCACGACCAGAGTACCGGTTCAAAAGGTCTGTATCTGTAGATCCGACCGTTGTATCGCGCTCAAATTGTTTCACGAGTTTCCGAAGGCTGTTTTCCATGGAGACGCGCGGAATCGGTACGACACGGCGACAGCGTCCGGTCGTGGCCTTTCCAACGGCACGACCAGTGTACCGGCTCAAAATGTCTGTATCTGTAGATCCGACTGTGGGATCGCGCTCAAATTGTTTCACGAGTTTCCAGAGGCTGTTTTCCATGGAGACGCCTGGAATCGGTACAACACGATGACAGCGTTCAGTCGTGGCCTTTCCAACGGCACGACCAGTGTACCGGCTCAAAATGTCCGTATCTGTAGATCCGACCGTTGGATGGAGCTCAAATTGTTTCACGAGTTTCCAGAGGTTGTTTTCCATGGAGACGCATGGAATCGGTACGACACGGGTATAGCGTCCGGTCGTGGCCCTTCCAACGGCACGACTAGAGTACCGGTTCAAAAGGTCCGTATCTGTAGATCCGACCGTTGGATGGAGCTCAAATTGTTTCACGAGTTTCCAGAGGCTGTTTTCCATGGAGACGTGTGGAATCGGTACGCCACGGCTATAGCGTCCGGTCGTGGCCCTTCCAACGGCACGACTAGAGTACCGGTTCAAAAGGTCCGTATCTGTAGATCCGACCGTTGGATGGAGCTCAAATTGTTTCACGAGTTTCCAGAGGCTGTTTTCCATGGAGACGTGTGGAATCGGTACGCCACGGCTATAGCGTCCGGTCGTGGCCCTTCCAACGGCACGACTAGAGTACCGGTTCAAAAGGTCCGTATCTGTAGATCCGACCGTTGGATGGAGCTCAAATTGTTTCACGAGTTTCCGAAGGCTGTTTTCCATGGAGACGCGTGGAATATGTACGACACGGCGACAACATCCGGTCGTGGCCTTTGCAACGGCACGACCAGTGTACCGGCTCAAAATATCCGTATCTGTAGATCCGACCGTTGGATCGCCCTCAAATTGTTTCACGAGTTACCAGAGGCTGTTTTCCATGGAGATGTCTGGAATCGGTACGCCACGGCTATAGCGTCCGGTCGTGGCCCTTCCAACGGCACGACTAGAGTACCGGTTCAAAAGGTCCGTATCTGTAGATCCGACCGTTGGATGGAGCTCAAATTGTTTCACGAGTTTCCAGAGGTTGTTTTCCATGGAGACGCATGGAATCGGTACGACACGGGTATAGCGTCCGGTCGTGGCCCTTCCAACGGCACGACTAGAGTACCGGTTCAAAAGGTCCGTATCTGTAGATCCGACCGTTGGATGGAGCTCAAATTGTTTCACGAGTTTCCAGAGGCTGTTTTCCATGGAGACGCGTGGAATCGGTACGACTCGGCTATAGCGTCCGGTCGTGGCCCTTCCAACGGCACGACTAGAGTACCGGTTCAAAAGGTCCGTATCTGTAGATCCGACCGTTGGATGGAGCTCAAATTGTTTCACGAGTTTCCAGAGGCTGGTTTCCATGGAGACGCGTGGAATCGGTACGACTCGGCTATAGCGTCCGGTCGTGGCCCTTCCAACGGCACGACCAGAGTACCGGTTCAAAAGGTCTGTATCTGTAGATCCGACCGTTGGATCGCACTCAAATTGTTTCATGAGTTTCCGGAGGCTGGTTTCCATGGAGACGCCTGGAATCGGTACAACACGACGACAGCGTCCGGTCGTGGCCTTTCCAACGGCACGACCAGTGTACCGGCTCAAAATGTTTGTATCTGTAGATCCGACCGTTGGATCATGCTCAAATTGTTTCACGAGTTTCGAAAGGCTGTTTTCCATGGAGACGCGTGGAATCGGTACGACAGGGCTATAGCGTCCGTATCTGGCCATTCCACCGGCACGACCAGAGTACCGGCTCAAAAGGTCCGTATCTGTAGATGCCACCGTTGGATCGCGCTCAAATTGTTTCACGAGTGTCCGAAGACTGTTTTCTATGGAGACGCGTGGAATCGGTACGACACGGCGACAACATCCGGTCGTGGCCTTTCCAACGGCACGACCAGCGTACCGGCTCAAAATGTCCGTATCTGTAGATCCGACCGTTGGATCGCACTCAAATTGTTTCACGAGTTTCCAGAGGCTGTTTGCAATGGACACGTGTGGAATCGGTACGCCACGGCTATAGCGTCCGGTCGTGGCCCTTCCAACGGCACGACTAGAGTACCTGTTCAAAAGGTCTGTATCTGTAGATCCGACCGTTAGATCGCGCTCAAATTGTTTCACGAGTTTCCGAGGGTTGTTTTCCATGGAGACGCGCGGAATCGGTATGACACGGCGACAGCGTCCGGTCGTGGCCTTTCCAACGACCCGACCAGTGTACCGGCTCAAAATGTCTGTATCTGTAGATCCGACCGTTGGATCGCGCTCAAATTGTTTCACAAGTTTCCAGAGGCTGTTTTCCATGGAGACGCCTAGAATCGGTACAACACGATGATAGCGTCCGGTCGTGGCCTTTCCAACGGCACGACCAGAGTACCGGTTCAAAAGGTCTGTATCTGTAGATCCGACCGTTGGATCGCGCTCAAATTGTTTCACGAGTTTCCGAAGGCTGTTTTCCATGGAGACGCGTGGAATATGTACGACACGGCGACAACATCCGGTCGTGGCCTTTCCAACGGCACGACCAGTGTACCGGCTCAAAATGTCCGTATCTGTAGATCCGACCGTTGGATGGAGCTCAAATTGTTTCACGAGTTTCCAGAGGCTGTTTTCCATGGAGGCGCGTGGAATCGGTACGACACGGGTATAGCGTCCGGTCGTGGCCCTTCCAACGGCACGACTAGAGTACCGGTTCAAAAGGTCTGTATCTGTAGATCCGACCGTTGGATCGCGCTCAAATTGTTTCACGAGTTTCCAGAGGCTGTTTTCCATGGAGACGCGTGGAATCGGTACGACTCGGCTATAGCGTCCGGTCGTGGCCCTTCCAACGGCACGACCAGAGTACCGGTTCAAAAGGTCTGTATCTGTAGATCCGACCGTTGGATCGCACTCAAATTGTTTCATGAGTTTCCGGAGGCTGGTTTCCATGGAGACGCCTAGAATCGGTACAACACGATGATAGCGTTCAGTCGTGGCCTTTCCAACGGCACGACCAGTGTACCGGCTCAAAATGTCCGTATCTGTAGATCCGACCGTTGGATGGAGCTCAAATTGTTTCACGAGTTTCCGGAGGCTGTTTTCCATGGAGATGCGTGGAATCGGTACGACACGGGTATAGCGTCCGGTCGTGGCCGTTCCAACGGCACGACAAGAGTACCGGATCAAAAGGTCCGTATTTGTAGATCCGACCGTTGGATGGAGCTCAAATTGTTTCACGAGTTTCCAGAGGCTGTTTTCCATGGAGACGCGTGGAATCGGTACGACTCGGCTATAGTGTCCGGTCGTGGCCCTTCCAACGGCACGACCAGAGTACCGGTTCAAAAGGTCCGTATCTGTAGATCCGACCGTTGGATCGCGCTCAAATTGTTTCACGAGTTTCCGGAGGCTGTTTTCCATGGAGACGCCTAGAATCGGTACAACACGATGATAGCGTCCGGTCGTGGCCTTTCCAACGGCACGACCAGAGTACCGGTTCAAAAGGTCTGTATCTGTAGATCCGACCGTTGGATCGCGCTCAAATTGTTTCACGAGTTTCCGGAGATTGGTTTCCATGGAGACGCCTGGAATCGGTACAACACGATGACAGCGTTCGGTCGTGGCCTTTCCAACGGCACGACCAGTGTACCGGCTCAAAATGTCCGTATCTGTAGATCCGAACGTTGGATCGCGCTCAAATTGTTTCACGAGTTTCCAGAGGCTGTTTTCCATGGAGACGCGTGGAATCGGTACGACACGGCTATAGCGTCCGGTCGTGGCCCTTCCAACGGCACGACCAGAGTACCGGTTCAAAAGGTCTGTATCTGTAGATCCGACCGTTGGATCGCGCTCAAATTGTTTCACGAGTTTCCGGAGGCTGGTTTCCATGGAGACGCCTGCAATCGGTACAACACAATGACAGCGTTCAGTCGTGGCCTTTCCAACGGCACGACCAGTGTACCGGCTCAAAATGTCCGTATCTGTAGATCCGACCGTTGGATGGAGCTCAAATTGTTTCACGAGTTTCCAGAGGCTGTTTTCCATGGAGGCGCGTGGAATCGGTACGACACGGGTATAGCGTCCGGTCGTGGCCCTTCCAACGGCACGACTAGAGTACCGGTTCAAAAGGTCTGTATCTGTAGATCCGACCGTTGGATCGCGCTCAAATTGTTTCACGAGTTTCCAGAGGCTGTTTTCCATGGAGACGCGTGGAATCGGTACGACTCGGCTATAGCGTCCGGTCGTGGCCCTTCCAACGGCACGACCAGAGTACCGGTTCAAAAGGTCTGTATCTGTAGATCCGACCGTTGGATCGCGCTCAAATTGTTTCACGAGTTTCCGAAGGCTGTTTTCCATGGAGACGCGTGGAATCGGTACAACACGATGATAGCGTTCAGTCGTGGCCTTTCCAACGGCACGACCAGTGTACCGGCTCAAAATGTCCGTATCTGTAGATCCGACCGTTGGATGGAGCTCAAATTGTTTCACGAGTTTCCGGAGGCTGTTTTCCATGGAGATGCGTGGAATCGGTACGACACGGGTATAGCGTCCGGTCGTGGCCGTTCCAACGGCACGACAAGAGTACGGGATCAAAAGGTCCGTATTTGTAGATCCGACCGTTGGATGGAGCTCAAATTGTTTCACGAGTTTCCAGAGGCTGTTTTCCATGGAGACGCGTGGAATCGGTACGACTCGGCTATAGTGTCCGGTCGTGGCCCTTCCAACGGCACGACCAGAGTACCGGTTCAAAAGGTCTGTATCTGTAGATCCGACCGTTGGATCGCGCTCAAATTGTTTCACGAGTTTCCGGAGGCTGGTTTCCATGGAGACGCCTGAAATCGGTACAACACAATGACAGCGTTCAGTCGTGGCCTTTCCAACGGCACGACCAGTGTACCGGCTCAAAATGTCCGTATCTGTAGATCCGACCGTTGGATGGAGCTCAAATTGTTTCACGAGTTTCCAGAGGCTGTTTTCCATGGAGGCGCGTGGAATCGGTACGACACGGGTATAGCGTCCGGTCGTGGCCCTTCCAACGGCACGACTAGAGTACCGGTTCAAAAGGTCTGTATCTGTAGATCCGACCGTTGGATCGCGCTCAAATTGTTTCACGAGTTTCCAGAGGCTGTTTTCCATGGAGACGCGTGGAATCGGTACGACTCGGCTATAGCGTCCGGTCGTGGCCCTTCCAACGGCACGACCAGAGTACCGGTTCAAAAGGTCTGTATCTGTAGATCCGACCGTTGGATCGCGCTCAAATTGTTTCACGAGTTTCCGAAGGCTGTTTTCCATGGAGACGCGTGGAATCGGTACAACACGATGACAGCGTTCGGTCGTGGCCTTTCCAACGGCACGACCAGTGTACCGGCTCAAAATGTCCGTATCTGTAGATCCGAACGTTGGATCGCGCTCAAATTGTTTCACGAGTTTCCAGAGGCTGTTTTCCATGGAGACGTGTGGAATCGGTACGACACGGCTATAGCGTCCGGTCGTGCCCCTTCCAACGGCACGACCAGAGTACCGGCTCAAAAGGTCCGTATCTGTAGATGCCACGGTTGGATCGCGCTAAAATTGTTTCACGAGTTTCTGAAGGATGTTTTCCATGGAGACGCGCGGAATCGGTACGACACGGCGACAGCGTCCGGTCGTGGCCTTTCTAACGGCACGACCAGTGTACCGGCTCAAAATGTCCGTATCTGTAGATCCGACCGTTGGATGGAGCTCAAATTGTTTCACGAGTTTCCAGAGGCTGTTTTCCATGGAGTCGCGTGGAATCGGTACGACACGGCTATAGCGTCCGGTCGTGGCCCTTCCAACGGCATGACTAGAGTACCGGTTCAAAAGGTCCGTATCTGTAGATCCGACCGTTGGATGGAGCTCAAATTGTTTCACGCGTATCCAGAGGCTGTTTTCCATGGAGACGCGTGGAATCGGTACGACACGGCTATAGCGTCCGGTCGTGGCCCTTCCAACGGCACGACCAGAGTACCGGTTCAAAAGGTCTGTATCTGTAGATCCGACCGTTGGATCGCGCTCAAATTGTTTCACGAGTTTCCGGAGGCTGGTTTCCATGGAGACGCCTGAAATCGGTACAACACAATGACAGCGTTCAGTCGTGGCCTTTCCAACGGCACGACCAGTGTACCGGCTCAAAATGTCCGTATCTGTAGATCCGACCGTTGGATGGAGCTCAAATTGTTTCACGAGTTTCCAGAGGCTGTTTTCCATGGAGGCGCGTGGAATCGGTACGACACGGGTATAGCGTCCGGTCGTGGCCCTTCCAACGGCACGACTAGAGTACCGGTTCAAAAGGTCTGTATCTGTAGATCCGACCGTTGGATCGCGCTCAAATTGTTTCACGAGTTTCCAGAGGCTGTTTTCCATGGAGACGCGTGGAATTGGTACGACTCGGCTATAGCGTCCGGTCGTGGCCCTTCCAACGGCACGACCAGAGTACCGGTTCAAAAGGTCTGTATCTGTAGATCCGACCGTTGGATCGCGCTCAAATTGTTTCACGAGTTTCCGAAGGCTGTTTTCCATGGAGACGCGTGGAATCGGTACAACACGATGACAGCGTTCGGTCGTGGCCTTTCCAACGGCACGACCAGTGTACCGGCTCAAAATGTCCGTATCTGTAGATCCGAACGTTGGATCGCGCTCAAATTGTTTCACGAGTTTCCAGAGGCTGTTTTCCATGGAGACGTGTGGAATCGGTACGACACGGCTATAGCGTCCGGTCGTGCCCCTTCCAACGGCACGACCAGAGTACCGGCTCAAAAGGTCCGTATCTGTAGATGCCACGGTTGGATCGCGCTAAAATTGTTTCACGAGTTTCTGAAGGATGTTTTCCATGGAGACGCGCGGAATCGGTACGACACGGCGACAGCGTCCGGTCGTGGCCTTTCTAACGGCACGACCAGTGTACCGGCTCAAAATGTCCGTATTTGTAGATCCGACCGTTGGATGGAGCTCAAATTGTTTCACGAGTTTCCAGAGGCTGTTTTCCATGGAGTCGCGTGGAATCGGTACGACACGGCTATAGCGTCCGGTCGTGGCCCTTCCAACGGCATGACTAGAGTACCGGTTCAAAAGGTCCGTATCTGTAGATCCGACCGTTGGATGGAGCTCAAATTGTTTCACGCGTATCCAGAGGCTGTTTTCCATGGAGACGCGTGGAATCGGTACGACACGGCTATAGCGTCCGGTCGTGGCCCTTCCAACGGCACGACCAGAGTACCGGTTCAAAAGGTCTGTATCTGTAGATCCGACCGTTGGATCGCGCTCAAATTGTTTCACGAGTTTCCGGAGGCTGGTTTCCATGGAAACGCCTGAAATCGGTACAACACAATGACAGCGTTCAGTCGTGGCCTTTCCAACGGCACGACCAGTGTACCGGCTCAAAATGTCCGTATCTGTAGATCCGACCGTTGGATGGAGCTCAAATTGTTTCACGAGTTTCCAGAGGCTGTTTTCCATGGAGGCGCGTGGAATCGGTACGACACGGGTATAGCGTCCGGTCGTGGCCCTTCCAACGGCACGACTAGAGTACCGGTTCAAAAGGTCTGTATCTGTAGATCCGACCGTTGGATCGCGCTCAAATTGTTTCACGAGTTTCCAGAGGCTGTTTTCCATGGAGACGCGTGGAATCGGTACGACTCGGCTATAGCGTCCGGTCGTGGCCCTTCCAACGGCACGACCAGAGTACCGGTTCAAAAGGTCTGTATCTGTAGATCCGACCGTTGGATCGCGCTCAAATTGTTTCACGAGTTTCCGAAGGCTGTTTTCCATGGAGACGCGTGGAATCGGTACAACACGATGACAGCGTTCGGTCGTGGCCTTTCCAACGGCACGACCAGTGTACCGGCTCAAAATGTCCGTATCTGTAGATCCGAACGTTGGATCGCGCTCAAATTGTTTCACGAGTTTCCAGAGGCTGTTTTCCATGGAGACGTGTGGAATCGGTACGACACGGCTATAGCGTCCGGTCGTGCCCCTTCCAACGGCACGACCAGAGTACCGGCTCAAAAGGTCCGTATCTGTAGATGCCACGGTTGGATCGCGCTAAAATTGTTTCACGAGTTTCTGAAGGATGTTTTCCATGGAGACGCGCGGAATCGGTACGACACGGCGACAGCGTCCGGTCGTGGCCTTTCTAACGGCACGACCAGTGTACCGGCTCAAAATGTCCGTATCTGTAGATCCGACCGTTGGATGGAGCTCAAATTGTTTCACGAGTTTCCAGAGGCTGTTTTCCATGGAGTCGCGTGGAATCGGTACGACACGGCTATAGCGTCCGGTCGTGGCCCTTCCAACGGCATGACTAGAGTACCGGTTCAAAAGGTCCGTATCTGTAGATCCGACCGTTGGATGGAGCTCAAATTGTTTCACGCGTATCCAGAGGCTGTTTTCCATGGAGACGCGTGGAATCGGTACGACACGGCTATAGCGTCCGGTCGTGGCCCTTCCAACGGCACGACCAGAGTACCGGTTCAAAAGGTCTGTATCTGTAGATCCGACCGTTGGATCGCGCTCAAATTGTTTCACGAGTTTCCGGAGGCTGGTTTCCATGGAGACGCCTGCAATCGGTACAACACAATGACAGCGTTCAGTCGTGGCCTTTCCAACGGCACGACCAGTGTACCGGCTCAAAATGTCCGTATCTGTAGATCCGACCGTTGGATGGAGCTCAAATTGTTTCACGAGTTTCCAGAGGCTGTTTTCCATGGAGGCGCGTGGAATCGGTACGACACGGGTATAGCGTCCGGTCGTGGCCCTTCCAACGGCACGACTAGAGTACCGGTTCAAAAGGTCTGTATCTGTAGATCCGACCGTTGGATCGCGCTCAAATTGTTTCACGAGTTTCCAGAGGCTGTTTTCCATGGAGACGCGTGGAATCGGTACGACTCGGCTATAGCGTCCGGTCGTGGCCCTTCCAACGGCACGACCAGAGTACCGGTTCAAAAGGTCTGTATCTGTAGATCCGACCGTTGGATCGCGCTCAAATTGTTTCACGAGTTTCCGAAGGCTGTTTTCCATGGAGACGCGTGGAATCGGTACAACACGATGACAGCGTTCGGTCGTGGCCTTTCCAACGGCACGACCAGTGTACCGGCTCAAAATGTCCGTATCTGTAGATCCGAACGTTGGATCGCGCTCAAATTGTTTCACGAGTTTCCAGAGGCTGTTTTCCATGGAGACGTGTGGAATCGGTACGACACGGCTATAGCGTCCGGTCGTGCCCCTTCCAACGGCACGACCAGAGTACCGGCTCAAAAGGTCCGTATCTGTAGATGCCACGGTTGGATCGCGCTAAAATTGTTTCACGAGTTTCTGAAGGATGTTTTCCATGGAGACGCGCGGAATCGGTACGACACGGCGACAGCGTCCGGTCGTGGCCTTTCTAACGGCACGACCAGTGTACCGGCTCAAAATGTCCGTATCTGTAGATCCGACCGTTGGATGGAGCTCAAATTGTTTCACGAGTTTCCAGAGGCTGTTTTCCATGGAGTCGCGTGGAATCGGTACGACACGGCTATAGGGTCCGGTCGTGGCCCTTCCAACGGCATGACTAGAGTACCGGTTCAAAAGGTCCGTATCTGTAGATCCGACCGTTGGATGGAGCTCAAATTGTTTCACGCGTATCCAGAGGCTGTTTTCCATGGAGACGCGTGGAATCGGTACGACACGGCTATAGCGTCCGGTCGTGGCCCTTCCAACGGCACGACCAGAGTACCGGTTCAAAAGGTCTGTATCTGTAGATCCGACCGTTGGATCGCGCTCAAATTGTTTCACGAGTTTCCGGAGGCTGGTTTCCATGGAGACGCCTGCAATCGGTACAACACAATGACAGCGTTCAGTCGTGGCCTTTCCAACGGCACGACCAGTGTACCGGCTCAAAATGTCCGTATCTGTAGATCCGACCGTTGGATGGAGCTCAAATTGTTTCACGAGTTTCCAGAGGCTGTTTTCCATGGAGGCGCGTGGAATCGGTACGACACGGGTATAGCGTCCGGTCGTGGCCCTTCCAACGGCACGACTAGAGTACCGGTTCAAAAGGTCTGTATCTGTAGATCCGACCGTTGGATCGCGCTCAAATTGTTTCACGAGTTTCCAGAGGCTGTTTTCCATGGAGACGCGTGGAATCGGTACGACTCGGCTATAGCGTCCGGTCGTGGCCCTTCCAACGGCACGACCAGAGTACCGGTTCAAAAGGTCTGTATCTGTAGATCCGACCGTTGGATCGCGCTCAAATTGTTTCACGAGTTTCCGAAGGCTGTTTTCCATGGAGACGCGTGGAATCGGTACAACACGATGATAGCGTTCAGTCGTGGCCTTTCCAACGGCACGACCAGTGTACCGGCTCAAAATGTCCGTATCTGTAGATCCGACCGTTGGATGGAGCTCAAATTGTTTCACGAGTTTCCGGAGGCTGTTTTCCATGGAGATGCGTGGAATCGGTACGACACGGGTATAGCGTCCGGTCGTGGCCGTTCCAACGGCACGACAAGAGTACGGGATCAAAAGGTCCGTATTTGTAGATCCGACCGTTGGATGGAGCTCAAATTGTTTCACGAGTTTCCAGAGGCTGTTTTCCATGGAGACGCGTGGAATCGGTACGACTCGGCTATAGTGTCCGGTCGTGGCCCTTCCAACGGCACGACCAGAGTACCGGTTCAAAAGGTCTGTATCTGTAGATCCGACCGTTGGATCGCGCTCAAATTGTTTCACGAGTTTCCGGAGATTGGTTTCCATGGAGACGCCTGGAATCGGTACAACACGATGACAGCGTTCGGTCGTGGCCTTTCCAACGGCACGACCAGTGTACCGGCTCAAAATGTCCGTATCTGTAGATCCGAACGTTGGATCGCGCTCAAATTGTTTCACGAGTTTCTAGAGGCTGTTTTCCATGGAGACGTGTGGAATCGGTACGACACGGCTATAGCGTCCGGTCGTGCCCCTTCCAACGGCACGACCAGAGTACCGGCTCAAAAGGTCCGTATCTGTAGATGCCACGGTTGGATCGCGCTAAAATTGTTTCACGAGTTTCTGAAGGATGTTTTCCATGGAGACGCGCGGAATCGGTACGACACGGCGACAGCGTCCGGTCGTGGCCTTTCTAACGGCACGACTAGTGTACCGGCTCAAAATGTCCGTATCTGTAGATCCGACCGTTGGATGGAGCTCAAATTGTTTCACGAGTTTCCAGAGGCTGTTTTCCATGGAGTCGCGTGGAATCGGTACGACACGGCTATAGCGTCCGGTCGTGGCCCTTCCAACGGCATGACTAGAGTACCGGTTCAAAAGGTCCGTATCTGTAGATCCGACCGTTGGATGGAGCTCAAATTGTTTCACGCGTATCCAGAGGCTGTTTTCCATGGCGACGCGTGGAATCGGTACGACACGGCTATAGCGTCCGGTCGTGGCCCTTCCAACGGCACGACCAGAGTACCGGTTCAAAAGGTCTGTATCTGTAGATCCGACCGTTGGATCGCGCTCAAATTGTTTCACGAGTTTCCGGAGGCTGGTTTCCATGGAGACGCCTGAAATCGGTACAACACAATGACAGCGTTCAGTCGTGGCCTTTCCAACGGCACGACCAGTGTACCGGCTCAAAATGTCCGTATCTGTAGATCCGACCGTTGGATGGAGCTCAAATTGTTTCACGAGTTTCCAGAGGCTGTTTTCCATGGAGGCGCGTGGAATCGGTACGACACGGGTATAGCGTCCGGTCGTGGCCCTTCCAACGGCACGACTAGAGTACCGGTTCAAAAGGTCTGTATCTGTAGATCCGACCGTTGGATCGCGCTCAAATTGTTTCACGAGTTTCCAGAGGCTGTTTTCCATGGAGACGCGTGGAATCGGTACGACTCGGCTATAGCGTCCGGTCGTGGCCCTTCCAACGGCACGACCAGAGTACCGGTTCAAAAGGTCTGTATCTGTAGATCCGACCGTTGGATCGCGCTCAAATTGTTTCACGAGTTTCCGAAGGCTGTTTTCCATGGAGACGCGTGGAATCGGTACAACACGATGACAGCATTCGGTCGTGGCCTTTCCAACGGCACGACCAGTGTACCGGCTCAAAATGTCCGTATCTGTAGATCCGAACGTTGGATCGCGCTCAAATTGTTTCACGAGTTTCCAGAGGCTGTTTTCCATGGAGACGTGTGGAATCGGTACGACACGGCTATAGCGTCCGGTCGTGCCCCTTCCAACGGCACGACCAGAGTACCGGCTCAAAAGGTCCGTATCTGTAGATGCCACGGTTGGATCGCGCTAAAATTGTTTCACGAGTTTCCAGAGGCTGTTTTCCATGGAGTCGCGTGGAATCGGTACGACACGGCTATAGCGTCCGGTCGTGGCCCTTCCAACGGCATGACTAGAGTACCGGTTCAAAAGGTCCGTATCTGTAGATCCGACCGTTGGATGGAGCTCAAATTGTTTCACGCGTATCCAGAGGCTGTTTTCCATGGAGACGCGTGGAATCGGTACGACACGGCTATAGCGTCCGGTCGTGGCCCTTCCAACGGCACGACCAGAGTACCGGTTCAAAAGGTCTGTATCTGTAGATCCGACCGTTGGATCGCGCTCAAATTGTTTCACGAGTTTCCGGAGGCTGGTTTCCATGGAGACGCCTGAAATCGGTACAACACAATGACAGCGTTCAGTCGTGGCCTTTCCAACGGCACGACCAGTGTACCGGCTCAAAATGTCCGTATCTGTAGATCCGACCGTTGGATGGAGCTCAAATTGTTTCACGAGTTTCCAGAGGCTGTTTTCCATGGAGGCGCGTGGAATCGGTACGACACGGGTATAGCGTCCGGTCGTGGCCCTTCCAACGGCACGACTAGAGTACCGGTTCAAAAGGTCTGTATCTGTAGATCCGACCGTTGGATCGCGCTCAAATTGTTTCACGAGTTTCCAGAGGCTGTTTTCCATGGAGACGCGTGGAATCGGTACGACTCGGCTATAGCGTCCGGTCGTGGCCCTTCCAACGGCACGACCAGAGTACCGGTTCAAAAGGTCTGTATCTGTAGATCCGACCGTTGGATCGCGCTCAAATTGTTTCACGAGTTTCCGAAGGCTGTTTTCCATGGAGACGCGTGGAATCGGTACAACACGATGACAGCGTTCGGTCGTGGCCTTTCCAACGGCACGACCAGTGTACCGGCTCAAAATGTCCGTATCTGTAGATCCGAACGTTGGATCGCGCTCAAATTGTTTCACGAGTTTCCAGAGGCTGTTTTCCATGGAGACGTGTGGAATCGGTACGACACGGCTATAGCGTCCGGTCGTGCCCCTTCCAACGGCACGACCAGAGTACCGGCTCAAAAGGTCCGTATCTGTAGATCCGACCGTTGGATGGAGCTCAAATTGTTTCACGAGTTTCCAGAGGCTGTTTTCCATGGAGTCGCGTGGAATCGGTACGACACGGGTATAGCGTCCGGTCGTGGCCCTTCCAACGGCACGACTAGAGTACCGGTTCAAAAGGTCCGTATCTGTAGATCCGACCGTTGGATGGAGCTCAAATTGTTTCACGAGTTTCCGAAGGCTGTTTTCCATGGAGACGCGCGGAATCGATACGACAGGGCTATAGCGTCCGGTCGTGGCCCTCCAACGGCACGACCAGAGTACCGGTTCAAAAGGTCTATATCTGTAGATCCGACCGTTGGATCGCGCTCAAATTGTTTCACGAGTTTCCGGAGGCTGGTTTCCATGGAGACGCCTGGAATCGGTACAACACGATGACAGCGTTCGGTCGTGGCCTTTCCAACGGCACGACCAGTGTACCGGCTCAAAATGTCTGTATCTGTAGATCCGACCGTTGGATCATTCTCAAATTGTTTCACGAGTTTCCGAAGGCTGTTTTCGATGGAGACGCGTGGAATCTGTACGACACGGCTATAGCGTCCGGTCGTGGCCCTACCAACGGCAGGACCAGAGTACCGGCTCAAAATGTCCGTATCTATAGATGCCACCGTTGGATCGCGCTCAAATTGTTTCACGAGTTTCCGGAGGCTGGTTTCCATGGAGACGCGTGGAATCGGTACGACACGATGACAGCGTCCGGTCGTGTCCTTTCCAACGGCACGACCGGTGTACCGGCTCAAAAGGTCCGTATCTGTAGATGCCACCATTGGATCGCGCTCAAATTGTTGCACGAGTTTCCAGAGGCTGTTTTCCATGGAGACGCGTGGAATCGGTACGACACGGCTATAGCGTCCGGTCGTGGCCCTTCCAACGGCACGACCAGAGTACCGGTTCAAAAGGTTCGTATCTGTAGATCCGACCGTTGGATCGCGCTCAAATTGTTTCACGAGTTTCCGAAGGCTGGTTTCAATGGAGACGCCTGGAATCGGTACAACACGATGACAGCGTCCGGTCGTGGCCTTTCCAACGGCACGACCAGTGTACCGGCTCAAAATGTCTGTATCTGTAGATCCGACCATTGGATCATGCTCAAATTGTTTCACGAGTTTCCAGAGGCTGTTTTCCATGGAGACGCGTGGAATCGGTACGACAGGGCTATAGCGTCCGTTCGGGGCCATTCCACCGGCACGACCAGAGTACCGGCTCAAAAGGTCCGTATCTGTAGATGCCACCATTGGATCGCGCTCAAATTGTTTCACGAGTTTCCAGAGGCTGTTTTCCATGGAGACGCGTGGAATCGGTACGACACGGCTATAGCGTCCGGTCGTGGCCCTTCCAACGGCACGACCAGAGTACCGGTTCAAAAGGTTCGTATCTGTAGATCCGACCGTTGGATCGCGCTCAAATTGTTTCACGAGTTTCCGAAGGCTGGTTTCCATGGAGACGCCTGGAATCGGTACAACATGATGACAGCGTCCGGTCGTGGCCTTTCCAACGGCACGACCAATGTACCGGCTCAAAATGTCTGTATCTGTAGATCCGACCATTGGATCATGCTCAAATTGTTTCACGAGTTTCCAGAGGCTGTTTTCCATGGAGACGCGTGGAATCGGTACGACAGGGCTATAGCGTCCGTTCGGGGCCATTCCACCGGCACGACCAGAGTACCGGCTCAAAAGGTCCGTATCTGTAGATGCCACCGTTGGATCGCGCTCAAATTGTTTCACGAGTTTGCAGAGGCTCTTTTCTATGGAGACGCGAGGAATCGGTACGACACGGCTATAGCGTCCGGTCGTGCCCCTTCCAAGGGCAGGACCAGAGTACCGGCTCAAAAGGTTCGTATCTGTAGATCCGACCGTTGGATCGCGCTCAAATTGTTTCACGAGTTTCCAAAGGCTGTTTTCCATGGAGACGTGTGGAATCGGTACGACACGGCGACAGCGTCCGGTCGGGGCCTTTCCACCGGCACGACTAGAGTTCTGGATCAAAAGGTCCGTGTCTGTAAATCGGACCGTTGGATCGCGCTCAAATTTTTTCACGAGTTTCCAGAGGCTGTTTTCCATGGAGACGCGTGGAATCGGTACGACACGGCTATAGCGTCCGATCGTGGCCCTTCCAACGGCACGACCAGAGTACGGGTTCAAAAGGTCCGTATCTGTAGATCCGACCGTTGGATCGCGCTCAAATTGTTTCACGAGTTTCCGGAGGCTGGTTTCCATGGAGACGCCTGGAATCGGTACGACACGACGACAGCGTCCGGTCGTGGCCCTTCCAACGGCACGACCAGAGTACCGGTTCAAAAGGTCCGTATCTGTAGATCCGACCGTTGGATCGCGCTCAAATTGTTTCACGAGTTTCCGGAGGCAGGTTTCCATGGAGACGCCTGGAATCGGTACGACACGATGACAGCGTCCGGTCGTGGCCTTTCCAACGGCACGACCAGTGTACCGGCTCAAAATGTCTGTATCTGTAGATCCGACCATTGGATCATGCTCAAATTGTTTCACGAGTTTCCAGAGGCTGTTTTCCATTGAGACGCGTGGAATCGGTACGACATGGCGACAACATCCGGTCGTGGCCTTTCCAACGGCACGACCAGTGTACCGGCTCAAAATGTCTGTATCTGTAGATCCGACCATTGGATCATGCTCAAATTGTTTCACGAGTTTCCAGAGGCTGTTTTCCATGGAGACGCGTGGAATCGGTACGACATGGCGACAACATCCGGTCGTGGCCTTTCCAACGGCACGACCAGTGTACCGGCTTAAAATGTCCGTATCTGTAGATCCGACCGTTGGATCGCGCTCAAATTGTTTCACGAGTTTCCAGAGGCTGTTTTCCATGGAGAAGCGTGGAATCGGAACGACACGGCTATAGCGTCCGGTCGTGGCCTTTCCACCGGCACGACCAGAGTACCGGATCAAAAGGTCCGTATTTGTAGATCGGAACGTTGGATCGCACTCAAATTGTTTCACGAGTTTCCAGAGGCTGTTTTCCATGGAGACGCGTGGAATCGGTACGACATGGCTATAGCGTCCGGTCGTGGTCCTTCCAACGGCACGACCAGAGTACCGGCTCAAAAGGTCCGTATCTGTAGATGCTACCGTTGGATCGTGCTCAAATTGTTTCACGAGTTTCCGAAGGCTGTTTCCCATGGAGACGCGCGGAATCGGTACGACACGGGGACAGCGTCCGGTCGTGGCCTTTCCAACGGCACGACCAGTGTACCGGCTCAAAATGTCCGTATCTGTCGATCCGACCGTTGGATCGCGCTCAAATTGTTTCACGAGTTTCCAGAGGCTGTTTTACATGGAGAGGCGTGGAATCGGTACGACACGGCTATAGCGTCTGGTCGTGGCCCTTCCAACGGCACGACCAGAGTACCGGTTCAAAAGGTTCGTATCTGTAGATCCCACCGTTGGATCGCGCTCAAATTGTTTCACGAGTTTCCGGAGGCTGGTTTCCATGGAGACACCTGGAATCGGTACAACACGACGACAGCGTCCGGTCGTGGACCTTCCAACGGCACGACCAGTGTACCGGCTCAAAATGTCTGTATCTGTAGATCCGACCGTTGGATCGCGCTCAAATTGTTTCACGAGTTTCCAGAGGCTGTTTTCCATGGAGACGCGTGGAATCGGTACGACAGGGCTATAGCATCCGGTCGGGGCCATTCCACTAGCACGACTAGAGTACCGGCTCAAAAGGTACGTATCTGTAGATGGCACCGTTGGATCGCGCTTAAATTGTTTCACGAGTTTCCGAAGGCTGTTTTCCATGGAGACGCGCGGAATCGGTACGACACGGCAACAGCGTCCGGTCGGGGCCGTTCCAACGGCACGACCAGAGTACCGGATCAAAAGGTCCGTATCTGTAGATCGAACCGTTAGATCGGACCGTTGGATCGCGCTCAAATTGTTTCACGAGTTTCCAGAGGCTGTTTTCCATGGAGTCGCGTGGAATCGGTACGACACGGTTATAGCGTCCGGTCGTGGCCCTTCCAACGGCACGACCAGAGTACCGGCTCAAAAGGTCCGTATCTGTGGATGCCACCGTTCGATCGCGCTCAAATTGTTTCACGAGTTTTTGAAGGCTATTTTCTATGGAGACGCGTGGAATCGGTACGACACGGCGACAACATCCGATCGTGGCCTTTCCAACGGCACGACCAGTGTACCGGCTTAAAATGTCCGTATCTGTAGATCCGACCGTTGGATCGCGCTCAAATTGTTTCACGAGTTTCCAGAGGCTGTTTTCCATGGAGTCGCGTGGAATCGGTACGGCAGGGCTATAGCGTCCGGTCAGGGCTATTCGACCGGCACGACCAGAGTACCGGCTCAAAAGGTCCGTATCTGTCGATGCCACCGTTGGATCGCGCTCAAATTGTTTCATGAGTTTCCGAAGGCTGTTTTCCATGGAGACGCGTGGAATCGGTACGACACGGCGAAAGCGTCCGGTCGGGGCCGTTCCAACGGCACGACCCGTGTACCGGCTTAAAATGTTTGTATCTGTAGATCCGACCGTTGAATCGCGCTCAAATTGTTTCATGAGTTTCCAGAGGCTGTTTTCCATGGAGTCGCGTGGAATCGGTACGACACGGCTATAGCGTCCTGTCGTGGCCCTTCCACCGGCACAACCAGAGTACCGGCTCAAAAGGTCCGTATCTGTGGATGCCACCGTTGGATCGCGCTCAAATTGTTTCACGAGTTTCCGAAGGCTGTTTTCTATGGAGACGCATGGAATCGGTACGACACGGCGACAGCGTCCGGTCGTGGCCTTTCCAACGGCACGACCAGTGTACCGGCTTAAAATGTCCGTATTTGTAGATCCGACCGTTGGATCGCGCTCAAATTGTTTCACGAGTTTCCAGAGGCTGTTTTCCATGGAGACGCGTAGAATCAGTACGACACGGCTATAGCGTCCGGTCGTGGCCCTTCCAACGGCACGACCAGAGTACAGGTTCAAAAGCTCCGTATCTGTAGATCCGACCGTTGGATGGAGCTCAAATTGTTTCACGAGTTTCCAGAGGCTGTTTTCCATGGAGTCGCGTGGAATCGGTACGACAGGGCTATAGCGTCCGGTCGGGGCCATTCCACCAGCACGACTAGAGTACCGGCTCAAAAGGTCCGTATCTGTGGATGCCACCGTTCGATCGCGCTCAAATTGTTTCACGAGTTTTCGAAGGCTATTTTCTATGGAGACGCGTGGAATCGGTACGACACGGCGACAACATCCGATCGTGGCCTTTCCAACGGCACGACCAGTGTACCGGCTTAAAATGTCCGTATCTGTAGATCCGACCGTTGGATCGCGCTCAAATTGTTTCACGAGTTTCCAGAGGCTGTTTTCCATGGAGTCGCGTGGAATCGGTACGGCAGGGCTATAGCGTCCGGTCAGGGCTATTCGACCGGCACGACCAGAGTACCGGCTCAAAAGGTCCGTATCTGTCGATGCCACCGTTGGATCGCGCTCAAATTGTTTCACGAGTTTCCGAAGGCTGTTTTCCATGGAGACGCGTGGAATCGGTACGACACGGCGAAAGCGTCCGGTCGGGGCCGTTCCAACGGCACGACCCGTGTACCGGCTTAAAATGTTTGTATCTGTAGATCCGACCGTTGAATCGCGCTCAAATTGTTTCATGAGTTTCCAGAGGCTGTTTTCCATGGAGTCGCGTGGAATCGGTACGACACGGCTATAGCGTCCTGTCGTGGCCCTTCCACCGGCACAACCAGAGTACCGGCTCAAAAGGTCCGTATCTGTGGATGCCACCGTTGGATCGCGCTCAAATTGTTTCACGAGTTTCCGAAGGCTGTTTTCTATGGAGACACATGGAATCGGTACGACACGGCGACAGCGTCCGGTCGTGGCCTTTCCAACGGCACGACCAGTGTACCGGCTTAAAATGTCCGTATTTGTAGATCCGACCGTCGATCGCGCTCAAATTGTTTCACGAGTTTCCAGAGGCTGTTTTCCGTGGAGACGCGTGGAATCGGTACGACACGGCTATAGCGTCCGGTCGGGGCCATTCCACCGGCACGACCAGAGTACCGGCTCAAAAGGTCCGTATCTGCGGATGCCACCGTTGGATCGCGCTCAAATTATTTCACGAGTTTCCAGAGGCTGTTTTCCATGGAGACGCGTGGAATCGGTACGACACGGCGACAGCGTCCGGTCGGGGCCGTTCCACCGGCACGACAAGAGTTCCGAATCAAAAGGTCCGTATCTGTAGATCGGACCGTTCGATCGCGCTCAAATTGTTTCACGAGTTTCCAGAGGCTGTTTTCCATGGAGACGCGTGGAATCGGTACGACAGGGCTATAGCGTCCGGTCGGGGCCATTCCACCGGCACGACCAGAGTACCGGCTCAAAAGGTCCGTATCTGCGGATGCCACCGTTGGATCGCGCTCAAATTATTTCACGAGTTTCCAGAGGCTGTTTTCCATGGAGACGCGTGGAATCGGTACGACACGGCTATAGCGTCCGGCCGGGGCCGTTCCAACGGCACGACCAGAGACCAGAGTACCGGCTCAAAAGGTCCGTATCTGCGGATGCCACCGTTGGATCGCGCTCAAATTATTTCACGAGTTTCCAGAGGCTGTTTTCCATGGAGACGCGTGGAATCGGTACGACACGGCTATAGCGTCCGGCCGGGGCCGTTCCAACGGCACGACCAGAGTACCGGCTCAAAAGGTCCGTATCTGTAGATGCCACCGTTGGATCGCGCTCAAATTGTTTCACATGTTTCCGAAGGCTGTTTTCCATGGAGACGCGTGGAATCGGTACGACACGGCGACAGCGTCCGGTCGGGGCCGTTCCATCGGCACGACTAGAGTTCCGGATCAAAAGGTCCGTAACTGTAAATCGGACCGTTGTATCGCGCTCAAATTGTTTCACGAGTTTCCAGAGGCATGTTTTCCATGGAGACGCGTGGAAACGATACGACACGGCTATAGCGTCCGGTCGTGCCCTTCCAACGGCACTACCAGAGTACCGGCTCAAAAGGTCTGTATCTGTAGATCCGACCGTTGGATCGCGCTCAAATTGTTTCACGAGTTTCCGAAGGCTGTTTTCCATGGAGACGCGTGGAATCGGTACAACACGATGATAGCGTTCAGTCGTGGCCTTTCCAACGGCACGACCAGAGTACCGGTTCAAAAGGTCCGTATCTGTAGATCCGACCGTTGGATTGCGCTCAAATTGTTTCACGAGTTTCCGAAGGCTGGTTTCCATCGAGACGCCTGGAATCGATATGACACGGCGACAGCGTCCGGTCGGGGCCGTTCCACCGGCACGACTAGAGTACCAGCTCAAAAGGTCCGTATCTGTAGATCGGACCGATGGATCGCGCTCAAATTGTTTCACGAGTTTCCAGAGGCCGTTTTCCATGGAGACGCGTGGAATCAGTACGGCACGGCGACAACATCCGGTCAGGGCCGTACCAACGACACGACTAGAGTACAGGCTCAAAAGGTCGGTATCTGTAGATGAGACCGTTGGATCGCGCTCAAATTGTTTCACTTGTTTCCGGAGGCTGTTTTGCATGGAGATGCGTGGAATCGGCACGACACGACAACAGCGTCCGGTCGGGGGCATTCCACCTGCACGACTAGAATACCGGGCCAAAAGTTCGGTATCTGTAGATAAGACCCTTGGATCGCGCTCAAATTGTTTCACGAGTTTCTGGAGGCTGGTTTCCATGGGACGCGTAGAATCGGTATGACACGGCGAGAGCGTCCGGTCGGGGCCCTTCCAACGGCACGACCAGAGTACCGGCTAAAAAGGTCCGTATCTGTAGATCGGACCGTTGGATCGCGCTCAAATTGTTTCACGAGTTTCCAGAGGATGTTTTCCATGGAGACGCGTGGAATCGGTACGACAAGGGGACAACGTCCGGTCGGGGCCATTCCACCGACACGACTACAGTACCGGCTCAAAAGGTCTGTATCTGTAGATCCGACCGTTGGATCGCGATCAAATTGTTTTACGACTTTCCAAAGGATGTTTTCCATGGAGATGCGTGGAATCGGCACGACACGAAGACGACGTACGGTCGGGGGCATTCCAACGGCACGACTAGAGTACCTGCTCAAAAGGTCCGTATATGTAGATCGGACCGTTGGATCGCGCTCAAATTGTTTCACGAGTTTCCAGAGGGTGTTTTGCATGAAGACGCGTGAAATCGGTACGACATGGCTATAGCGTCCGGTCGGGGCCATTCCACCGGCACGACCAGAGTACTGGCTCAAAAGGTCCGTATCTGTAGATGCCACCGGTTGATCGCGCTCAAATTGTTTCACGAGTTTCCGGAGGCTATTTTCCATGGAGACGCGTGGAATCGGTACGACACGGCGACAACGTCCTGTCGTGGCCATTCCAACAGCACGAGCAGTGTACAGGCTCAAAATATCCGTATCTGTAGATCCGACCGTTGGATCGCGCTCAAATTGTTTCACGAGTTTCCGGAGGCTGGTTTCCATGGAGACATGTGGAATCGGTACGAGACGGCGACTGCGTCCGGTCGGGGCCCTTCCAACGGCACGACTAGAGTACCGGCTCAAAAGCTCCGTATCTGTAGATCGGACCGTTGGATCGCGCTCAAATTGTGTCACGAGTTTCCGGAGGCTGGTTTCCATGGAGACACCTGGAATAGGTATAACACGGCGACAACGTCCGGTCGAGGCCGTTCCAACGGCACGACCATAGTACCGGCTCAAAATGTCCGTATCTGTAGATCCGACCGTTGGATCGCGCTCAAATTGTTTCACGAGTTTTCGGAGGCTGGTTTCCATGGAGATGCGTGGAATCGGTACGACACGACTAGAGTACAGGGTCAAAAGGTTGTATCTGTAGATCCGACCGTTGGATCGCGTTTAAATTTTTTCACGACGTTCCGAAGGATGTATTCGATGGAGATGCGTAGAATCGATACGACAAGGCGACAGCGTCCGGTCGGGGCCATTCCACCTGTACGACCAAAATACCGGCTCAAAAGGTCTGTATCTGTAGATGCGACTGTTGGATCGCGCTCAAATTGTTTCACGAGTTTCCGGAGGCTGTTTTCCATGGAGACGCGTGGAATCGGTACGACACGGCGACAGCGTCCTGTCAGGGCCGTACCAACGACACGACTAGAGTACAGGCTCAAAAGGTATGTATCTGTAGATCCGACCGTTGGATCGCGTTTAAATTGTTTCACGACTTTCCGAAGGATGTTTTCCATGGAGATGCGTGGAATCGGTACGACACGGCGACGGCGTCCGGTCGAGGGCATTCCACCGGCACGACCAGAGTACCGGCTCAAAAAGTCCGTATCTGTAGATCCGATCGTTGGATTGCGCTCAAATTATTTTGACGAGTTTCCGGAGGCTGTTTTCCATGGACACGCGTGGAATCGGTACGACATGGATATAGCTTCCGGTCGGGACCATTCCACTGGCACGACCAAAGTACCGGCTCAAAAGGTATGTATCTGTAGATCCAACCGTTGGATTGCGCTCAAATTGTTTTGACGAGTTTCCGAAGGCTGTTTTCCATGGAGACGCGTGGAATCGGTACGACATGGCGACGACGTCCGGTCGAGGCCATTCCACCGGCATGACCAGAGTACCGGCTCCAAAGGTCCGTATCTGTAGATGGGACCGTTGGATCGCGCTCAAATTGATGCACGAGTTTCCGGAGGCTGTTTTCCATGGAGACGCGTGGAATCGGTACGGCACGGCGACAGCATCCGGTCAGGGCCGTACCAACGACACGACTAGAGTACAGGCTCAAAAGGTCGGTATCTGTAGATGCGACCGTTGGATCGCGCTCAAATTGTTTCACTTGTTTCCGGAGGCTGGTTTCCATGGGACGCGTGGAATCGGTATGACACGGCGAGAGCGTTCGGTCGGGGCCCTTCCAACGGCACGACTAGAGTACCGGCAAAAAAGGTCCGTATCTGTAGATCGGACCGTTGGATCGCGCTCAAATTGTTTCACGAGTTTCCAGAGGCTGTTTTCCATGGAGACGCGTGGAATCGGTACGACATGGCTATAGCGTCCGGTCGGGGCCATTCCACCGGCACGACCAGAGTACCGGCTTAAAATGTTTGTATCTGTAGATCCGACCGTTGAATCGCGCTCAAATTGTTTCATGAGTTTCCAGAGGCTGTTTTCCATGGAGTCGCGTGGAATCGGTACGACACGGCTATAGCGTCCGGTCGGGGCCGTTCCAACGGCACGACCCGTGTACCGGCTTAAAATGTTTGTATCTGTAGATCCGACCGTTGAATCGCGCTCAAATTGTTTCATGAGTTTCCAGAGGCTGTTTTCCATGGAGTCGCGTGGAATCGGTACGACACGGCTATAGCGTCCTGTCGTGGCCCTTCCACCGGCACAACCAGAGTACCGGCTCAAAAGGTCCGTATCTGTGGATGCCACCGTTGGATCGCGCTCAAATTGTTTCACGAGTTTCCGAAGGCTGTTTTCTATGGAGACGCATGGAATCGGTACGACACGGCGACAGCGTCCGGTCGTGGCCTTTCCAACGGCACGACCAGTGTACCGGCTTAAAATGTCCGTATTTGTAGATCCGACCGTTGGATCGCGCTCAAATTGTTTCACGAGTTTCCAGAGGTTGTTTTCCATGGAGACGCGTAGAATCAGTACGACACGGCTATAGCGTCCGGTCGTGGCCCTTCCAACGGCACGACCAGAGTACCGGTTCAAAAGCTCCGTATCTGTAGATCCGACCGTTGGATGGAGCTCAAATTGTTTCACGAGTTTCCAGAGGCTGTTTTCCATGGAGTCGCGTGGAATCGGTACGACAGGGCTATAGCGTCCGGTCGGGGCCATTCCACCAGCACGACTAGAGTACCGGCTCAAAAGGTCCGTATCTGTAGATGCCACCGTTGGATCGCGCTCAAATTGTTTCACGAGTTTTCGAAGGCTGTTTTCCATGGAGACACGTGGAATCGATACGACACGGCGACAGCGTCCGGTCGGGGCCGTTCCCCCGGCACGACTAGAGTTCCGGATCAAAAGGTCCGTATCTGTAAATCGGACCGTTGGATCGCGCTCAAATTGTTTCACGAGTTTCCAGAGGCTGTTTTACATGGAGTCGCGTGGAATCGGTACGACAGGGCTATAGCGTCCGGTCGGGGCCATTCCACCGGCACGACCAGAGTACCGGCTCAAAAGGTCCGTAGCTGTGGATGCCACCGTTGGATCGCGCTTAAATTGTTTCACGAGTTTCCGAAGGCTGTTTTCTATGGAGACGCATGGAATCGGTACGACACGGCGACAGCGTCCGGTCGGGGCCGTTCCAACGGCACGACCCGTGTACCGGCTTAAAATGTCCGTATCTGTAGATCCGACCGTTGGATCGCGCTCAAATTGTTTCACGAGTTTCCAGAGGATGTTTTCCATGGAGTCGCGTGGAATCGGTACGACACGGTTATAGCGTCCGGTCGTGGCCCTTCCAACGGCACGACCAGAGTACCGGCTCAAAAGGTCCGTATCTGTGGATGCCACCGTTCGATCGCGCTCAAATTGTTTCACGAGTTTTCGAAGGCTATTTTCTATGGAGACGCGTGGAATCGGTACGACACGGCGACAACATCCGATCGTGGCCTTTCCAACGGCACGACCAGTGTACCGGCTTAAAATGTCCGTATCTGTAGATCCGACCGTTGGATCGCGCTCAAATTGTTTCACGAGTTTCCAGAGGCTGTTTTCCATGGAGTCGCGTGGAATCGGTACGGCAGGGCTATAGCGTCCGGTCAGGGCTATTCGACCGGCACGACCAGAGTACCGGCTCAAAAGGTCCGTATCTGTCGATGCCACCGTTGGATCGCGCTCAAATTGTTTCACGAGTTTCCGAAGGCTGTTTTCCATGGAGACGCGTGGAATCGGTACGACACGGCGAAAGCGTCCGGTCGGGGCCGTTCCAACGGCACGACCCGTGTACCGGCTTAAAATGTTTGTATCTGTAGATCCGACCGTTGAATCGCGCTCAAATTGTTTCATGAGTTTCCAGAGGCTGTTTTCCATGGAGTCGCGTGGAATCGGTACGACACGGCTATAGCGTCCTGTCGTGGCCCTTCCACCGGCACGACCAGAGTACCGGCTCAAAAGGTCCGTATCTGTGGATGCCACCGTTGGATCGCACTCAAATTGTTTCACGAGTTTCCGAAGGCTGTTTTCTATGGAGACACATGGAATCGGTACGACACGGCGACAGCGTCCGGTCGTGGCCTTTCCAACGGCACGACCAGTGTACCGGCTTAAAATGTCCGTATTTGTAGATCCGACCGTCGATCGCGCTCAAATTGTTTCACGAGTTTCCAGAGGCTGTTTTCCATGGAGACGCGTGGAATCGGTACGACACGGCTATAGCGTCCGGTCGGGGCCATTCCACCGGCACGACCAGAGTACCGGCTCAAAAGGTCCGTATCTGCGGATGCCACCGTTGGATCGCGCTCAAATTATTTCACGAGTTTCCAGAGGCTGTTTTCCATGGAGACGCGTGGAATCGGTACGACACGGCGACAGCGTCCGGTCGGGGCCGTTCCACCGGCACGACTAGAGTTCCGAATCAAAAGGTCCGTATCTGTAGATCGGACCGTTCGATCGCGCTCAAATTGTTTCACGAGTTTCCAGAGGCTGTTTTCCATGGAGACGCGTGGAATCGGTACGACAGGGCTATAGCGTCCGGTCGGGGCCATTCCACCGGCACGACCAGAGTACCGGCTCAAAAGGTCCGTATCTGCGGATGCCACCGTTGGATCGCGCTCAAATTATTTCACGAGTTTCCAGAGGCTGTTTTCCATGGAGACGCGTGGAATCGGTACGACACGGCTATAGCGTCCGGCCGGGGCCGTTCCAACGGCACGACCAGAGACCAGAGTACCGGCTCAAAAGGTCCGTATCTGCGGATGCCACCGTTGGATCGCGCTCAAATTGTTTCACGAGTTTCCAGAGGCTGTTTTCCATGGAGTCGCGTGGAATCGGTACGGCAGGGCTATAGCGTCCGGTCAGGGCTATTCGACCGGCACGACCAGAGTACCGGCTCAAAAGGTCCGTATCTGTCGATGCCACCGTTGGATCGCGCTCAAATTGTTTCACGAGTTTCCGAAGGCTGTTTTCCATGGAGACGCGTGGAATCGGTACGACACGGCTATAGCGTCCGGCCGGGGCCGTTCCAACGGCACGACCAGAGACTAGAGTACCGGCTCAAAAGGTCCGTATCTGCGGATGCCACCGTTGGATCGCGCTCAAATTATTTCACGAGTTTCCAGAGGCTGTTTTCCATGGAGACGCGTGGAATCGGTACGACACGGCTATAGCGTCCGGCCGGGGCCGTTCCAACGGCACGACCAGAGTACCGGCTCAAAAGGTCCGTATCTGTAGATGCCACCGTTGGATCGCGCTCAAATTGTTTCACATGTTTCCGAAGGCTGTTTTCCATGGAGACGCGTGGAATCGGTACGACACGGCGACAGCGTCCGGTCGGGGCCGTTCCATCGGCACGACTAGAGTTCCGGATCAAAAGGTCCGTAACTGTAAATCGGACCGTTGTATCGCGCTCAAATTGTTTCACGAGTTTCCAGAGGCATGTTTTCCATGGAGACGCGTGGAAACGATACGACACGGCTATAGCGTCCGGTCGTGCCCTTCCAACGGCACTACCAGAGTACCGGCTCAAAAGGTCTGTATCTGTAGATCCGACCGTTGGATCGCGCTCAAATTGTTTCACGAGTTTCCGAAGGCTGTTTTCCATGGAGACGCGTGGAATCGGTACGACACGGCGAAAGCGTCCGGTCGGGGCCGTTCCAACGGCACGACCCGTGTACCGGCTTAAAATGTTTGTATCTGTAGATCCGACCGTTGAATCGCGCTCAAATTGTTTCATGAGTTTCCAGAGGCTGTTTTCCATGGAGTCGCGTGGAATCGGTACGACACGGCTATAGCGTCCTGTCGTGGCCCTTCCACCGGCACGACCAGAGTACCGGCTCAAAAGGTCCGTATCTGTGGATGCCACCGTTGGATCGCGCTCAAATTGTTTCACGAGTTTCCGAAGGCTGTTTTCTATGGAGACACACTGAATCGGTACGCCACGGCGACAGCGTCCGGTCGTGGCCTTTCCAACGGCACGACTAGTGTACCGGCTCAAAATGTCCGTATCTGTAGATCCGACCGTTGGATAGCGCTCAAATTGTTTCACGAGTTTCCAGAGGCTGTTTTCCAAGGAGACGCGTGGAATCGGTACGACACGGCTATAGCGTCCGGTCGTGGCCCTTCCAACGGCACGACCAGAGTACCGGTTCAAAAGGTCCGTATCTGTAGATCCGACCGTTGGATTGCGCTCAAATTGTTTCACGAGTTTCCGAAGGCTGGTTTCCATCGAGACGCCTGGAATCGATATGACACGGCGACAGCGTCCGGTCGGGGCCGTTCCACCGGCACGACTAGAGTACCAGCTCAAAAGGTCCGTATCTGTAGATCGGACCGATGGATCGCGCTCAAATTGTTTCACGAGTTTCCAGAGGCCGTTTTCCATGGAGACGCGTGGAATCAGTACGGCACGGCGACAACATCCGGTCAGGGCCGTACCAACGACACGACTAGAGTACAGGCTCAAAAGGTCGGTATCTGTAGATGAGACCGTTGGATCGCGCTCAAATTGTTTCACTTGTTTCCGGAGGCTGTTTTGCATGGAGATGCGTGGAATCGGCACGACACGACAACAGCGTCCGGTCGGGGGCATTCCACCTGCACGACTAGAATACCGGGCCAAAAGTTCGGTATCTGTAGATAAGACCCTTGGATCGCGCTCAAATTGTTTCACGAGTTTCTGGAGGCTGGTTTCCATGGGACGCGTAGAATCGGTATGACACGGCGAGAGCGTCCGGTCGGGGCCCTTCCAACGGCACGACCAGAGTACCGGCTAAAAAGGTCCGTATCTGTAGATCGGACCGTTGGATCGCGCTCAAATTGTTTCACGAGTTTCCAGAGGATGTTTTCCATGGAGACGCGTGGAATCGGTACGACAAGGGGACAACGTCCGGTCGGGGCCATTCCACCGACACGACTACAGTACCGGCTCAAAAGGTCTGTATCTGTAGATCCGACCGTTGGATCGCGATCAAATTGTTTTACGACTTTCCAAAGGATGTTTTCCATGGAGATGCGTGGAATCGGCACGACACGAAGACGACGTACGGTCGGGGGCATTCCAACGGCACGACTAGAGTACCTGCTCAAAAGGTCCGTATATGTAGATCGGACCGTTGGATCGCGCTCAAATTGTTTCACGAGTTTCCAGAGGGTGTTTTGCATGGAGACGCGTGAAATCGGTACGACATGGCTATAGCGTCCGGTCGGGGCCATTCCACCGGCACGACCAGAGTACTGGCTCAAAAGGTCCGTATCTGTAGATGCCACCGGTTGATCGCGCTCAAATTGTTTCACGAGTTTCCGGAGGCTATTTTCCATGGAGACGCGTGGAATCGGTACGACACGGCGACAACGTCCTGTCGTGGCCATTCCAACAGCACGAGCAGTGTACAGGCTCAAAATATCCGTATCTGTAGATCCGACCGTTGGATCGCGCTCAAATTGTTTCACGAGTTTCCGGAGGCTGGTTTCCATGGAGACATGTGGAATCGGTACGAGACGGCGACTGCGTCCGGTCGGGGCCCTTCCAACGGCACGACTAGAGTACCGGCTCAAAAGCTCCGTATCTGTAGATCGGACCGTTGGATCGCGCTCAAATTGTGTCACGAGTTTCCGGAGGCTGGTTTCCATGGAGACACCTGGAATAGGTATAACACGGCGACAACGTCCGGTCGAGGCCGTTCCAACGGCACGACCATAGTACCGGCTCAAAATGTCCGTATCTGTAGATCCGACCGTTGGATCGCGCTCAAATTGTTTCACGAGTTTTCGGAGGCTGGTTTCCATGGAGATGCGTGGAATCGGTACGACACGACTAGAGTACAGGGTCAAAAGGTTGTATCTGTAGATCCGACCGTTGGATCGCGTTTAAATTTTTTCACGACGTTCCGAAGGATGTATTCGATGGAGATGCGTAGAATCGATACGACAAGGCGACAGCGTCCGGTCGGGGCCATTCCACCTGTACGACCAAAATACCGGCTCAAAAGGTCTGTATCTGTAGATGCGACTGTTGGATCGCGCTCAAATTGTTTCACGAGTTTCCGGAGGCTGTTTTCCATGGAGACGCGTGGAATCGGTACGACACGGCGACAGCGTCCTGTCAGGGCCGTACCAACGACACGACTAGAGTACAGGCTCAAAAGGTATGTATCTGTAGATCCGACCGTTGGATCGCGTTTAAATTGTTTCACGACTTTCCGAAGGATGTTTTCCATGGAGATGCGTGGAATCGGTACGACACGGCGACGGCGTCCGGTCGAGGGCATTCCACCGGCACGACCAGAGTACCGGCTCAAAAAGTCCGTATCTGTAGATCCGATCGTTGGATTGCGCTCAAATTATTTTGACGAGTTTCCGGAGGCTGTTTTCCATGGACACGCGTGGAATCGGTACGACATGGATATAGCTTCCGGTCGGGACCATTCCACTGGCACGACCAAAGTACCGGCTCAAAAGGTATGTATCTGTAGATCCAACCGTTGGATTGCGCTCAAATTGTTTTGACGAGTTTCCGAAGGCTGTTTTCCATGGAGACGCGTGGAATCGGTACGACATGGCGACGGCGTCCGGTCGAGGCCATTCCACCGGCATGACCAGAGTACCGGCTCCAAAGGTCCGTATCTGTAGATGGGACCGTTGGATCGCGCTCAAATTGATGCACGAGTTTCCGGAGGCTGTTTTCCATGGAGACGCGTGGAATCGGTACGGCACGGCGACAGCATCCGGTCAGGGCCGTACCAACGACACGACTAGAGTACAGGCTCAAAAGGTCGGTATCTGTAGATGCGACCGTTGGATCGCGCTCAAATTGTTTCACTTGTTTCCGGAGGCTGGTTTCCATGGGACGCGTGGAATCGGTATGACACGGCGAGAGCGTTCGGTCGGGGCCCTTCCAACGGCACGACTAGAGTACCGGCAAAAAAGGTCCGTATCTGTAGATCGGACCGTTGGATCGCGCTCAAATTGTTTCACGAGTTTCCAGAGGCTGTTTTCCATGGAGACGCGTGGAATCGGTACGACATGGCTATAGCGTCCGGTCGGGGCCATTCCACCGGCACGACCAGAGTACGGGCTCAAAAGGTATGTATCTGTAGATCCGACCGTTGGATCGCGTTTAAATTTTTTCACGACTTTCCGAAGGATGTTTTCCATGGAGATGCGTAGAATCGATACGACAAGGCGACAGCGTCCGGTCGGGGCCATTCCACCTGTACGACCAAAATACCGGCTCAAAAGGTCTGTATCTGTAGATGCGACTGTTGGATCGCGCTCAAATTGTTTCACGAGTTTCCGGAGGCTGTTTTCCATGGAGACGCGTGGAATCGGTACGACACGGCAACAACGTCCTGTCAGGGCCGTACCAACGACACGACTAGAGTACAGGCTCAAAAGGTATGTATCTGTAGATCCGACCGTTGGATCGCGTTTAAATTGTTTCACGACTTTCCGAAGGATGTTTTCCATGGAGATGCGTGGAATCGGTACGACACGGCGACGACGTCCAGTCGAGGGCATTCCACCGGCACGACCAGAGTACCGGCTCAAAAAGTCCGTATCTGTAGATCCGATCGTTGGATTGCGCTCAAATTATTTTGACGAGTTTCCGGAGGCTGTTTTCCATGGACACGCGTGGAATCGGTACGACATGGATATAGCTTCCGGTCGGGACCATTCCACTGGCACGACCAAAGTACCGGCTCAAAAGGTATGTATCTGTAGATCCAACCGTTGGATTGCGCTCAAATTGTTTTGACGAGTTTCCGAAGGCTGTTTTCCATGGAGACGCGTGGAATCGGTACGACATGGCGACGGCGTCCGGTCGAGGCCATTCCACCGGCATGACCAGAGTACCGGCTCCAAAGGTCCGTATCTGTAGATGGGACCGTTGGATCGCGCTCAAATTGATGCACGAGTTTCCGGAGGCTGTTTTCCATGGAGACGCGTGGAATCGGTACGGCACGGCGACAGCATCCGGTCAGGGCCGTACCCACGACACGACTAGAGTACAGGCTCAAAAGGTCGGTATCTGTAGATGCGACCGTTGGATTGTGCTCAAATTGTTTCACTTGTTTCCGGAGGCTGGTTTCCATGGGACGCGTGGAATCGGTATGACACGGCGAGAGCGTTCGGTCGGGGCCCTTCCAACGGCACGACTAGAGTACCGGCAAAAAAGGTCCGTATCTGTAGATCGGACCGTTGGATCGCGCTCAAATTGTTTCACGAGTTTCCAGAGGCTGTTTTCCATGGAGACGCGTGGAATCGGTACGACATGGCTATAGCGTCCGGTCGGGGCCATTCCACCGGCACGACCAGAGTACGGGCTCAAAAGGTATGTATCTGTAGATCCGACCGTTGGATCGCGTTTAAATTTTTTCACGACTTTCCGAAGGATGTTTTCCATGGAGATGCGTGGAATCGGTACGACACGGCGACAATGTCCGGTAGGGGCCATTCCACCTGCACGACCAGAATACCGGCTCAAAAGGTTCGTATCTGTAGATCCGACCGTTGGATCGCGCTCAAATTGTTTCACGAGTTTCTGGAGGCTGTTTTGCATGGAGACGCGTGGAATCAGTACGATACGGCTGTAGCGTCCGGTCGGGCCTATTCCAACGGCACAACAAGAGTACCGGCTCAAAAGGTCCGTATCTGAAGATGCGACCGTTGGATCGCGCTCAAATTGTTTCCCGAGTTGCCGGAGGCTGTTTTCCATGGAGACGCGTGGAATCGGTACGACACGGCGACAACGTCCGGTCGGGGCCATTCGACCGACACGACTAGAGTACCAGCTCAAAAGGTCTGTATGTGTAGATCCGACCGTTGGATCGCGCTCAAATTGTTTCACGACTTTCCGAAGGATGTTTTCCAAAGAGATGCGTGGAATCGGTACGACACGGCGATGGCGTCCGGTCGGGGCCATTCCAGCTGCACGACCAGAATACCGGCTCAAATGGTCCGTATCTCTAGATCCGACCGTTGGATCACGCTCATATTTTTTCACGATTTCCGAACGCTGTTTTCCATGGAGACGCGTGGAATCGGTACGCCACGGCGACAACGTCCGGTCGGGGCCATTCCACCGGCACGACCAGAGTACGGGCTCAAAAGGCTTGTATCTGTAGATCCGACCGTTGTATCGCGCTCAAAGTTTTTCACGACTTTCCTAAGGATGTTTTCCATGGAGAGGCGTGGAATCGGTACGACACGGCTACAACGTTTGGTCAGGGCCAATCCACCGGCACGACCAGAATACCGGCTCAAAAGGTCTGTATTTGTAGATCCGACCATTGGATCGCGCTCAAATTGATTCACGAATTTCCGGAGGCTGTTTTGCATGGAGACGCGTGGAAGCGGAACGACACGGCTATAACGTCCGGTCGTGGCCAATCCAACGGCACGACCAGAGTACCGGATCAAAAGGTCCGTATCTGTAGATGCGACCGTTGGATCGCGCTCAAATTGTTTCACGAGTTTCCGGAGGCTATTTTCCGTGGAGACGCGTGGAATCGGTATGACACGGCGACAACGTCCGGTCGGGGCCATTCCACCGACACGACTAGAGTACAGGCTCAAAAGGTCCGTATCTGTAGATCCGACCGTTGGATCGCGCTCAAATTGATTCACGAATTTCCGGAGGCTGTTTTGCATGGAGACGCGTGGAATCGGAACGACACGACTATAGCGTCTGGTCGTGGCCAATCCAACGGCACGACCAGAGTACCAGCTCAAAATGTCCGTATCTGTACATCCGACTGTTGGATCGCGCTCAAATTGTTTCACGAGTTTCCGGAGGCTGTTTTCCATGGAGACGCGTGGAATCGGTACGACACGGCGACAACGTCCTGTCAGGGTCGTACCAACGACACGACTAGAGTACAGGCTGAAAAGGTCTGTATCTGCAGATCCGACCGTTGTATCGCGCTCAAAGTTTTTCACGACTTTCCTAAGGATGTTTTCCATGGAGAGGCGTGGAATCGGTACGACACGGCGACAATGTCCAGTCAGGGCCAATCCACCGGCACGACCAGAATACCGGCTCAAAAGGTCTGTATCTGTAGATGCGATCGTTGGATCGCGCTGAAATTGTTTCACGAGTTTCCGGAGGCTGTTTTCCATGGAGACGCGTGGAATCGGTATGACACGGCGACAGCGTCTTGTCCGGGCCGTACCAACGACACGACTATAGTACAGGCTAAAAAGGTCTGTATCTGTAGATCCGACCGTTGGATCGCGTTTAAATTTTTTCACGACTTTCCGAAGGATGTTTTCCATGGAGATGCGTGGAATCGGTACGACACGGCGACAGCGTCCGGTCGGGGCCATTCCACCTGCACGACCAGAATACCGGCTCAAAAGGTCCGTATCTGTAGATCAGACCGTTGGATCGCGCTCAAATTGTTTTGATGAGTTTACAGAGGTTGTTTTCCATGGAGACGCGTGGAATCGGTACGACACGGCGATAGCGTCCGGTCAGGGCCGTACCCACGACACGTCTAGAGTACAGGCTCAAAAGGTCTGTATCTGTAGATCCGACCGTTGGATCGCGTTTAAAAATTTCACGACTTTCCGAAGGATGTTTTCCATGGAGATGCGTGGAAACGGTACGACACGGCGACCGGGTCCGTTCAGGGACATTCCACCGGCACGACAAGAGTACAGGCTCAAAAGGTCCGTATCTGTAGATCCGACCGTTGGATCGCGCCCAAATTGTTTCACGAGTTTCCAGAGGATATTTTCCATCGATACGCGTGGAATCGGTACGACAGGGCTATAGCGTCCGGTCGGGGCCATTCCACCGGCACGACTAGAGTACCGGCTCAAAAGGTCCGTATCTGTAGATGCGACCGTTGGATCGCGCTCAAATTGTTTCACGAGTATCTGGAGGCTGGTTTCCATAGAGACGCGTGCAATCGGTACGCCACGGCGAAGCGTCCGGTCCTGGCCGTAGCCACGACACGACTAGACTACTAGCTCAAACGGTTTGTATCTGTAGATCCGACCGTTGTATCGCGCTCAAATTTTTTCACGACTTCCCTAAGAATGTTTTCCATGGAGATGCGTGGAATCGGTACGACACGGCGACAGCGTCCGGTCAGGGCCCATGCACCGGCACGACCAGAATACTGGCTCAAAACATCCATATCTGTAGATGCGATCGTTGGATCGCGCTTAAATTGTTTCACGAGTTTCCGGAGGCTATTTTCCATGGAGACGCGTGGAATTGGTATGACACCACGACAACGTCTGGTCGGGGCCATTCCACCGACACGACTAGAGTACCGGCTCAAAAGGTCTGTATCTGTAGATCCGACTGTTGGATCGCGCTCAAATTGTTTCACGACTTTCCGAAGGATGTTTTCCATAGAGATGCATGGAATCGGTACGACACGGCAACGGCGTCCGGTCGGGGCCATTCCACCGGCACGACCAGAGTACCGGCTCAAAATGTCCGTATCTGTAGATCCGACCGTTGGATCGCGCTCAAATTGTTGCACGAGTTTCCGGAGGTTGTTTTCCATGGAGACACGTGGAATCGGTACGACACGACGGCGTACGGTCGGGGCCATTCAACGGCACGACCAGAGTACCGGCTCTAAATGTCCGTATCTGTAGATCCGACCGTTGGATCATGCTCAAATTTTTTCACGACTTTCCGAAGGCTGTTTTCCATAGAGATGCATGGAATCGGTACGGCACTGCGACAACGTCCGGTTAGGGCCGTACCAACGACACGACTAGAGTACAGGCTCAAAATGTCCGTATCTGTACATCCGACCATTGGATCCCGCTCAAATTGTTTTGACGAGTTTCCGGAGGCTGTTTTCCTTGGCGACACGTGGAATCAGTACGACATGGCTATAACGTCCAGTCGGGGCCATTCCACCGGCACGACAAGAGTACCGGCTCAAAAGGTCCGTATCTGTAGATGCGACCTTTTGATCGCGCTCAAATTGTTTCAAGAGTTTCCGGAGGCTGTTTTCCATGGAGACATGTGGAATCGGTACGCCACGGCGACAGCGTCCGATCGGGGCCATTCCACCGACACAACCACAGTACCGGCTCAAAAGGTCCGTATCTGTAGATCCGACCGTTGGATCGCGCTCAAATGTTTTCACGACTTTCCGAAGGATGTTTGCCATGGAGAGGCGTGGAATCGGTACGACACGGCTATATGTCCGGTCGTGGCCATTCCACCAGCACGACCAGAGTACCGGCTCAAAAGGTCCGTATCTGTAGATGCGACTGTTGGATCGCGCTCAAATTGTTTCACGAGTTTCCGGAGGCTGTTTTCCATGGACACGCGTGGAATCGGTACGACACGGCGACAGCGTCCTGGCAGGGCCGTACCAACGACACGACTAGAGTACAGGCTCAAAAGGTCTGTATCTCTAGATCCGACCGTTGGATCGCGTTTAATTTTTTTCACAACTTTCCGAAGGATGTTTTCCATGGAGATGCGTGGAATCGGTACGACACGACGACAACGTCCGGTCGGGGCCATTCCACCTGCACGACCAGAATACCGGCTCAAAAGGTCCGTATCTGTAGATCCGACCATTGGATCACGCTCAAATTGTTTTGACGAGTTTCCGAATGCTGTTTTCCATGGGGACGCGTGGAATCGGTACGACATGGCTATAGCGTCCAGTCGGGGCCATTCCACCAGCACGACTAGAGTACCGGCTCAAAAGGTCCGTATCTGTAGATGCGACCGTTGGATCGCGCTCAAATTGTTTCACGAGTTTCTGGAGGCTGTTTTCCATGGAGACGCGTGGAATCGGTACGCCATGGCGATAGCGTCCGGTCGGGGCCATTCCACCGACACGACAACAGTACCGGCTCAAAAGGTCCGTATCTGTAGATGCGACCGTATGATCGCTCTCAAATTGTTTCACGAGTTTCTGGAGGCTGTTTTCCATGGAGACGCGTGGAATCGGTACGACACGACGACGGCGTACGGTCGGGGCCATTCCACCGGCACGACCAGAGTACCGGCTCAAAAGGCTTGTATCTGTAGATCCGACCGTTGTATCGCGCTCAAATTGTTTCACGACTTTCCGAAGGCTGTTTTCCATGGAGACATGTGGAATCGGTACGCCACGACGACAGCGTCCGGTCGGGGCCATTCCACCGACACGACTAGAGTACCGGCTCAAAAGGTCTGTATCTGTAGATCCGACCGTTGGATCGCGCTCAAATTTTTTCACGACATTCCGAAGGATGTTTTCCATAGAGATGCATGGAATCGGTACGACACGGCGACGGTGTCCGGTCGGGGCCATTCCACCGGCACGACTAGAGCACCGGCTCAAAATGTCTGTATCTGTAGATCCGACCGTTGGATCGCGCTCAAATTGTTGCACGAGTTTCCAGAGGGTGTTTTCCATGGAGACACGTGGAATCGGTACGACACGACGACGGCGTACGGTCGGGGCCATTCCAACGGCATGACCAGAGTACCGGCTCTAAAGGTCCGTATCTGTAGATCCGACCGTTGGATCACGCTCAAATTGTTTCACGACTTTCTGAAGGCTGTTTTCCATGGAGACATGTGGAATCGGTACGCCACGATGACAGCGTCCGGTCGGGGCCATTCCACCGACACGACTAGAGTACCGGCTCAAAAGGTCTGTATCTGTAGATCCGACCGTTGGATCGCGCTAAAATTTTTTCACGACTTTCCGAAGGATGTTTTCCATAGAGATGCATGGAATCGGTACGACACGGCGACGGTGTCCGGTCGGGGCCATTCCACCGGCACGACCAGAGTACCGGCTCAAAATGTCTGTATCTGTAGATCCGACCGTTGGATCGCGCTCAAATTGTTGCACGAGTTTCCAGAGGGTGTTTTCCATGGAGACACTTGGAATCGGTACGACACGACGACGGCGTACGGTCGGGGCCATTCCAACGGCATGACCAGATTACCGGCTCTAAAGGTCCGTATCTGTAGATCCAACCGTTGGATCACGCTCAAATTGGTTCACGACTTTCCGAAGGCTGTTTTCCATAGAGATGCATGGAATCGGTACGACACGGCGACGGTGTCCGGTCGGGGCCATTCCACCGGCACGACCAGAGTACCGGCTCAAAATGTCTGTATCTGTAGATCCGACCGTTGGATCGCGCTCAAATTGTTGCACGAGTTTCCAGAGGGTGTTTTCCATGGAGACACGTGGAATCGGTACGACACGACGACGGCGTACGGTCGGGGCCATTCCAACGGCATGACCAGAGTACCGGCTCTAAAGGTCCGTATCTGTAGATCCGACCGTTGGATCACGCTCAAATTGTTTCACGACTTTCCGAAGGCTGTTTTCCATGGAGACATGTGGAATCGGTACGCCACGACGACAGCGTCCGGTCGGGGCCATTCCAACGGCATGACCAGAGTACCAGCTCTAAAGGTCCGTATCTGTAGATCCGACCGTTGGATCACGCTCAAATTGTTTCACGACTTTCCGAAGGCTGTTTTCCATGGAGACATGTGGAATCGGTACGACACGACGACGGCGTACGGTCGGGGCCATTCCAACGGCATGACCAGAGTACCGGCTCTAAAGGTCCGTATCTGTAGATCCGACCGTTGGATCACGCTCAAATTGTTGCACGAGTTTCCAGAGGGTGTTTTCCATGGAGACACGTGGAATCGGTACGACACGACGACGGCGTACGGTCGGGGCCATTCCACCGGCACGACCAGAATACTGGCTCAAAACGTCCGTATCTGTAGATGCGATCGTTGGATCGCGCTCAAATTTTTTCACGACTTTCCGAAGGATGTTTTCCATAGAGATGCATGGAATCGGTACGACACGGCGACGGTGTCCGGTCGGGGCCATTCCACCGGCACGACCAGAGTACCGGCTCAAAATGTCTGTATCTGTAGATCCGACCGTTGGATCGCGCTCAAATTGTTGCACGAGTTTCCAGAGGGTGTTTTCCATGGAGACACGTGGAATCGGTACGACACGACGACTTCGTACGGTCGGGGCCATTCCAACGGCATGACCAGAGTACCGGCTCTAAAGGTCCGTATCTGTAGATCCGACCGTTGGATCACCCTCAAATTGTTTCACGACTTTCCGAAGGCTGTTTTCCATGGAGACATGTGGAATCGGTACGCCACGACGACAGCGTCCGGTCGGGGCCATTCCACCGACACGACTAGAGTACCGGCTCAAAAGGTCTGTATCTGTAGATCCGACCGTTGGATCGCGCTCAAATTTTTTCATGACTTTCCGAAGGATGTTTTCCATGGAGATGCATGGAATCGGTACGACACGGCGACGGTGTCCGGTCGGGGCCATTCCACCGGCACGACCAGAGTACCGGCTCAAAATGTCTGTATCTGTAGATCCGACCGTTGGATCGCGCTCAAATTGTTGCACGAGTTTCCAGAGGGTGTTTTCCATGGAGACATGTGGAATCGGTACGACACGACGACGGCGTACGGTCGGGGCCATTCCACCGGCACGACCAGAATACTGGCTCAAAACATCCGTATCTGTAGATGCGATCGTTGGATCGCGCTCAAATTTTTTCACGACTTTCCGAAGGATGTTTTCCATAGAGATGCATGGAATCGGTAAGACACGGCGACGGTGTCCGGTCGGGGCCATTCCACCGGCACGACCAGAGTACCGGCTCAAAATGTCTGTATCTGTAGATCCGACCGTTGGATCGCGCTCAAATTGTTGCACGAGTTTCCAGAGGGTGTTTTCCATGGAGACACGTGGAATCGGTACGACACGACGACGGCGTACGGTCGGGGCCATTCCAACGGCATGACCAGAGTACCGGCTCTAAAGGTCCGTATCTGTAGATCCGACCGGTGGATCGCGCTCAAATTGTTTCACGACTTTCCGAAGGCTGTTTTCCATGGAGACATGTGGAATCGGTACGCCACGACGACAGCGTCCGGTCGGGGCCATTCCACCGACACGACTAGAGTACCGGCTCAAAAGGTCTGTATCTGTAGATCCGACCGTTGGATCGCGCTCAAATTTTTTCATGACTTTCCGAAGGATGTTTTCAATAGAGATGCATGGAATCGGTACGACACGGCGACGGTGTCCGGTCGGGGCCATTCCACCGGCACGACCAGAGTACCGGCTCAAAATGTCTGTATCTGTAGATCCGACCGTTGGATCGCGCTCAAATTGTTGCACGAGTTTCCAGAGGGTGTTTTCCATGGAGACACGTGGAATCGGTACGACACGACGACGGCGTACGGTCGGGGCCATTCCAACGGCATGACCAGAGTACCGGCTCTAAAGGTCCGTATCTGTAGATCTGACCGTTGGATCACGCTCAAATTGTTTCACGACTTTCCGAAGGCTGTTTTCCATGGAGACATGTGGAATCGGTACGCCACGACGACAGCGTCCGGTCGGGGCCATTCCACCGACACGACTAGAGTACCGGCTCAAAAGGTCTGTATCTGTAGATCCGACCGTTGGATCGCGCTCAAATTTTTTCTTGACTTTCCGAAGGATGTTTTCCATGGAGATGCATGGAATCGGTACGACACGGCGACGGTGTCCGGTCGGGGCCATTCCACCGGCACGACCAGAGTACCGGCTCAAAATGTCGGTATCTGTAGATCCGACCATTGGATCGCGCTCAAATTGTTGCACGAGTTTCCAGAGGGTGTTTTCCATGGAGACATGTGGAATCGGTACGACACGACGACGGCGTACGGTCGGGGCCATTCCACCGGCACGACCAGAATACTGGCTCAAAACATCCGTATCTGTAGATGCGATCGTTGGATCGCGCTCAAATTTTTTCACGACTTTCCGAAGGATGTTTTCCATAGAGATGCATGGAATCGGTACGACACGGCGACGGTGTCCGGTCGGGGCCATTCCACCGGCACGACCAGAGTACCGGCTCAAAATGTCTGTATCTGTAGATCCGACCGTTGGATCGCGCTCAAATTGTTGCACGAGTTTCCAGAGGGTGTTTTCCATGGAGACACGTGGAATCGGTACGACACGACGACGGCGTACGGTCGGGGCCATTCCAACGGCATGACCAGAGTACCGGCTCTAAAGGTCCGTATCTGTAGATCCGACCGTTGGATCACGCTCAAATTGTTTCACGACTTTCCGAAGGCTGTTTTCCATGGAGACATGTGGAATCGGTACGCCACGACGACAGCGTCCGGTCGGGGCCATTCCACCGACACGACTAGAGTACCGGCTCAAAAGGTCTGTATCTGTAGATCCGACCGTTGGATCGCGCTCAAATTTTTTCATGACTTTCCGAAGGATGTTTTCCATAGAGATGCATGGAATCGGTACGACACGGCGACGGTGTCCGGTCGGGGCCATTCCACCGGCACGACCAGAGTACCGGCTCAAAATGTCTGTATCTGTAGATCCGACCGGTGGATCGCGCTCAAATTGTTGCACGAGTTTCCAGAGGGTGTTTTCCATGGAGACACGTGGAATCGGTACGACACGACGACGGCGTACGGTCGGGGCCATTCCAACGGCATGACCAGAATACTGGCTCAAAACATCCGTATCTGTAGATGCGATCGTTGGATCGCGCTCAAATTGTTTCACGACTTTCCGAAGGCTGTTTTCCATGGAGACATGTGGAATCGGTACGCCACGACGACAGCGTCCGGTCGGGGCCATTCCACCGACACGACTAGAGTACCGGCTCAAAAGGTCTGTATCTGTAGATCCGACCGTTGGATCGCGCTCAAATTTTTTCATGACTTTCCGAAGGAAGTTTTCCATTGAGATGCATGGAATCGGTACGACACGGCGACGGTGTCCGGTCGGGGCCATTCCACCGGCACGACCAGAGTACCGGCTCAAAATGTCTGTATCTGTAGATCCGACCGTTGGATCGCGCTCAAATTGTTGCACGAGTTTCCAGAGGGTGTTTTCCATGGAGACACGTGGAATCGGTACGACACGACGACGACGTACGGTCGGGGCCATTCCAACGGCATGACCATAGTACCGGCTCTAAAGGTCCGTATCTGTAGATCTGACCGTTGGATCACGCTCAAATTGTTTCACGACTTTCCGAAGGCTGTTTTCCATGGAGACATGTGGAATCGGTACGCCACGACGACAGCGTCCGGTCGGGGCCATTCCACCGACACGACTAGAGTACCGGCTCAAAAGGTCTGTATCTGTAGATCCGACCGTTGGATCGCGCTCAAATTTTTTCTTGACTTTCCGAAGGATGTTTTCCATGGAGATGCATGGAATCGGTACGACACGGCGACGGTGTCCGGTCGGGGCCATTCCACCGGCACGACCAGAGTACCGGCTCAAAATGTCGGTATCTGTAGATCCGACCGTTGGATCGCGCTCAAATTGTTGCACGAGTTTCCAGAGGGTGTTTTCCATGGAGACATGTGGAATCGGTACGACACGACGACGGCGTACGGTCGGGGCCATTCCACCGGCACGACCAGAATACTGGCTCAAAACATCCGTATCTGTAGATGCGATCGTTGGATCGCGCTCAAATTTTTTCACGACTTTCCGAAGGATGTTTTCCATAGAGATGCATGGAATCGGTACGACACGGCGACGGTGTCCGGTCGGGGCCATTCCACCGGCACGACCAGAGTACCGGCTCAAAATGTCTGTATCTGTAGATCCGACCGTTGGATCGCGCTCAAATTGTTGCACGAGTTTCCAGAGGGTGTTTTCCATGGAGACACGTGGAATCGGTACGACACGACGACGGCGTACGGTCGGGGCCATTCCAACGGCATGACCAGAGTACCGGCTCTAAAGGTCCGTATCTGTAGATCCGACCGTTGGATCATGCTCAAATTGTTTCACGACTTTCCGAAGGCTGTTTTCCATGGAGACATGTGGAATCGGTACGCCACGACGACAGCGTCCGGTCGGGGCCATTCCACCGACACGACTAGAGTACCGGCTCAAAAGGTCTGTATCTGTAGATCCGACCGTTGGATCGCGCTCAAATTTTTTCATGACTTTCCGAAGGATGTTTTCCATAGAGATGCATGGAATCGGTACGACACGGCGACGGTGTCCGGTCGGGGCCATTCCACCGGCACGACCAGAGTACCGGCTCAAAATGTCTGTATCTGTAGATCCGACCGGTGGATCGCGCTCAAATTGTTTCACGACTTTCCGAAGGCTGTTTTCCATGGAGACATGTGGAATCGGTACGCCACGACGACAGCGTCCGGTCGGGGCCATTCCACCGACACGACTAGAGTACCGGCTCAAAAGGTCTGTATCTGTAGATCCGACCGTTGGATCGCGCTCAAATTTTTTCACGACTTTCCGAAGGATGTTTTCCATTGAGATGCATGGAATCGGTACGACACGGCGACGGTGTCCGGTCGGGGCCATTCCACCGGCACGACCAGAGTACCGGCTCAAAATGTCTGTATCTGTAGATCCGACCGTTGGATCGCGCTCAAATTGTTGCACGAGTTTCCAGAGGGTGTTTTCCATGGAGACACGTGGAATCGGTACGACACGACGACGGCGTACGGTCGGGGCCATTCCAACGGCATGACCAGAGTACCGGCTCTAAAGGTCCGTATCTGTAGATCCGACCGTTGGATCCCGCTCAAATTTTTTCACGACTTTCCGAAGGATGTTTTCCATTGAGATGCATGGAATCGGTACGACACGGCGACGGTGTCCGGTCGGGGCCATTCCACCGGCACGACCAGAGTACCGGCTCAAAATGTCTGTATCTGTAGATCCGACCGTTGGATCGCGCTCAAATTGTTGCACGAGTTTCCAGAGGGTGTTTTCCATGGAGACATGTGGAATCGGTACGACACGACGACGGCGTACGGTCGGGGCCATTCCACCGGCACGACCAGAATACTGGCTCAAAACATCCGTATCTGTAGATGCGATCGTTGGATCGCGCTCAAATTTTTTCACGACTTTCCGAAGGATGTTTTCCATAGAGATGCATGGAATCGGTAAGACACGGCGACGGTGTCCGGTCGGGGCCATTCCACCGGCACGACCAGAGTACCGGCTCAAAATGTCTGTATCTGTAGATCCGACCGTTGGATCGCGCTCAAATTGTTGCACGAGTTTCCAGAGGGTGTTTTCCATGGAGACACGTGGAATCGGTACGACACGACGACGGCGTACGGTCGGGGCCATTCCAACGGCATGACCAGAGTACCGGCTCTAAAGGTCCGTATCTGTAGATCCGACCGGTGGATCGCGCTCAAATTGTTTCACGACTTTCCGAAGGCTGTTTTCCATGGAGACATGTGGAATCGGTACGCCACGACGACAGCGTCCGGTCGGGGCCATTCCACCGACACGACTAGAGTACCGGCTCAAAAGGTCTGTATCTGTAGATCCGACCGTTGGATCGCGCTCAAATTTTTTCATGACTTTCCGAAGGATGTTTTCAATAGAGATGCATGGAATCGGTACGACACGGCGACGGTGTCCGGTCGGGGCCATTCCACCGGCACGACCAGAGTACCGGCTCAAAATGTCTGTATCTGTAGATCCGACCGTTGGATCGCGCTCAAATTGTTGCACGAGTTTCCAGAGGGTGTTTTCCATGGAGACACGTGGAATCGGTACGACACGACGACGGCGTACGGTCGGGGCCATTCCAACGGCATGACCAGAGTACCGGCTCTAAAGGTCCGTATCTGTAGATCTGACCGTTGGATCACGCTCAAATTGTTTCACGACTTTCCGAAGGCTGTTTTCCATGGAGACATGTGGAATCGGTACGCCACGACGACAGCGTCCGGTCGGGGCCATTCCACCGACACGACTAGAGTACCGGCTCAAAAGGTCTGTATCTGTAGATCCGACCGTTGGATCGCGCTCAAATTTTTTCTTGACTTTCCGAAGGATGTTTTCCATGGAGATGCATGGAATCGGTACGACACGGCGACGGTGTCCGGTCGGGGCCATTCCACCGGCACGACCAGAGTACCGGCTCAAAATGTCGGTATCTGTAGATCCGACCATTGGATCGCGCTCAAATTGTTGCACGAGTTTCCAGAGGGTGTTTTCCATGGAGACATGTGGAATCGGTACGACACGACGACGGCGTACGGTCGGGGCCATTCCACCGGCACGACCAGAATACTGGCTCAAAACATCCGTATCTGTAGATGCGATCGTTGGATCGCGCTCAAATTTTTTCACGACTTTCCGAAGGATGTTTTCCATAGAGATGCATGGAATCGGTACGACACGGCGACGGTGTCCGGTCGGGGCCATTCCACCGGCACGACCAGAGTACCGGCTCAAAATGTCTGTATCTGTAGATCCGACCGTTGGATCGCGCTCAAATTGTTGCACGAGTTTCCAGAGGGTGTTTTCCATGGAGACACGTGGAATCGGTACGACACGACGACGGCGTACGGTCGGGGCCATTCCAACGGCATGACCAGAGTACCGGCTCTAAAGGTCCGTATCTGTAGATCCGACCGTTGGATCACGCTCAAATTGTTTCACGACTTTCCGAAGGCTGTTTTCCATGGAGACATGTGGAATCGGTACGCCACGACGACAGCGTCCGGTCGGGGCCATTCCACCGACACGACTAGAGTACCGGCTCAAAAGGTCTGTATCTGTAGATCCGACCGTTGGATCGCGCTCAAATTTTTTCATGACTTTCCGAAGGATGTTTTCCATAGAGATGCATGGAATCGGTACGACACGGCGACGGTGTCCGGTCGGGGCCATTCCACCGGCACGACCAGAGTACCGGCTCAAAATGTCTGTATCTGTAGATCCGACCGGTGGATCGCGCTCAAATTGTTGCACGAGTTTCCAGAGGGTGTTTTCCATGGAGACACGTGGAATCGGTACGACACGACGACGGCGTACGGTCGGGGCCATTCCAACGGCATGACCAGAATACTGGCTCAAAACATCCGTATCTGTAGATGCGATCGTTGGATCGCGCTCAAATTGTTTCACGACTTTCCGAAGGCTGTTTTCCATGGAGACATGTGGAATCGGTACGCCACGACGACAGCGTCCGGTCGGGGCCATTCCACCGACACGACTAGAGTACCGGCTCAAAAGGTCTGTATCTGTAGATCCGACCGTTGGATCGCGCTCAAATTTTTTCATGACTTTCCGAAGGAAGTTTTCCATTGAGATGCATGGAATCGGTACGACACGGCGACGGTGTCCGGTCGGGGCCATTCCACCGGCACGACCAGAGTACCGGCTCAAAATGTCTGTATCTGTAGATCCGACCGTTGGATCGCGCTCAAATTGTTGCACGAGTTTCCAGAGGGTGTTTTCCATGGAGACACGTGGAATCGGTACGACACGACGACGACGTACGGTCGGGGCCATTCCAACGGCATGACCATAGTACCGGCTCTAAAGGTCCGTATCTGTAGATCTGACCGTTGGATCACGCTCAAATTGTTTCACGACTTTCCGAAGGCTGTTTTCCATGGAGACATGTGGAATCGGTACGCCACGACGACAGCGTCCGGTCGGGGCCATTCCACCGACACGACTAGAGTACCGGCTCAAAAGGTCTGTATCTGTAGATCCGACCGTTGGATCGCGCTCAAATTTTTTCTTGACTTTCCGAAGGATGTTTTCCATGGAGATGCATGGAATCGGTACGACACGGCGACGGTGTCCGGTCGGGGCCATTCCACCGGCACGACCAGAGTACCGGCTCAAAATGTCGGTATCTGTAGATCCGACCGTTGGATCGCGCTCAAATTGTTGCACGAGTTTCCAGAGGGTGTTTTCCATGGAGACATGTGGAATCGGTACGACACGACGACGGCGTACGGTCGGGGCCATTCCACCGGCACGACCAGAATACTGGCTCAAAACATCCGTATCTGTAGATGCGATCGTTGGATCGCGCTCAAATTTTTTCACGACTTTCCGAAGGATGTTTTCCATAGAGATGCATGGAATCGGTACGACACGGCGACGGTGTCCGGTCGGGGCCATTCCACCGGCACGACCAGAGTACCGGCTCAAAATGTCTGTATCTGTAGATCCGACCGTTGGATCGCGCTCAAATTGTTGCACGAGTTTCCAGAGGGTGTTTTCCATGGAGACACGTGGAATCGGTACGACACGACGACGGCGTACGGTCGGGGCCATTCCAACGGCATGACCAGAGTACCGGCTCTAAAGGTCCGTATCTGTAGATCCGACCGTTGGATCATGCTCAAATTGTTTCACGACTTTCCGAAGGCTGTTTTCCATGGAGACATGTGGAATCGGTACGCCACGACGACAGCGTCCGGTCGGGGCCATTCCACCGACACGACTAGAGTACCGGCTCAAAAGGTCTGTATCTGTAGATCCGACCGTTGGATCGCGCTCAAATTTTTTCATGACTTTCCGAAGGATGTTTTCCATAGAGATGCATGGAATCGGTACGACACGGCGACGGTGTCCGGTCGGGGCCATTCCACCGGCACGACCAGAGTACCGGCTCAAAATGTCTGTATCTGTAGATCCGACCGGTGGATCGCGCTCAAATTGTTTCACGACTTTCCGAAGGCTGTTTTCCATGGAGACATGTGGAATCGGTACGCCACGACGACAGCGTCCGGTCGGGGCCATTCCACCGACACGACTAGAGTACCGGCTCAAAAGGTCTGTATCTGTAGATCCGACCGTTGGATCGCGCTCAAATTTTTTCACGACTTTCCGAAGGATGTTTTCCATTGAGATGCATGGAATCGGTACGACACGGCGACGGTGTCCGGTCGGGGCCATTCCACCGGCACGACCAGAGTACCGGCTCAAAATGTCTGTATCTGTAGATCCGACCGTTGGATCGCGCTCAAATTGTTGCACGAGTTTCCAGAGGGTGTTTTCCATGGAGACACGTGGAATCGGTACGACACGACGACGGCGTACGGTCGGGGCCATTCCAACGGCATGACCAGAGTACCGGCTCTAAAGGTCCGTATCTGTAGATCCGACCGTTGGATCCCGCTCAAATTTTTTCACGACTTTCCGAAGGATGTTTTCCATTGAGATGCATGGAATCGGTACGACACGGCGACGGTGTCCGGTCGGGGCCATTCCACCGGCACGACCAGAGTACCGGCTCAAAATGTCTGTATCTGTAGATCCGACCGTTGGATCGCGCTCAAATTGTTGCACGAGTTTCCAGAGGGTGTTTTCCATGGAGACACGTGGAATCGGTACGACACGACGACGGCGTACGGTCGGGGCCATTCCAACGGCATGACCAGAGTACCGGCTCTAAAGGTCCGTATCTGTAGATCCGACCGTTGGATCACGCTCAAATTGTTTCACGACTTTCCGAAGGCTGTTTTCCATGGAGACATGTGGAATCGGTACGCCACGACGACAGCGTCCGGTCGGGGCCATTCCACCGACACGACTAGAGTACCGGCTCAAAAGGTCTGTATCTGTAGATCCGACCGTTGGATCGCGCTCAAATTTTTTCACGACTTTCCGAAGGATGTTTTCCATAGAGATGCATGGAATCGGTACGACACGGCGACGGTGTCCGGTCGGGGCCATTCCACCGGCACGACCAGAGTACCGGCTCAAAATGTCTGTATCTGTAGATCCGACCGTTGGATCGCGCTCAAATTGTTGCAGGAGTTTCCAGAGGGTGTTTTCCATGGAGACACGTGGAATCGGTACGACACGACGACGGCGTACGGTCGGGGCCATTCCAACGGCATGACCAGAGTACCGGCTCTAAAGGTCCGTATCTGTAGATCCGACCGTTGGATCACGCTCAAATTGTTTCACGACTTTCCAAAGGCTGTTTTCCATGGAGAAATGTGGAATCGGTACGCCATGACGAAAGCGTCCTGTCGGGGCCATTCCACCGACACGACTAGAGTACCGGCTCAAAAGGTCTGTATCTGTAGATCCGACCGTTGGATCGGGCTCAAATTTTTTCACGACTTTCCGAAGGATGTTTTCCATAGAGATGCATGGAATCGGTACGACACGGCGACGGTGTCCGGTCGGGGCCATTCCACCGGCACGACCAGAGTACCGGCTCAAAATGTCTGTATCTGTAGATCCGACCGTTGGATTGCGCTCAAATTGTTGCAGGAGTTTCCAGAGGGTGTTTTCCATGGAGACACGTGGAATCGGTACGACACGACGACGGCGTACGGTCGGGGGCATTCCAACGGCATGACCAGAGTACCGGCTCTAAAGGTCCGTATCTGTAGATCCGACCGTTGGATCACGCTCAAATTGTTTCACGACTTTCCAAAGGCTGTTTTCCATGGAGACATGTGGAATCGGTACGCCACGACGAAAGCGTCCTGTCGGGGCCATTCCACCGACACGACTAGAGTACCGGCTCAAAAGGTCTGTATCTGTAGATCCGACCGTTGGATCGCGCTCAAATTTTTTCACGACTTTCCGAAGGATGTTTTCCATAGAGATGCATGGAATCGGTACGACACGGCGACGGTGTCCGGTCGGGGCCATTCCACCGGCACGACCAGAGTACCGGCTCAAAATGTCTGTATCTGTAGATCCGACCGTTGGATCGCGCTCAAATTGTTGCACGAGTTTCCAGAGGGTGTTTTCCATGGAGACACGTGGAATCGGTACGAGACGACGACGGCGTACGGTCGGGGCCATTCCAACGGCATGACCAGAGTACCGGCTCTAAAGGTCCGTATCTGTAGATCCGACCGTTGGATCACGCTCAAATTGTTTCACGACTTTCCGAAGGCTGTTTTCCATGGAGACATGTGGAATCGGTACGCCACGACGACAGCGTCCGGTCGGGGCCATTCCACCGACACGACTAGAGTACCGGCTCAAAAGGTCTGTATCTGTAGATCCGACCGTTGGATCGCGCTCAAATTTTTTCATGACTTTCCGAAGGATGTTTTCCATTGAGATGCATGGAATCGGTACGACACGGAGACGGTGTCCGGTCGGGGCCATTCCACCGGCACGACCAGAGTACCGGCTCAAAATGTCTGTATCTGTAGATCCGACCGTTGGATCGCGCTCAAATTGTTGCACGAGTTTCCAGAGGGTGTTTTCCATGGTGACACGTGGAATCGGTACGACACGACGACGGCGTACGGTCGGGGCCATTCCAACGGCATGACCAGAGTACCGGCTCTAAAGGTCCGTATCTGTAGATCCGACCGTTGGATCACGCTCAAATTGTTTCACGACTTTCCGAAGGCTGTTTTCCATGCAGACATGTGGAATCGGTACGCCACGACGACAGCGTCCGGTCGGGGCCATTCCACCGACACGACTAGAGTACCGGCTCAAAAGGTCTGTATCTGTAGATCCGACCGTTGGATCGCGCTCAAATTTTTTCACGACTTTCCGAAGGATGTTTTCCATAGAGATGCATGGAATCGGTACGACACGGCGACGGTGTCCGGTCGGGGCCATTCCACCGGCACGACCAGAGTACCGGCTCAAAATGTCTGTATCTGTAGATCCGACCGTTGTATCACGCTCAAATTGTTTCACGACTTTCCGAAGGCTGTTTTCCATGGAGACATGTGGAATCGGTACGCCACGACGAAAGCGTCCTGTCGGGGCCATTCCACCGACACGACTAGAGTACCGGCTCAAAAGGTCTGTATCTGTAGATCCGACCGTTGGATCGCGCTCAAATTTTTTCACGACTTTCCGAAGGATGTTTTCCATAGAGATGCATGGAATCGGTACGACACGGCGACGGTGTCCGGTCGGGGCCATTCCACCGGCACGACCAGAGTACCGGCTCAAAATGTCTGTATCTGTAGATCCGACCGTTGGATCGCGCTCAAATTGTTGCACGAGTTTCCAGAGGGTGTTTTCCATGGAGACACGTGGAATCGGTACGACACGACGACGGCGTACGGTCGGGGCCATTCCAACGGCATGACCAGAGTACCGGCTCTAAAGGTCCGTATCTGTAGATCCGACCGTTGGATCCCGCTCAAATTTTTTCACGACTTTCCGAAGGATGTTTTCCATTGAGATGCATGGAATCGGTACGACACGGCGACGGTGTCCGGTCGGGGCCATTCCACCGGCACGACCAGAGTACCGGCTCAAAATGTCTGTATCTGTAGATCCGACCGTTGGATCGCGCTCAAATTGTTGCACGAGTTTCCAGAGGGTGTTTTCCATGGAGACACGTGGAATCGGTACGACACGACGACGGCGTACGGTCGGGGCCATTCCAACGGCATGACCAGAGTACCGGCTCTAAAGGTCCGTATCTGTAGATCCGACCGTTGGATCACGCTCAAATTGTTTCACGACTTTCCGAAGGCTGTTTTCCATGGAGACATGTGGAATCGGTACGCCACGACGAAAGCGTCCTGTCGGGGCCATTCCACCGACACGACTAGAGTACCGGCTCAAAAGGTCTGTATCTGTAGATCCGACCGTTGGATCGCGCTCAAATTTTTTCACGACTTTCCGAAGGATGTTTTCCATAGAGATGAATGGAATCGGTACGACACGGCGACGGTGTCCGGTCGGGGCCATTCCACCGGCACGACCAGAGTACCGGCTCAAAATGTCTGTATCTGTAGATCCGACCGTTGGATCGCGCTCAAATTGTTGCACGAGTTTCCAGAGGGTGTTTTCCATGGAGACACGTGGAATCGGTACGACACGACGACGGCGTACGGTCGGGGCCATTCCAACGGCATGACCAGAGTACCGGCTCTAAAGGTCCGTATCTGTAGATCCGACCGTTGGATCCCGCTCAAATTTTTTCACGACTTTCCGAAGGATGTTTTCCATTGAGATGCATGGAATCGGTACGACACGGCGACGGTGTCCGGTCGGGGCCATTTCACCGGCACGACCAGAGTACCGGCTCAAAATGTCTGTATCTGTAGATCCGACCGTTGGATCGCGCTCAAATTGTTGCACGAGTTTCCAGAGGGTGTTTTCCATGGAGACACGTGGAATCGGTACGACACGACGACGGCGTACGGTCGGGGCCATTCCAACGGCATGACCAGAGTACCGGCTCTAAAGGTCCGTATCTGTAGATCCGACCGTTGGATCACGCTCAAATTGTTTCACGACTTTCCAAAGGCTGTTTTCCATGGAGACATGTGGAATCGGTACGCCACGACGAAAGCGTCCTGTCGGGGCCATTCCACCGACACGACTAGAGTACCGGCTCAAAAGGTCTGTATCTGTAGATCCGACCGTTGGATCGCGCTCAAATTTTTTCACGACTTTCCGAAGGATGTTTTCCATAGAGATGAATGGAATCGGTACGACACGGCGACGGTGTCCGGTCGGGGCCATTCCACCGGCACGACCAGAGTACCGGCTCAAAATGTCTGTATCTGTAGATCCGACCGTTGGATCGCGCTCAAATTGTTGCACGAGTTTCCAGAGGGTGTTTTCCATGGAGACATGTGGAATCGGTACGACACGACGACGGCGTACGGTCGGGGCCATTCCAACGGCATGACCAGAGTACCGGCTCTAAAGGTCCGTATCTGTAGATCCGACCGTTGGATCCCGCTCAAATTTTTTCACGACTTTCCGAAGGATGTTTTCCATTGAGATGCATGGAATCGGTACGACACGGCGACGGTGTCCGGTCGGGGCCATTCCACCGGCACGACCAGAGTACCGGCTCAAAATGTCTGTATCTGTAGATCCGACCGTTGGATCGCGCTCAAATTGTTGCACGAGTTTCCAGAGGGTGTTTTCCATGGAGACACGTGGAATCGGTACGACACGACGACGGCGTACGGTCGGGGCCGTTCCAACGGCATGACCAGAGTACCGGCTCTAAAGGTCCGTATCTGTAGATCCGACCGTTGGATCACGCTCAAATTGTTTCACGACTTTCCGAAGGCTGTTTTCCATGGAGACATGTGGAATCGGTACGCCACGACGAAAGCGTCCTGTCGGGGCCATTCCACCGACACGACTAGAGTACCGGCTCAAAAGGTCTGTATCTGTAGATCCGACCGTTGGATCGCGCTCAAATTTTTTCACGACTTTCCGAAGGATGTTTTCCATAGAGATGAATGGAATCGGTACGACACGGCGACGGTGTCCGGTCGGGGCCATTCCACCGGCACGACCAGAGTACCGGCTCAAAATGTCTGTATCTGTAGATCCGACCGTTGGATCGCGCTCAAATTGTTGCACGAGTTTCCAGAGGGTGTTTTCCATGGAGACACGTGGAATCGGTACGACACGACGACGGCGTACGGTCGGGGCCATTCCAACGGCATGACCAGAGTACCGGCTCTAAAGGTCCGTATCTGTAGATCCGACCGTTGGATCCCGCTCAAATTTTTTCACGACTTTCCGAAGGATGTTTTCCATTGAGATGCATGGAATCGGTACGACACGGCGACGGTGTCCGGTCGGGGCCATTCCACCGGCACGACCAGAGTACCGGCTCAAAATGTCTGTATCTGTAGATCCGACCGTTGGATCGCGCTCAAATTGTTGCACGAGTTTCCAGAGGGTGTTTTCCATGGAGACACGTGGAATCGGTACGACACGACGACGGCGTACGGTCGGGGCCATTCCAACGGCATGACCAGAGTACCGGCTCTAAAGGTCCGTATCTGTAGATCCGACCGTTGGATCACGCTCAAATTGTTTCACGACTTTCCGAAGGCTGTTTTCCATGGAGACATGTGGAATCGGTACGCCACGACGAAAGCGTCCTGTCGGGGCCATTCCACCGACACGACTAGAGTACCGGCTCAAAAGGTCTGTATCTGTAGATCCGACCGTTGGATCGCGCTCAAATTTTTTCACGACTTTCCGAAGGATGTTTTCCATAGAGATGAATGGAATCGGTACGACACGGCGACGGTGTCCGGTCGGGGCCATTCCACCGGCACGACCAGAGTACCGGCTCAAAATGTCTGTATCTGTAGATCCGACCGTTGGATCGCGCTCAAATTGTTGCACGAGTTTCCAGAGGGTGTTTTCCATGGAGACACGTGGAATCGGTACGACACGACGACGGCGTACGGTCGGGGCCATTCCAACGGCATGACCAGAGTACCGGCTCTAAAGGTCCGTATCTGTAGATCCGACCGTTGGATCCCGCTCAAATTTTTTCACGACTTTCCGAAGGATGTTTTCCATTGAGATGCATGGAATCGGTACGACACGGCGACGGTGTCCGGTCGGGGCCATTCCACCGGCACGACCAGAGTACCGGCTCAAAATGTCTGTATCTGTAGATCCGACCGTTGGATCGCGCTCAAATTGTTGCACGAGTTTCCAGAGGGTGTTTTCCATGGAGACACGTGGAATCGGTACGACACGACGACGGCGTACGGTCGGGGCCATTCCAACGGCATGACCAGAGTACCGGCTCTAAAGGTCCGTATCTGTAGATCCGACCGTTGGATCACGCTCAAATTGTTTCACGACTTTCCGAAGGCTGTTTTCCATGGAGACATGTGGAATCGGTACGCCACGACGAAAGCGTCCTGTCGGGGCCATTCCACCGACACGACTAGAGTACCGGCTCAAAAGGTCTGTATCTGTAGATCCGACCGTTGGATCGCGCTCAAATTTTTTCACGACTTTCCGAAGGATGTTTTCCATAGAGATGAATGGAATCGGTACGACACGGCGACGGTGTCCGGTCGGGGCCATTCCACCGGCACGACCAGAGTACCGGCTCAAAATGTCTGTATCTGTAGATCCGACCGTTGGATCGCGCTCAAATTGTTGCACGAGTTTCCAGAGGGTGTTTTCCATGGAGACACGTGGAATCGGTACGACACGACGACGGCGTACGGTCGGGGCCATTCCAACGGCATGACCAGAGTACCGGCTCTAAAGGTCCGTATCTGTAGATCCGACCGTTGGATCCCGCTCAAATTTTTTCACGACTTTCCGAAGGATGTTTTCCATTGAGATGCATGGAATCGGTACGACACGGCGACGGTGTCCGGTCGGGGCCATTCCACCGGCACGACCAGAGTACCGGCTCAAAATGTCTGTATCTGTAGATCCGACCGTTGGATCGCGCTCAAATTGTTGCACGAGTTTCCAGAGGGTGTTTTCCATGGAGACACGTGGAATCGGTACGACACGACGATGGCGTACGGTCGGGGCCATTCCAACGGCATGACCAGAGTACCGGCTCTAAAGGTCCGTATCTGTAGATCCGACCGTTGGATCACGCTCAAATTGTTTCACGACTTTCCGAAGGCTGTTTTCCATGGAGACATGTGGAATCGGTACGCCACGACGACAGCGTCCGGTCGGGGCCATTCCACCGACACGACTAGAGTACCGGCTCAAAAGGTCTGTATCTGTATATCCGACCGTTGGATCGCGCTCAAATTTTTTCATGACTTTCCGAAGGATGTTTTCCATTGAGATGCATGGAATCGGTACGACACGGCGACGGTGTCCGGTCGGGGCCATTCCACCGGCACGACCAGAGTACCGGCTCAAAATGTCTGTATCTGTAGATCCGACCGTTGGATCGCGCTCAAATTGTTGCACGAGTTTCCAGAGGGTGTTTTCCATGGAGACACGTGGAATCGGTACGACACGACGACGGCGTACGGTCGGGGCCATTCCAACGGCATGACCAGAGTACCGGCTCTAAAGGTCCGTATCTGTAGATCCGACCGTTGGATCACGCTTAAATTTTTTCACGACTTTCCGAAGGATGTTTTCCATTGAGATGCATGGAATCGGTACGACACGGCGACGGTGTCCGGTCGGGGCCATTCCACCGGCACGACCAGAGTACCGGCTCAAAATGTCTGTATCTGTAGATCCGACCGTTGGATCGCGCTCAAATTGTTGCACGAGTTTCCAGAGGGTGTTTTCCATGGAGACACGTGGAATCGGTACGACACGACGACGGCGTACGGTCGGGGCCATTCCAACGGCATGACCAGAGTACCGGCTCTAAAGGTCCGTATCTGTAGATCCGACCGTTGGATCACGCTTAAATTTTTTCACGACTTTCCGAAGGATGTTTTCCATTGAGATGCATGGAATCGGTACGACACGGCGACGGTGTCCGGTCGGGGCCATTCCACCGGCACGACCAGAGTACCGGCTCAAAATGTCTGTATCTGTAGATCCGACCGTTGGATCGCGCTCAAATTGTTGCACGAGTTTCCAGAGGGTGTTTTCCATGGAGACACGTGGAATCGGTACGACACGACGACGGCGTACGGTCGGGGCCATTCCAACGGCATGACCAGAGTACCGGCTCTAAAGGTCCGTATCTGTAGATCCGACCGTTGGATCCCGCTCAAATTTTTTCACGACTTTCCGAAGGATGTTTTCCATTGAGATGCATGGAATCGGTACGACACGGCGACGGTGTCCGGTCGGGGCCATTCCACCGGCACGACCAGAGTACCGGCTCAAAATGTCTGTATCTGTAGATCCGACCGTTGGATCGCGCTCAAATTGTTGCACGAGTTTCCAGAGGGTGTTTTCCATGGAGACACGTGGAATCGGTACGACACGACGACGGCGTACGGTCGGGGCCATTCCAACGGCATGACCAGAGTACCGGCTCTAAAGGTCCGTATCTGTAGATCCGACCGTTGGATCACGCTCAAATTGTTTCACGACTTTCCGAAGGCTGTTTTCCATGGAGACATGTGGAATCGGTACGCCACGACGAAAGCGTCCTGTCGGGGCCATTCCACCGACACGACTAGAGTACCGGCTCAAAAGGTCTGTATCTGTAGATCCGACCGTTGGATCGCGCTCAAATTTTTTCACGACTTTCCGAAGGATGTTTTCCATAGAGATGAATGGAATCGGTACGACACGGCGACGGTGTCCGGTCGGGGCCATTCCACCGGCACGACCAGAGTACCGGCTCAAAATGTCTGTATCTGTAGATCCGACCGTTGGATCGCGCTCAAATTGTTGCACGAGTTTCCAGAGGGTGTTTTCCATGGAGACACGTGGAATCGGTACGACACGACGACGGCGTACGGTCGGGGCCATTCCAACGGCATGACCAGAGTACCGGCTCTAAAGGTCCGTATCTGTAGATCCGACCGTTGGATCCCGCTCAAATTTTTTCACGACTTTCCGAAGGATGTTTTCCATTGAGATGCATGGAATCGGTACGACACGGCGACGGTGTCCGGTCGGGGCCATTCCACCGGCACGACCAGAGTACCGGCTCAAAATGTCTGTATCTGTAGATCCGACCGTTGGATCGCGCTCAAATTGTTGCACGAGTTTCCAGAGGGTGTTTTCCATGGAGACACGTGGAATCGGTACGACACGACGACGGCGTACGGTCGGGGCCATTCCAACGGCATGACCAGAGTACCGGCTCTAAAGGTCCGTATCTGTAGATCCGACCGTTGGATCACGCTCAAATTGTTTCACGACTTTCCAAAGGCTGTTTTCCATGGAGACATGTGGAATCGGTACGCCACGACGAAAGCGTCCTGTCGGGGCCATTCCACCGACACGACTAGAGTACCGGCTCAAAAGGTCTGTATCTGTAGATCCGACCGTTGGATCGCGCTCAAATTTTTTCACGACTTTCCGAAGGATGTTTTCCATAGAGATGAATGGAATCGGTACGACACGGCGACGGTGTCCGGTCGGGGCCATTCCACCGGCACGACCAGAGTACCGGCTCAAAATGTCTGTATCTGTAGATCCGACCGTTGGATCGCGCTCAAATTGTTGCACGAGTTTCCAGAGGGTGTTTTCCATGGAGACACGTGGAATCGGTACGACACGACGACGGCGTACGGTCGGGGCCATTCCAACGGCATGACCAGAGTACCGGCTCTAAAGGTCCGTATCTGTAGATCCGACCGTTGGATCCCGCTCAAATTTTTTCACGACTTTCCGAAGGATGTTTTCCATTGAGATGCATGGAATCGGTACGACACGGCGACGGTGTCCGGTCGGGGCCATTCCACCGGCACGACCAGAGTACCGGCTCAAAATGTCTGTATCTGTAGATCCGACCGTTGGATCGCGCTCAAATTGTTGCACGAGTTTCCAGAGGGTGTTTTCCATGGAGACACGTGGAATCGGTACGACACGACGACGGCGTACGGTCGGGGCCATTCCAACGGCATGACCAGAGTACCGGCTCTAAAGGTCCGTATCTGTAGATCCGACCGTTGGATCACGCTCAAATTGTTTCACGACTTTCCGAAGGCTGTTTTCCATGGAGACATGTGGAATCGGTACGCCACGACGACAGCGTCCGGTCGGGGCCATTCCACCGACACGACTAGAGTACCGGCTCAAAAGGTCTGTATCTGTAGATCCGACCGTTGGATCGCGCTCAAATTTTTTCATGACTTTCCGAAGGATGTTTTCCATTGAGATGCATGGAATCGGTACGACACGGCGACGGTGTCCGGTCGGGGCCATTCCACCGGCACGACCAGAGTACCGGCTCAAAATGTCTGTATCTGTAGATCCGACCGTTGGATCGCGCTCAAATTGTTGCACGAGTTTCCAGAGGGTGTTTTCCATGGAGACACGTGGAATCGGTACGACACGACGACGGCGTACGGTCGGGGCCATTCCAACGGCATGACTAGAGTACCGGCTCTAAAGGTCCGTATCTGTAGATCCGACCGTTGGATCACGCTTAAATTTTTTCACGACTTTCCGAAGGATGTTTTCCATTGAGATGCATGGAATCGGTACGACACGGCGACGGTGTCCGGTCGGGGCCATTCCACCGGCACGACCAGAGTACCGGCTCAAAATGTCTGTATCTGTAGATCCGACCGTTGGATCGCGCTCAAATTGTTGCACGAGTTTCCAGAGGGTGTTTTCCATGGAGACACGTGGAATCGGTACGACACGACGACGGCGTACGGTCGGGGCCATTCCAACGGCATGACCAGAGTACCGGCTCTAAAGGTCCGTATCTGTAGATCCGACCGTTGGATCACGCTCAAATTGTTTCACGACTTTCCGAAGGCTGTTTTCCATGGAGACATGTGGAATCGGTACGCCATGACGAAAGCGTCCTGTCGGGGCCATTCCACCGACACGACTAGAGTACCGGCTCAAAAGGTCTGTATCTGTAGATCCGACCGTTGGATCGCGCTCAAATTTTTTCACGACTTTCCGAAGGATGTTTTCCATAGAGATGCATGGAATCGGTACGACACGGCGACGGTGTCCGGTCGGGGCCATTCCACCGGCACGACCAGAGTACCGGCTCAAAATGTCTGTATCTGTAGATCCGACCGTTGGATCGCGCTCAAATTGTTGCACGAGTTTCCAGAGGGTGTTTTCCATGGAGACACGTGGAATCGGTACGACACGACGACTTCGTACGGTCGGGGCCATTCCAACGGCATGACCAGAGTACCGGCTCTAAAGGTCCGTATCTGTAGATCCGACCGTTGGATCACCCTCAAATTGTTTCACGACTTTCCGAAGGCTGTTTTCCATGGAGACATGTGGAATCGGTACGCCACGACGACAGCGTCCGGTCGGGGCCATTCCACCGACACGACTAGAGTACCGGCTCAAAAGGTCTGTATCTGTAGATCCGACCGTTGGATCGTGCTCAAATTTTTTCATGACTTTCCGAAGGATGTTTTCCATTGAGATGCATTGAATCGGTACGACACGGCGACGGTGTCCGGTCGGGGCCATTCCACCGGCACGACCAGAGTACCGGCTCAAAATGTCTGTATCTGTAGATCCGACCGTTGGATCGCGCTCAAATTGTTGCACGAGTTTCCAGAGGGTGTTTTCCATGGAGACACGTGGAATCGGTACGACACGACGACGGCGTACGGTCGGGGCCATTCCAACGGCATGACCAGAGTACCGGCTCTAAAGGTCCGTATCTGTAGATCCGACCGTTGGATCACGCTCAAATTGTTTCACGACTTTCCGAAGGCTGTTTTCCATGGAGACATGTGGAATCGGTACGCCACGACGACAGCGTCCGGTCGGGGCCATTCCACCGACACGACTAGAGTACCGGCTCAAAAGGTCTGTATCTGTAGATCCGACCGTTGGATCGCGCTCAAATTTTTTCATGACTTTCCGAAGGATGTTTTCCATTGAGATGCATGGAATCGGTACGACACGGCGACGGTGTCCGGTCGGGGCCATTCCACCGGCACGACCAGAGTACCGGCTCAAAATGTCTGTATCTGTAGATCCGACCGTTGGATCGCGCTCAAATTGTTGCACGAGTTTCTAGAGGGTGTTTTCCATGGAGACACGTGGAATCGGTACGACACGACGACGGCGTACGGTCGGGGCCATTCCAACGGCATGACCAGAGTACCGGCTCTAAAGGTCCGTATCTGTAGATCCGACCGTTGGATCACGCTCAAATTTTTTCATGACTTTCCGAAGGATGTTTTCCATTGAGATGCATGGAATCGGTACGACACGGCGACGGTGTCCGGTCGGGGCCATTCCACCGGCACGACTAGAGTACCGGCTCAAAATGTCTGTATCTGTAGATCCGACCGTTGGATCGCGCTCAAATTGTTGCACGAGTTTCCAGAGGGTGTTTTCCATGGAGACACGTGGAATCGGTACGACACGACTACGGCGTACGGTCGGGGCCATTCCAACGGCATGACCAGAGTACCGGCTCTAAAGGTCCGTATCTGTAGATCCGACCGTTGGATCACGCTCAAATTTTTTCATGACTTTCCGAAGGATGTTTTCCATTGAGATGCATGGAATCGGTACGACACGGCGACGGTGTCCGGTCGGGGCCATTCCACCGGCACGACCAGAGTACCGGCTCAAAATGTCTGTATCTGTAGATCCGACCGTTGGATCGCGCTCAAATTGTTGCACGAGTTTCTAGAGGGTGTTTTCCATGGAGACACGTGGAATCGGTACGACACGACGACGGCGTACGGTCGGGGCCATTCCAACGGCATGACCAGAGTACCGGCTCTAAAGGTCCGTATCTGTAGATCCGACCGTTGGATCACGCTCAAATTTTTTCATGACTTTCCGAAGGATGTTTTCCATTGAGATGCATGGAATCGGTACGACACGGCGACGGTGTCCGGTCGGGGCCATTCCACCGGCACGACCAGAGTACCGGCTCAAAATGTCTGTATCTGTAGATCCGACCGTTGGATCGCGCTCAAATTGTTGCACGAGTTTCCAGAGGGTGTTTTCCATGGAGACACGTGGAATCGGTACGACACGACTACGGCGTACGGTCGGGGCCATTCCAACGGCATGACCAGAGTACCGGCTCTAAAGGTCCGTATCTGTAGATCCGACCGTTGGATCACGCTCAAATTTTTTCATGACTTTCCGAACGATGTTTTCCATTGAGATGCATGGAATCGGTACGACACGGCGACGGTGTCCGGTCGGGGCCATTCCACCGGCACGACCAGAGTACCGGCTCAAAATGTCTGTATCTGTAGATCCGACCGTTGGATCGCGCTCAAATTGTTGCACGAGTTTCTAGAGGGTGTTTTCCATGGAGACACGTGGAATCGGTACGACACGACGACGGCGTACGGTCGGGGCCATTCCAACGGCATGACCAGAGTACCGGCTCTAAAGGTCCGTATCTGTAGATCCGACCGTTGGATCACGCTCAAATTTTTTCATTACTTTCCGAAGGATGTTTTCCATTGAGATGCATGGAATCGGTACGACACGGCGACGGTGTCCGGTCGGGGCCATTCCACCGGCACGACCAGAGTACCGGCTCAAAATGTCTGTATCTGTAGATCCGACCGTTGGATCGCGCTCAAATTGTTGCACGAGTTTCCAGAGGGTGTTTTCCATGGAGACACGTGGAATCGGTACGACACGACGACGGCGTACGGTCGGGGCCATTCCAACGAGACGACTAGAGTACAGGCTCAAAAGGTCTGTATCTGTAGATCCGACCGTTTGATCGCGTTTAAATTTTTTCATGACTTTCCGAAGGATGTTTTTCATGGAGATACGTGGAATCGGTATGATACGGCGACAACGTCCGGTCGGGGCCATTCCACCTGCATGTCCAGAATACCGGCTCAAATGGTCCGTATCTGTAGATCCGACCGTTGGATCACGCTCATATTTTTTCACGATTTCCGGAGGCTGTTTTCCATGGAGACGCGTGGAATCGGTACGCCTCGGCGACAGCGTCCGGTGTGGGCCGTACCTACGACACGACTACAGTACCGGCTCAAAAGGTTTGTATCTGTAGATCCGACCGTTGTATCGCGCTCAAAGTTTTTCACGACTTTCCTAAGGATGTTTTCCATGGAGAGGCGTGGAATCGGTACGACACGGCGATAGCGTCCGGTCAGGGCCAATCCACCAGCACGACCAGAATACCGACTCAAAACGTCCGTATCTATAGATGCGAACGTTGGATCGCGCTCCAATTGTTTCACGAGTTTTCGGAGGCTATTTTCCATGAAGACGCGTGGAATCGGCACGACACGGCGACAACGTCCGGTCGGGGCCATTCCACCGACACGACTAGAGTATAGGCTCAAAAGGTCTATATCTGTAGATCCGACCATTGGATCGTGCTCAAATTGATTCACGAATTTCCGGAGGCTGTTTTGCATGGAGACGCGTGGAAGCGGAACCACACGGCTATAGCGTCCGGTCGTGGCCAATCCAACGGCACGACAAGAGAACCGGCTCAAAAGGTCCGTATATGTAGATGCGACCGTTGGATCGCGATCAAATTGTTTCACGAGTTTCCGGAGGCTATTTTCCATGGAGACTCGTGGAATCGGTACGACACGGCGACAACGTCCGGTCGGGGCCATTCCACCGACACGACAAGAGTACAGGCTCAAAAGGTCCGTATCTGTAGATCCAACCGTTGGATCGCGCTCAAATTGATTCACGAATTTCCGGAGCCTGTTTTGCATGGAGACGCGTGGAATCGGAACGACACGGCTATAGCGTCCGGTCATGGTCGATCCAACGGCACGACCAGAGTACCGGCTCAAAAGGTCCGTATCTATAGATCCAACCGTTGGATCGCGCTCAAATTGTTTCACGACTTTTCGAAGGATGTTTTCCATAGAGATGCATGGAATCGGTACGACACGGCGACGGCGTCCGGTCGGGGCCATTCCACCGGCATGACCAGACTACCGGCTCAAAAGGTCCGTATCTGTAGATGCGACTGTTGGATCGCGCTCAAATTGTTTCACGAGTTTCCGGAGGCTGTTTTCCATGGAGACGCGTGGAATCGTTACGACACGGCGACAACGTCCGGTCGGGCCCATTCCACCGACACGACAACAGTACCGGCTCAAAAGGTCTGTATCTGTAGATACGATCGCTGGATCGCGCTCAAATGTTTTCACGACTTTCCGAAGGATGTTTTCCATGGAGAGGCGTGGAATCGGTACGATACGGCGACGGCGTCCGGTCGGGGCCATTCCACCGGCACAACCAGAGTACCGGCTCAAAATGGCCGTATCTGTAGATCCGATCATTGGATCGCGCTCAAATTGATTCATGAGTTTCCGGAGGCTGTTTAGCATGGAGACGCATGGCATCGGTACAACACGGCTATAGCATCCGGTCGGGGCCATTCCAACGGCACGACCAAAGTACAGGCTCAAATGGTCCGTATATGTAGATCCGACCGTTGGATCGCGCTCAAATTGTTTCCCGAGTTTCCGGAGGCTGGTTTCCATGGAGACACGTGGAATCGGTACGACACGGTGACAGCGTCTGGTCGGGGCCATTCCACCGGCACGACCAGAGAACCGGCTCAAAAGGTCCCTATCTGTAGATGCGACTGTTGGATCGCGCTCAAATTGTTGCACGGGTTTCCGGAGGCTGTTTTCCATGGAGACGCGTGGAATCGGTACGACACGGCGACAACGTATTGTCAAGGCCGTACCAACGACACGACTAGAGTACAGGCTGAAAAGGTTTGTATCTGTAGATTCGACCGTTGGATCGCGTTTAAATTTTTTCACGACTTTCCGATGGAGGTTTTCCATGGAAATGCGTGGAATCGGTACGACATGGCGACAACGTCCGGTCGGGGCCATTCCACCTGCACGACCAGAATACCGGCTCAAAAGGTCCGTATCTGTAGATCCGACCGTTGGATCGCGCTCAATTTGTTTTGACGAGTTTCCGGAGGCTGTTTTCCATGGAGACGCGTTGAATCGGTACGACATGGCTATAGCGTCCGGTCGGGGCCATTCCACCGGCACGACCAGAGTACCAGCTCAAAAGGTCCGTATCTGTAGATGCGACCGTTGGATCGCTCTCAAATTGTTTCACAAGTTTCTGGAGGCTGTTTTCCATGGAGACGCGTGGAATCGGTACGACACGGCTATACCGTCCGGTCGTGGCCAATACAACGGCACGACCAGAAAACCGGCTCAAAAGGTCCGTATCTGTAGATGGGACCGTTGGATCGCGCTCAAATTGTTTCACGAGTTTTCGGAGGCTGTTTTCCATGGAGTCGCGTGGAATCGGTATGGCACGGCGACAACGTCCGGTCAGGGCCGTACCCACGACACGACTAGAGTACAGGCTCAAAAGGTATGTATCTGTAGATGCGACCGTTGGATTGCGTTTAAATTGTTGCACGAGTTTCCAGAGGCTGTTTTCCACGGAGACGCGTGGAATGGGTACGACATGGATATAGCGTCCGGTCGGGGCCATTCCACTGGCACGACCAGAGTACCGACTCAAAAGGTATGTATCTGTAGATCTGACCGTTGGATCAGGTTTAAATTTTTTCACGACTTTCCGAAGGATGTTTTCCATAGAGATGCGTGGAATCGGTACGACATGGCTATAGTGTCCGGTCGGGGCCATTCCACCGGCACGACCAGAGTACCAGCTCAAAAGGTTCGTATCTGTAGATGCGACCGTTGGATCGCTCTCAAATTGTTTCACGAGTTTCTGGAGGCTGTTTTCCATGGAGACGCGTGGAATCGGTACGACACGGCTATACCGTCCGGTCGTGGCCAATCCAACGGCACGACCAGAGTACCGGCTCAAAAGGTCCGTATCTATAGATCCGACCGTTGGATCGCGCTAAAATTGTTTCACGAGTTTCCAGAGGCGGTTTTGCTTGGAGACGCGTGGAATCGGTACGACACGGCTATAGCGTCCGATCGGGCCCATTCCAACGGCACGACCAGAGTACCGGCTCAAAAGGTCCGTATCTGAAGATGGGATCGTTGGATCGCGCTCAAATTGTTTCACGAGTTTCCGGAGGCTGTTTTCCATGGAGACGTGTGGAATCGGTACGACACGGCGACAACGTCCGGTCGGGGCCATTCCACCGGCACGACCAGAGTACCGGCTCAAAAGGTCCGTATCTGTAGATGCGACTGTTGGATCGCGCTTAAATTGTTTCACGAGTTTCCGGAGGCTGTTTTCCATGGAGACGCGTGGAATTGGTACGACACGGCGACAACGTCCTGTCAGGGCCGTACTAACGACACGACTAGAGTACAGGCTGAAAAGGTCTGTATCTGTAGATCCGACCGTTGGATCGCGTTTAAATTTTTTCACGACTTTCCAAAGGATGTTTTCCATAGAGATGCTTGGAATCGGTACGACACGGCGACGGCGTCCGGTCGGGGCCATTCCACCTGCACGACCAGAATACCGGCTCAAAAGGTCCGTATCTGTAGATCCGATCGTTGGATCGCGCTAAAATTGTTTTGACAAGTTTTCGGAGGCTGTTTTCCATGGAGACGCGTGGAATCGGTACGAGATGGCTATAGCGTCCGGTCGGGGCCATTCCACCGGCACGACCAGAGTACCAGCTCAAAAGGTCCGTATCTGTAGATGCGACCGTTGGATCGCTCTCAAATTGTTTCACGAGTTTCTGGAGGCTGTTTTCCATGAAGACGCGTGGAATCGGTACGCCACGGCAACAACGTCCAGTCGGGGCCATTCCACCGACACGACAACAGTACGGGCTCAAAAGGTCTGTATCTGTAGATACGATCGTTGGATCGCGCTCAAATGTTTTCACGACTTTCCGAAGGATGTTTTCCATGGAGAGGCGTGGAATCGGTACGACACGGCGACGGCGTCCGGTCGGGGCCATTCCATCGGCACGACCAGAGTACCGGCTCAAAATGTCCGTATCTGTAGATCCGATCGTTGGATCGCGCTCAAATTGATTCACGAGTTTCCGGAGGCTGTTTTCCATGGAGACGCGTGGAATCGGAACGACACGGCTATACCGTCCGGTCGTGGCCCATCCAACGGCACGACCAGAGTACCGGCTCAAAAGGTCCGTATCTAAAGATCAGACCGTTGGATCGCGCTCAAATTGTTTCACGAGTTTCCGGAGGCTGTTTTCCATGGAGACGTGTGGAATCGGTACGACACGGCGACAACGTCCGGTCGGGGCCATTCCACCGGCACGACCAGAGTACCGGCTCAAAAGGTCCGTATCTGTAGATGGGACCGTTGGATCGCGCTCAAATTGTTTCACGAGTTTCCGGAGGCTGTTTTCTATGGAGTCGCATGGAATCGGTACGGCACGGCGACAACGTCCGGTCAGGGCCGTACCAACGACACGACTAGAGTACAGGCTCAAAAGGTCTGTATCTCTAGATCCGACGGTGGGATCGCGTTTAATTTTTTTCACGACTTTCCGAAGGATGTTTTCCATGGAGAGGCGTGGAATCGGTACGACACGGCGACAGCGTCCGGTCGGGGCCATTCCACCTGCAGGACCAGAATACCGGCTCAAAAGGTCCGTATCTGTAGATCCGACCATTGGATCACGCTCAAATTGTTTTGACGAGTTTCCGAAGGCTGTTTTCCATGGGGACGCGTGGAATCGGTACGACATGGCTATAGCGTCCAGTCGGGGCCATTCCACCAGCACGACCAGAGTACAGGCTCAAAAGGTCCGTATCTGTAGATCCAACCGTTGGATCGCGCTCAAATTGTTTCCCGAGTTTCCGGAGGCTGGTTTCCATGGAGACACCTAGAATCGGTACGAAACGGTGACAGCGTCTGGTCGGGGCCATTCCACCGGCACGACTAGAGTACCGGCTCAAAAGGTCCCTATCTGTAGATGCAACTGTTGGATCGCGCTCAAATTGTTTCACGAGTGTCCGGAGGCTGTTTTCCATGGAGACGCGTGGAATCGGTACGACACGGCGACAACGTATTGTCAGGGCCGTACCAACGACACAACTAGAGTACAGGCTGAAAAGGTGTGTATCTGTAGATCCGACCGTTGGATCGCGTTTAATTTTTTTCACGACTTTCTGATGGAGGTTTTCCATGGAAATGCGTGGAATCAGTACGACATGGCTATAGCGTCCGGTCGGGGCCGTTCCACCGGCATGACCAGAGTACCAGCTGAAAAGGTCCGTATCTGTAGATGCGACCGTTGGATCGCTCTCAAATTGTTTCACGAGTTTCCGGAGACTGTTTTCCATGGAGACGCGTGGAATCGGTACGGCACGGCGACAACGTCCGGTCAGGGCCGTTCCAACGACACGACTAGAGTATAGGCTCTAAAGGTCTGTATCTGTAGATCCGACCATTGGATCGCGTTTAAATTTTTTCACGACTTTCCGAAGGATGTTTTCCATGGAGATGCGTGGAATCGGTACGACACGGCGACAGCGTCCGATCAGCGCCATTCCACCTGCAAGACCAGAATACCGGCTCAAAAGGTCCGTATCTGTAGATCCGACCATTGGATCACGCTCAAATTGTTTTGACGAGTTTCCAGAGGATGTTTTCCATGGGGACGCTTGGAATCGGTACGACATGGCTATAGCGACCGGTCGGGGCCATTCCACCGGCACGACCAGAGTACCGGCTCAAAAGGTCCGTATCTGTAGATGCGACCGTTGGATCGCGCTCAAATTGTTTCACGAGTTTCCGAAGGATGTTTTCCATGGAGAGGCGTGGAATCGGTACGACACGGCGACGGCGTCCGGTCGGGGCCATTCCACCGGCACGACAACAGTACCGGCTCAAAAGGTCTGTATCTGTAGATACGATCGTTGGATCGCGCTCAAATGTTTTCACGACTTTCCGAAGGATGTTTTCCATGGAGAAGCGTGGAATCGGTACGACACGGCGACGGCGTCCGGTCGGGCCATTCCACCGGCACGACCAGAGTACCGGCTCAAAATGTACGTATCTGTAGATCCGATCGTTGGATCGCGCTCAAATTGATTCATGAATTTCCGAAGGTTGTTTTGCATGGAGACGCGTGGAATCGGAACGACACGGCTATACCATCCGGTCGTGGCCAATCCAACGGCACGACCAGAGTACCGGCTCAAAAGGTCCGTATCTAAAGATCCGACCGTTGGATCGCGCTCAAATTGTTTCACGAGTTTCCGGAGGCTGTTTTGCTTGGAGACGCGTGGAATCGGTACAACACGGCTATAGCGTCCGGTCGGGCCCATTCCAACGGCATGACCAAAGTACCGGCTCAAAAGGTCCGTATCTGAAGATGGGACCGTTGGATCGCGCTCAAATTGTTTCACGAGTTTCTGGAGGCTGTTTTCCATGGAGACGCGTGGAATCGGTACGACACGGCGACAACGTCCGGTCGGGGCCATTCCACCGGCACGACCAGAGTACCGGCTCAAAAGGTCCGTATCTGTAGATGCGACTGTTGGATCGCTCTCAAATTGTTTCACGAGTTTCCGGAGGCTGTTTTCCATGGAGACGCGTGGAATTGGTACGACACGGCGACAACGTCCTGTCAGGGCCGTACCAACGACACGACTAGAGTACAAGTTGAAAAGGTCTGTATCTGTAGATCCGACCGTTGAATCGCGTTGAAATTTTTTCACGACTTTCCGAAGGATGTTTTCCATAGAGATGCATGGAATCGGTACGACACGGCGACGGCGTCCGGTCGGGGCCATTCCACCTACACGACCAGAATACCGGCTCAAAAGCTCCGTATCTGTAGATCCGACCGTTGGATCGCTCTCAAATTGTTTTGACGAGTTTCCGGAGGCTGTTTTCCATGGAGACGCGTGGAATCGGTACGACATGGCTATAGTGTCCGGTCGAGGCCAATCCACCGGCACGACCAGAGTACCGGCTCAAAAGGTCCGTATCTATAGATCCGACCGTTGGATCGCGCTCAAATTGTTTCACGAGTTTCCGGAGGCTGTTTTGCTTGGAGATGCGTGGAATCGGTACGACACGGCTATAGCGTCCGATCGGGCCCATTCCAACGGCACGACCAGAGTACCGGCTCAAAAGGTCCGTATCTGAAGATGGGATCGTTGGATCGCGCTCAAATTGTTTCACGAGTTTCCGGAGGCTGTTTTCCTTGGAGACTCGTGGAATCGGTACGACACGGCGACGGCGTCCGGTCGGGGGCATTCCACCGGCACGACCAGAGTACCGGCTCAAAAGGTCCGTATCTGTAGAGGCGACTGTTGGATCGCGCTCAAATTGTTTCACGAGTTTCCGGAGGCTGTTTTCCATGGAGACGCGTGGAATTGGTCCGACACGGCGACAACGTCCTGTCAGGTCCGTACCAACGACACGACTAGAGTACCGGCTCAAAAGGTCTGTATCTGTAGATCCGACCGTTGGATCGCGTTTAAATTTTTTCACGACTTTCCGAAGGATGTTTTTCATAGAGATGCGTGGAATCGGTACGACACGGCGACGGCGTCTGGTCGGGGCCATTCCACCTGCACGACCAGAATACCAGCTTAAAAGGTCCGTATCTGTAGATCCGATCGTTGGATCGCGCTAAAATTGTTTTGACAAGTTTTCGAAGGCTGTTTTCCATGGAGACGCGTGGAATCGGTACGACATGGCTATAGCGTCCGGTCGGGGCCATTCCACCGGCACGACCAGAGTACCAGCTCAAAAGGTTTGTATCTGTAGATGCGACCGTTGGATCGCTCTCAACTTGTTTCACGAGTTTCTGGAGGCTGTTTTCCATGAAGACACTTGGAATCGGTACGCCACGGCAACAACGTCCGGTCGGGGCCATTCCACCGCCACGACAACAGTACCGGCTCAAAAGGTCTGTATCTGTAGATACGATCGTTGGATCGCGCTCAAATGTTTTCACGACTTTCCGAAGGATGTTTTCCATGGAGAGGCGTGGAATCGGTACGACACGGCGACGGCGTCCGGTCGGGGGCATTCCATCGGCACGACCAGAGTACCGGCTCAAAATGTCTGTATCTGTAGATCCGATCGTTGGATCGCGCTCAAATTGATTCATGAATTTCCGGAGGCTGTTTTGCATGGAGACGCGTGGAATCGGAACGACACGGCTATACCATCCGGTCGTGGCCAATCCAACGGCAGGACCAGAGTACCGGCTCAAAAGGTCCGTATCTAAAGATCCGACCGTTGGATCGCGCTCAAATTGTTTCACGAGTTTCCAGAGGCTGTTTTGCTTGGAGACGCGAGGAATCGGTACGACACGGCTATAGCGTCCGGTCGGGCCCATTCCAACGGCATGACCAAAGTACCTGCTCAAAAGGTCCGTATCTGAAGATGGGACCGTTGGATCGCGCTCAAATTGTTTCACGAGTTTCCAGAGGCTGTTTTCCATGGAGACCCGTGGAATCGGTACAACACGGCGACAACGTCCGGTCGGGGCCATTCCACCGGCACGACCAGAGTACCGGCTCAAAAGGTCCGTATCTGTAGATGCGACTGTTGGATCGCTCTCAAATTGTTGCACGAGTTTCCGGAGGCTGTTTTCCATGGAGACGCGTGGAATTGGTACGACACGGCGACAACGTCCTGTCAGGGCCGTACCAACGACACGACTAGAGTACAGGCTGAAAAGGTCTGTATCTGTAGATCCGACCGTTGGATCGCGTTTAAATTTTTTCACGACTTTCCGAAGGATGTTTTCCATGGAGATGCGAGGAATCGGTACGACACGGCGACGGCGTCCGGTCGGGGCCATTCCACCTGCACGACCAGAATACCGGCTCAAAAGGTCCGTATCTGTAGATACGACCGTTGGATCCCGCTCAAATTGTTTTGACGAGTTTCTGGAGGATGTTTTCCATGGAGACGCGTGGAATCGGTACGACACGGCTATACCGTCCGGTCGTGGCCAATCCACCGGCACGACCAGAGTACCGGCTCAAAAGGTCCGTATCTATAGATCCGACCGTTGGATCGCGCTCAAATTGTTTCACGAGTTTCCGGAGGCTGTTTTGCTTGGAGATGCGTGGAATCGGTACGACACGGCTATAGCGTCCGATCGGGCCCATTCCAACGGCACGACCAGAGTACCGGCTCAAAAGGTCCGTATCTGAAGATGGGATCGTTGGATCGCGCTCAAATTGTTTCACGAGTTTCCGGAGGCTATTTTCCTTGGAGACTCGTGGAATCGGTACGACACGGCGACGGCGTCCGGTCGGGGGCATTCCACCGGCACGACCAGAGTACCGGCTCAAAAGGTCCGTATCTGTAGAGGCGACTGTTGGATCGCGCTCAAATTGTTTCACGAGTTTCCGGAGGCTGTTTTCCATGGAGACGCGTGGAATTGGTCCGACACGGCGACAACGTCCTGTCAGGTCCGTACCAACGACACGACTAGAGTACCGGCTCAAAAGGTCTGTATCTGTAGATCCGACCGTTGGATCGCGTTTAAATTTTTTCACGACTTTCCGAAGGATGTTTTTCATAGAGATGCGTGGAATCGGTACGACACGGCGACGGCGTCTGGTCGGGGCCATTCCACCTGCACGACCAGAATACCAGCTTAAAAGGTCCGTATCTGTAGATCCGATCGTTGGATCGCGCTAAAATTGTTTTGACAAGTTTTCGAAGGCTGTTTTCCATGGAGACGCGTGGAATCGGTACGACATGGCTATAGCGTCCGGTCGGGGCCATTCCACCGGCACGACCAGAGTACCAGCTCAAAAGGTTCGTATCTGTAGATGCGACCGTTGGATCGCTCTCAACTTGTTTCACGAGTTTCTGGAGGCTGTTTTCCATGAAGACACTTGGAATCGGTACGCCACGGCAACAACGTCCGGTCGGGGCCATTCCACCGCCACGACAACAGTACCGGCTCAAAAGGTCTGTATCTGTAGATACGATCGTTGGATCGCGCTCAAATGTTTTCACGACTTTCCGAAGGATGTTTTCCATGGAGAGGCGTGGAATCGGTACGACACGGCGACGGCGTCCGGTCGGGGGCATTCCACCGGCACGACCAGAGTACCGGCTCAAAATGTCTGTATCTGTAGATCCGATCGTTGGATCGCGCTCAAATTGATTCATGAATTTCCGGAGGCTGTTTTGCATGGAGACGCGTGGAATCGGAACGACACGGCTATACCATCCGGTCGTGGCCAATCCAACGGCAGGACCAGAGTACCGGCTCAAAAGGTCCGTATCTAAAGATCCGACCGTTGGATCGCGCTCCAATTGTTTCACGAGTTTCCAGAGGCTGTTTTGCTTGGAGACGCGTGGAATCGGTACGACACGGCTATAGCGTCCGGTCGGGCCCATTCCAACGGCATGACCAAAGTACCTGCTCAAAAGGTCCGTATCTGAAGATGGGACCGTTGGATCGCGCTCAAATTGTTTCACGAGTTTCCAGAGGCTGTTTTCCATGGAGACCCGTGGAATCGGTACAACACGGCGACAACGTCCGGTCGGGGCCATTCCACCGGCACGACCAGAGTACCGGCTCAAAAGGTCCGTATCTGTAGATGCGACTGTTGGATCGCTCTCAAATTGTTGCACGAGTTTCCGGAGGCTGTTTTCCATGGAGACGCGTGGAATTGGTACGACACGGCGACAACGTCCTGTCAGGGCCGTACCAACGACACGACTAGAGTACAGGCTGAAAAGGTCTGTATCTGTAGATCCGACCGTTGGATCGCGTTTAAATTTTTTCACGACTTTCCGAAGGATGTTTTCCATGGAGATGCGAGGAATCGGTACGACACGGCGACGGCGTCCGGTCGGGGCCATTCCACCTGCACGACCAGAATACCGGCTCAAAAGGTCCGTATCTGTAGATCCGACCGTTGGATCCCGCTCAAATTGTTTTGACGAGTTTCCGGAGGCTGCTTTCCTTGGAGACGCGTGGAATCGGTACGACACGGCTATAACGTCCAGTCGGGGCCATTCCACCGGCAGGACCAGAGTACCGGCTCAAAAGGTCCGTATCTGTAGATGCGACCGTTGGATCGCGCTCAAGTTGTTTCACGAGTTTCCGGAGGCTGTTTTGCTTGGAGACGCGTGGAATCGGTACGACACGGCTATAGCGTCCGGTCGGGCCCATTCCAACGGCATGACCAAAGTACCTGCTCAAAAGGTCCGTATCTGAAGATGGGACCGTTGGATCGCGCTCAAATTGTTTCACGAGTTTCCAGAGGCTGTTTTCCATGGAGACGCGTGGAATCGGTACAACACGGCGACAACGTCCGGTCGGGGCCATTCCACCGGCACGACCAGAGTACCGGCTCAAAAGGTCCGTATCTGTAGATGCGACTGTTGGATCGCTCTCAAATTGTTGCACGAGTTTCCGGAGGCTGTTTTCCATGGAGACACGTGGAATTGGTACGACACGGCGACAACGTCCGGTCAGGGTCGTACCAACGACACGACTAGAGTATAGGCTCAAAAGGTCTGTATCTGTAGATCCGACCATTGGATCGCGTTTAAATTTTTTCACGACTTTCCGAAGGATGTTTTCCATGGAGATGCGTGGAATCGGTACGACACGACGACAGCGTCCGGTCGGGGCCATTCCACCTGCACGACCAGAATACCGGCTCAAAAGGTCCGTATCTGTAGATGCGATCGTTGGATCGCGCTCAAATTGTTTCACGAGTTTCCGGAGGCTGTTTTCCATGGAGACGCGCGGAATCGGTACGGCACGGCCACAACGTCCGGTCAGGGCCGTACCAACGACACGACTAGAGTATAGGCTCAAAAGGTCTGTATCTGTAGATCCGACCATTGGATGGCGTTTAAATTTTTTCACGACTTTCCGAAGGATGTTTTCCATGGAGATGCGTGGAATCGGTACGACACGGCGACAGCGTCCGGTCGGGGCCATTCCACCTGCACGACCAGAATACCGGCTCAAAAGGTCCGTATCTGTAGATCCGACCGTTGGATCGCGCTCAAATTGTTTCACGAGTTTCCGGAGGATGTTTTCCATGGAGACGCGTGGAATCGGTACGGCACGGCCACAACTTCCGGTCGGGGCCGTACCAACGACACGACTAGAGTATAGGCTCAAAAGGTCTGTATCTGTAGATCCGACCATTGGATCGCGTTTAAATTTTTTCACGACTTTCCGAAGGATGTTTTCCATGGAGATGCGTGGAATCGGTACTACACGACGACAGCGTCCGGTTGGGGCCATTCCACCTGCACGACCAGAATACCGGCTCAAAAGGTCCGTCTCGTAGATCCGACCATTGGATCACGCTCAAATTGTTTTGATGAGTTTCCGGAGGATGTTTTCCATGGGGACGCCTGGAATCGGTACGACACGGCTATAACGTCCAGTCGGGGCCATTCCACCGGCAAGACCAGAGTACCGGCTCAAAAGGTCCGTATCTGTAGATGCGACCGTTGGATCGCGCTCAAATTGTTTCACGCGTTTCCGGAGGCTGTTTTCCATGGAGACGCGTGGAATCGGTACGACACGGCGAAACGTCCGGTCAGGGCCGTACCAACGACACGACTAGAGTATAGGCTCAAAAGGTCTGTATCTGTATATCCGACCGTTGGATCGCGTTTAAATTTTTCACGACTTTCCAAAGGATGTTTTCCAGGGAGATGCGTGGAATCGGTACGACACGGCGATGGCGTCCAGTCGGGGCCATTCCACCTGCACGACCAGAATACCGGCTCAAAAGGTCCGTATCTGTAGATCCGACCGTTGGATCGCGCTCAAATTGTTTGGACGAGTTTCCGGAGGCTGTTTTCCATGGAGACGCGTGGAATCGGTACGACATGGCTATAGCGTCCGGTCGGGGCCATTCCACCGGCACGACCATAGTACCATCTCAAAAGGTCTGTATCTGTAGATCCGACCATTGGATCGCGTTTAAATTTTTTCACGACTTTCCGGAGGCTGTTTTCCATGGAGACGCGTGGAATCGGTACGACATCGCTATAGCGTCCGGTCGGGCCCATTCCACCGGCACAACCAGAGTACCAGCTCAAAAGGTCCGTATCTGTAGATGTGACCGTTGGATCGCTCTCAAATTGTTTCACGAGTTCCTGGAGGCTGTTTTCCATGGAGACACGTGGAATCGGTACGCCACGGCGACAACGTCCGGTCGGGGCCATTCCACCGGCACGACCAGAGTACCGGCTCAAAATGTCTGTATCTGTAGATCCGATCGTTGGATCGCGCTCAAATTGATTCATGAATTTCCGGAGGCTATTTTGCATGGAGACGCGTGGAATCGGAACGACACTGCTATACCGTCCGGTCGTGGCCAATCCAACGGCACGACCAGAGTACCGGCTCAAAAGGTCCGTATCTGTAGATGGGACCGTTGGATCGCGCTCAAATTGTTTCAAGAGTTTTCGGAGGCTGTTTTCCATGGAGACGCGTGGAATCGGTACGGCACGACGACAACGTCCGGTCAGGGCCGCACCCACGACACGACTAGAGTACAGGCTCAAAAGGTATGTATCTCTAGATGCGACCGTTGGATTACGTTTAAATTGTTGCACGAGTTTCCAGAGGTTGTTTTCCATGGAGACGCGTGGAATCGGTACGACATGGCTATAGCGTCCGGTCGGGGCCGTTCCACTGGCACGACCAGAGTACCGGCTCAAAAGGTATGTATCTGTAGATCCGACTGTTGGATCGCGTTTAAATTTTTTCACGACTTTCCGAAGGATGTTTTCCATGGAGATGCGTGGAATCGGTACGACACGGCGACAGCGTTCGGTCGGGGCCATTCCACCTGCACGACCAGAATACCGGCTTAAAAGGTCTGTATCTGTAGATCCGACCGTGGGATCGCGCTCAAATTGTTTCACGAGTTTCCAGAGGCTGTTTTGCTTGGAGACGCGTGGAATCGGTACGACACGGCTATAGCGTCCGGTCGGGGCCATTCCACCGGCACGACCAGAGTACCGGCTCAAAAGGTTCGTATCTGTAGATGCGACCGTTGGATCGCGCTCAAATTGTTTCACGAGTTTCCGGAGGCTGTTTTCCATGGAGACGCGTGGAATCGGTACGGCACGGCGACAACGTCCGGTCAGGGCCGTACCAACGACACGACTAGAGTATAGGCTCAAAAGGTCTGTATCTGTATATCCGACCGTTGGATCGCGTTTAAATTTTTCACGACTTTCCAAAGGATGTTTTCCAGGGAGATGCGTGGAATCGGTACGACACGGCGATGGCGTCCAGTCGGGGCCATTCCACCTGCACGACCAGAATACCGGCTCAAAAGGTCCGTATCTGTAGATCCGACCGTTGGAAGGGCCCCGACCAGACGCTGTCGCCGTCTTGTACCGATTCCACATGTCTCCATGGAAATCCGGCTCTGGAAACTCGTGAAACAATTTGAGCTCGATCCAACGGTCGGATCTACAGATACGGACCTTTTGAGCCGGTACTCTAGTCGTGTCGTTGGAAGGGCCACGACCGGACGCTATAACCGTGTCGTACCGATTCCACGCGTCTCCATGGAAAACAGCCTCTGGAAACTCGTGAAACAATTTGAGCGCGATCCAACGGTCCGATCTACAGATACGGACCTTTTGATCCGGAACTCTAGTCGTGCCAGTGGAACGGCCCCGCCCGGACGCTGTCGCCGTGTCGTACCGATTCCACGCGTCTCCATGGAAAACAACCTCCAGAAACTTGTGAAAAAATTTGAGCTCGATCCAACGGTCGGATCTACAGATACGGAGCTTTTGAGCCGGTACTCTTGTCATGCCGTTGGAAGGGCCACGACCGGACGCTATAGCTGTGTTGTACCGATTCCACACGTCTCCATGGAAAACAGCCTCTGGAAACTCGTGAAACAATTTGAGCGCGATCCAACGGTCCGATCTACAGATACGGACCTTTTGAGCCGATACTCTGGTCGTGCCGTTGGACGGGCCCCGACCGGACGATGTCGCCGTCTCGTACCGATTCCACATGTATCCATGGAAATCCGGCTCTGGAAACTGGTGAAACAATTTGAGCTCGATCCAACGGTCGGATCTACAGATACGGACCTTTTGAGCCGGTACTCTGGTCTTGCCTTTGGAAGGGCCACGACCGGACGCTATAGCCGTGTCATACCGATTCCACGCATCTCCATGGAAAATAGCCTCTGGATACTCGTGAAACAATTTGAGCGCGATCCAACAGTCGGATCTACAGATACGGACATTTTGAGCCGGTACACTGGTCGTGCCGTTGGAATGGCCCCGACCGGACGCTATAGCCATGTCGTACCGATTCCACGCGTCTCCATGGAAAACAGCCTCTAGAAACTCGTGAAACAATTTTACGCGATCCAATGATCGGATCTACAGATACGGACATTTTGAGCCGGTACACTGGTCGTGCCGTTGGAAAGGCCACGACCGGACGTTGTCGCGGTGTCGTACCAATTGCACGCGTCTCCATGGAAAATAGCCTTCGAAAACTCGTGAAACAATTTGAGCGCGATCCAACGGTGGCATCTACAGATACGGACCTTTTGAGCCGGTACTCTAGTTGTGCCGGTGGAATGGCCCAGACCAGACGCTATAGCCATGTCGTACCGATTCCACGCGTCTCCATGGAAAACAGCCTCTGGAAACTCGTGAAACAATTTGAGCACGATCCAACGGTCCGATCTACAGATACGGACCTTTTGAGCCGATACTCTGGTCATGCCGGTGGAATGGCCCCGACCGGACGCTATAGCCATTTCATACCGATTCCACGCGTCTCCATGGAAAACAGCCTCGGGAAACTCGTGAAACAATTTGAGCACGATCCAACGGTCCGATCTACAGATACGGACCTTTTGAGCCGATACTCTGGTCGTGCCGGTGGAATGGCCCCGACCGGACGCTATAACCGTGTCGTACCGATTCCACGCGTCTCCATGGAAAACAGCCTCTGGAAACTCGTGAAACAATTTGAGCGCGATCCAACGGTCCGATCTACAGATACGGACCTTTTGATCCGGAACTCTAGTCGTGCCGGTGGAACGGCCCCGCCCGGACATTGTCGCCGTGTCGTACCGATTCCACGCGTCTCCATGGAAAACAGCCTCCGGAAACTTGTGAAACAATTTGAACGCGATCCAATGGTGGCGTCTACAGATACGGACCTTTTGAGCCGGTACTCTGTTCGTGCCGGTGGAATGGCCCCGACCGGACGCTGTACCCGTGTCGTACCGATTCCAGGCGTCTCCATGGAAAATAGCCTCAGGAAACTCGTGAAATAATTTGAGCGCGATCCAACGGTCCGATCTACAGATACGGACCTTTTGAGCCGGTACTCTAGTCGTGTCGGTGGAATGGCCCCGACCGGACGCTGTCGCCTTGTCGTACCGATTCCACACGTCTCCATGGAAAACAGCCTCTGGAAACTCGTGAAACAATTTGAACGCAAACCAACGGTGGCATCTAAAGATACGGACATTTTGACCTGGTACCCTGGTCGTGCCGTTGGAATGGCCCCGACCGGACGCTATAGCCATGTCGTACCGATTCCACGCGTCTCCATGGAAAATAGCCTTCGAAAACTCGTGAAACAATTTGAGCGCGATCCAACGGTCCGATCTACAGATACCGACATTTTGACCCGGTATTCTGGTCGTGCAGGTGGAATGCCCCCGACCGGAAGCTGTCGCCGTGTCGTACCGATTCCACGCATCTCCATGGAAAACATCCTTCGGAAAGTCGTGAAAAAATTTAAACGCGATCCAACGGTCGGATCTACAGAAACAGCCTTTTGAGCCTGTACTTTAGTCGTGTCGTTGGTACGGCCCTGACCGGACTCTCTCGCCGTGCCCTACCGATTCCACGTGTATCCATGGATAACAGTCTCCGGAAACAAGTGAAACAATTTAAGCGCGATCCAACGGTCGCATCTACAGATACCGACCTTTTGAGCCGGTATTCTAGTCGTGCAGTTGGAATGCCCCCGACCGGACGCAGTCGCCGTCTCGTACCGATTCCATATGTCTCCATGGAAACCAGCCTCCGGAAACTCGTGAAACAACTTGAGCGCGATCCAACGGTCGGATCTAAAGATACAGACCTTTTGAGCCGGTACTCTAGTCGTGCCGTTGGAAGGGCCCCGATCGGACGCAGTCACTGTCTCGTACCGATTCCACATGTCTCCATGGAAACCAGCCTCCGGAAACTCGTGAAACAATTTGAGCGCGATCCAACGGTCAAATCTACAGATACGGACATTTTGAGTCGGTACACTGGTCGTGCCGTTGGAACGGCCAAGACCGGACGCTGTCGCCATGTCATACTGATTCCACGGGTCTCCATGGAAAACAGCCTCTGGAAACTCGTGAAACAATTTGAGCGCGATCCAACGGTCCGATCTACAGATACGAACCTTTTGAGCCGGTACTCTAGTCGTGTCGGTGGAATGGCCCCATCCGGACGCTGTCGCCTTGTCGTACTGATTCCACGCGTCTCCATGGAAAACAGCCTCCGGAAACTCGTGAAACAATTTGAGCGCGATCCAACGGTCTGATCTACAGATACGAACCTTTTGAGCCGGTACTCTAGTCGTGTCGGTGGAATGGCCCCATCCGGACGCTGTCGCCTTGTCGTACTGATTCCACGCGTCTCCATGGAAAACAGCTTCCGGAAACTCGTGAACCAATTTGAACGCGATCCAACGGTCGCATCTACAAATACGGACCTTTTGAGCCGGTACTCTGGTCATGCCGGTGGAATGGCCCCGACCGGACGCTATAGCCATGTGGTACCGATTCCAGGCGTCTCCATGGAAAACAGCCTCTGGAAACTCGTGAAACAATTTGAGCGCGATCCAACGGTCCGATCTACAGATACAGACCTTTTGATCCGGAACTCTAGTCGTGCCGGTGGAACGGCCCCGCCCGGACGTTGTCGCCGTGTCGTACCGATTCCACGCGTCTCCATGGAAAACAGCCTCCGGAAACTTGTGAAACAATTTGAACGCGATCCAATGGTGGCGTCTACAGATACGGACCTTTTGAGCCGGTACTCTGTTCGTGCCGGTGGAATGGCCCCGACCGGACGCTGTACCCGTGTCGTACCGATTCCAGGCGTCTCCATGGAAAATAGCCTCAGGAAACTCGTGAAATAATTTGAGCGCGATCCAACGGTCCGATCTACAGATACGGACCTTTTGAGCCGGTACTCTAGTCGTGTCGGTGGAATGGCCCCGACCGGACGCTGTCGCCTTGTCGTACCGATTCCACACGTCTCCATGGAAAACAGCCTCTGGAAACTCGAGAAACAATTTGAACGCGAACCAACGGTGGCATCTAAAGATACGGACATTTTGACCTGGTACCCTGGTCGTGCCGTTGGAATGGCCCCGACCGGACGCTATAGCCATGTCGTACCGATTCCACGCGTCTCCATGGAAAACAGCCTCTGGAAACTCGTGAAACAATTTGAGCGCGATCCAACGGTCCGATCTACAGATACAAACCTTTTTAGTCGGTACTCTGGTCGTGCTGTGTCGTACCGATTCCACGCGTCTCATAGAAACCAGCCTCCGGAAACTTGTGAAACAATTTGAGCGCGATCCAAGGGTCGTATCTACAGATACCGACATTTTGACCCGGTATTCTGGTCGTGCAGGTGGAATGCCCCCGACCGGAAGCTGTCGCCGTGTCGTACCGATTCCACGCATCTCCATGGAAAACATCCTTCGGAAAGTCGTGAAAAAATTTAAACGCGATCCAACGGTCGGATCTACAGAAACAGCCTTTTGAGCCTGTACTTTAGTCGTGTCGTTGGTACGGCCCTGACCGGACTCTCTCGCCGTGCCCTACCGATTCCACGTGTATCCATGGATAACAGTCTCCGGAAACAAGTGAAACAATTTAAGCGCGATCCAACGGTCGCATCTACAGATACCGACCTTTTGAGCCGGTATTCTAGTCGTGCAGTTGGAATGCCCCCGACCGGACGCAGTCGCCGTCTCGTACCGATTCCATATGTCTCCATGGAAACCAGCCTCCGGAAACTCGTGAAACAACTTGAGCGCGATCCAACGGTCGGATCTAAAGATACAGACCTTTTGAGCCGGTACTCTAGTCGTGCCGTTGGAAGGGCCCCGACCGGACGCAGTCGCCTTGTCGTACCGATTCCACACGTCTCCATGGAAACCAGCCTCTGGAAACTCGTGAAACAATTTGAACGCGAACCAACGGTGGCATCTAAAGATACGGACATTTTGACCTGGTACCCTGGTCGTGCCGTTGGAATGGCCCCGACCGGACGCTATAGCCATGTCGTACCGATTCCACGCGTCTCCATGGAAAACAGCCTCTGGAAACTCGTGAAACAATTTGAGCGCGATCCAACGGTCCGATCTACAGATACGAACCTTTTTAGTCGGTACTCTAGTCGTGTCGGTGGAATGGCCCCATCCGGACGCTGTCGCCTTGTCGTACTGATTCCACGCGTCTCCATGGAAAACAGCCTCCGGAAACTCGTGAAACAATTTGAGCGCGATCCAACGGTCCGATCTACAGATACGAACCTTTTGAGCCGGTACTCTAGTCGTGTCGGTGGAATGGCCCCATCCGGACGCTGTCGCCTTGTCGTACTGATTCCACGCGTCTACATGGAAAACAGCTTCCGGAAACTCGTGAACCAATTTGAACGCGATCCAACGGTCGCATCTACAAATACGGACCTTTTGAGTCGGTACTCTGGTCATGCCGGTGGAATGGCCCCGACCGGACGCTATAGCCATGTGGTACCGATTCCAGGCGTCTCCATGGAAAACAGCCTCTGGAAACTCGTGAAACAATTTGAGCGCGATCCAACGGTCCGATCTACAGATACGAACCTTTTTAGCCGGTACTCTGGTTCTGCCGTTGGAAGGGCCCCGAGCAGACGCTCTCGCCGTGTCGTACCGATTCCACGCGTCCCATGGAAACCAGCCTCCGGAAACTCGTGAAACAATTTGAGCACGATCCAAGGGTCGTATCTACAGATACCGACCTTTTGAGCCGGTATTCTGGTCGTGCAGGTGGAATGCCCCCGACCGGACGTTGTCGCCGTGTCGTACCGATTCCACGCATCTCCATGAAAAACATCTTTCGGAAAGTCGTGAAAAGTTTTAAACGCGATCCAACGGTGAAATCTATAGATACAGCCTTTTGAGCCTGTACTCTGGTCGTGCCGTTGGAAGGGCCCCGACCGGACGCAGTCGCCGTCTCGTACCGATTCCACATGTCTCCATGGAAACCAGCCTCCGGAAACACGTGAAACAATTTGAATGCGATCCAACAATCGGATCTACAGATTCGGACATTTTGAGCCGGTACACTGGTCGTGCCGTTGGAATGGCCACGACCGGACGCTGTCGCCGTGTCGTACCGATTCCACGCGTCTCCATGGAAAACAGCCTCCGGAAACTCGTGAAACAATTTGAGCGCGATCCAACGGTCGGATCTACAGATACCGACCTTTTGAGCCGGTACTCTGGTCGTGCAGGTGGAAAGCCCCCGATCGGACGCAGTCGCCGTCTCGTACTGATTCCACACGTCTCCATGGAAAACAGCCTCTGGAAACTCGTGAAACAATTTGAACGCGAACCAACGGTCGCATCTACAGATACGGACCTTTTGAGCCGGTACTCTGGTCGTGCCATTGGAAGGGCCCCGACCGGACGCTCTCGCCGTGTTGTACCGATTCCACGCGTCCCATGGAAACCAGCCTCTGGAAACTCGTGAAACAATTTGAGCGCGATCCAACGGTCGGATCTACAGATACAGACCTTTTGAGCTGGTACTGTAGTCGTGTCGGTGGAATGGCCCCGACCGAACGTTGTCGTCGTGTCGTACCGATTCCACGCGTCTCCATCGAAAACAGGCTCCGGAAACTCGTGAAACAATTTGAGCGCGATCCAACGGTCGGATCTACAGATACCGACCTTTTGAGCCGGTACTCTGGTCGTGCAGGTGGAATGCCCCCGACCGGACGCAGTCGCCGTCTCGTACCGATTCCACACGTCTCCATGGAAAACAACCTCTGGAAACTCGTGAAACAATTTGAACGCGAACCAACGGTCGCACCTACAGATACGGACCTTTTGAGCCGGTACTCTGGTCGTGCCGTTCGAAGGGCCCCGACCGGACGCTCTCGCCGTGTTGTACCGATTCCATGCGTCCCATGGAAACCAGCCTCAGGAAACTCATGAAACAATTTGAGCGCGATCCAACGGTTGGATCTACAGATACAGACCTTTTGAGCTGGTACTCTAGTCGTGTCGGTGGAATGGCCCCGACCGAACGCTGTCGCCGTGTCGTACCGATTCCACGCGTCTCCATCGAAAACAGGCTCCGGAAACTCGTGAAACAATTTGAGCGCCATCCAACGGTCGGATATACAAATACGAACATTTTGAGCCGGTACTCTAGTCTTGTCGGTGGAATGGCCCCGACCGGACCCTGTAGCCTTGTCGTACCGATTCCACGCGTCTCCATGGAAAACAGCCTCCGGAAACTCGGGAAACAATTTGAACGCGAACCAACGGTCGCATCTACAGATACGGACCTTTTGAGCCGGTAGTCTGGTCATGCCGTTGGAAGGGCCCCGACCGGACGCTCTCGCCGTGTTGTACCGATTCCACGCGTCCCATGGAAACCAGCCTCTAGAAACTCGTGAAACAATTTGAGCGCGATCCAACGGTCGGATCTACAGATACAGACCTTTTGAGCTGGTACTCTAGTCGTGTCGGTGGAATGGCCCCGACCGAACGCTGTCGCCGTGTCGTACCGATTCCACACGTCTCCATCGAAAACAGGCTCCGGAAACTCGTGAAACAATTTGAGCGCAATCCAACGGTCGGATATACAGATACGGACATTTTGAGCTGGTACTCTAGTCTTGTCGGTGGAATGGCCCCGACCGGACCCTGTAGCCTTGTCGTACCGATTCCACGCGTCTCCATGGAAAACAGCCTCCGGAAACTCGTGAAACAATTTGAACGCGAACCAACGGTCGCATCTACAGATACGGACCTTTTGAGTCGGTAGTCTGGTCGTGCCGTTGGAAGGGCCCCGACCGGACGCTCTCGCCGTGTTGTACCGATTCCACGCGTCCCATGGAAACCAGCCTCTGGAAACTCGTGAAACAATTTGAGCGCGATCCAACGGTCGGATCTACAGATACAGACCTTTTGATCCGGTACTCTAGTCTTGTCGGTGGAATGGCCCCGACCGGACGCTGTCGCCTTGTCGTACCGATTCCACGCGTCTCCATGGAAAACAGCCTCCGGAAACTCGTGAAACAATTTGAACGCGAACCAACGGTCGCATCTACAGATACGGACCTTTTGAGCCGGTAGTCCGGTCGTGCCGTTGGAAGGGCCCCGACCGGACGCTATTGCCGTGTTGTACCGATTCCACGCGTCCCATGGAAACCAGCCTCTAGAAACTCGTGAAACAATTTGAGCGCGATCCAACGGTCGGATCTACAGATACAGACCTTTTGATCCGGTACTCTAGTCTTGTCGGTGGAATGGCCCCGACCGGACGCTGTCGCCTTGTCGTACCGATTCCACGCGTCTCCATGGAAAACAGCCTCCGGAAACTCGTGAAACAATTTGAACCCGATCCAACGGTCGCATCTACAGATACGGACCTTTTGAGCCGGTACTCTGGTCGTGCAGGTGGAATGCCCCAGACCGGACGTTGTCCCCGTGTAGTACCGATTCCACGCATCTCCATGGAAAACATCCTTCAGAAAGTCGTGAAAAAATTTAAACGCGATCCAACGGTCGGAACTACAGATATAGCCTTTTGAGCCCGTACTCTAGTCGTGTCGTTGGTACGGCCCTAACCGGACTCTGTCGCCGTGCCATACCGATTCCACGCGTCTCCATGGAAACCAGCCTCTGGAAACTCGTGAAACAATTTGAGCGCGATCCAACGGTCGGATCTACAGATACAGACATTTTGAACCGGTACACTGGTCGTGCCGTTGGAATGGCCACGACCGGACGCTATAGCCGTGTTGTACCGATTCCACGCGTCTCCATGGAAACCAGCCTCTGGAAACTCGTGAAACAATTTGAGCGCGATCCAACGGTCGGATCTACAGATACAGACATTTGGAACCGGTACACTGGTCGTGCCGTTGAAATGGCCACGACCGGACGCTATAGCCGTGTTGTACCGATTCCACGCGTCTCCATGGAAAACAGCCTCCGGAAACTCGTGAAACAATTTGAGCGTGATCCAACGGTGGCATCTACAGATACGGACCTTTTGCGCCGGTACTCTGGTCGTGCCGGTGGAATGGCCCCGACCGGACGCTATAGGCATGTCGTACCGATTCCACGCGTCTCCATGGAAAACAACCTTTGGAAATCGTGAAACAATTTGAGCGCGATCCAACGGTCGGATCTACAGATACAGACTTTTGAGCCGGTACTCTGGTCGTGTCGTTGGTACGGGCCTGACCGGACTCTGTCGTCGTGCCCTACCGATTCCACGTGTATCCATGGAAAACAACCTCCGGAAACTCGTGAAAGAGTTTGAGCGCGATCCAACGGTCGGATCTACAGATACAGACTTTTGAGCCGGTACTCTGGTCGTGTCGTTGGTACGGGCCTGACCGGACTCTGTCGTCGTGCCCTACCGATTCCACGTGTATCCATGGAAAACAACCTCCGGAAACTCGTGAAACAATTTGAGCGCGATCCAACGGTCGGATCTACAGATACAGACTTTTGAGCCGGTACTCTGGTCGTGTCGTTGGTACGGGCCTGACCGGACTCTGTCGTCGTGCCCTACCGATTCCACGTGTATCCATGGAAAACAACCTCCGGAAACTCGTGAAACAATTTGAGCGCGATCCAACGGTCCGATCTACAGATACGGACCTTTTGAGCTGGTACTCTGGTCGTGCCGTTGGAAGGGCCCCGACCGGACGCAGTCGCCGTATCGTACCGATTCCACATGTCTCCATGGAAACCAGCCTCTGGAAACTCGTGAAACAATTTGAGCGCGATCCAACGGTCGGATCTACTGATACAGACATTTTGAGCCGGTACTCTGGTCGTGCCGTTGGAAGGGCCCCGACCGGACGCAGTCGCCGTATCGTACCGATTCCACATGTCTCCATGGAAACCAGCCTCTGGAAACTCGTGAAACAATTTGAGCGCGATCCAACGGTCGGATCTACTGATACAGACATTTTGAGCCGGTACACTGGTCGTGCCGTTGGAAGGGCCACGACCGGACGCTATAGCCGTGTGGTACCGATTCCACGCGTCTCCATGGAAAACAGCCTCCGGAAACTCGTGAAACAATTTGAGCGCGATCCAATGGTGGCATCTACAGATACGGACCTTTTGCGCCGGTACTCTGGTCGTGCCGTTGGAATGGCCCCGACGGGATGCTATAGCCATGTCGTACCGATTCCACGCGTCTCCATGGAAAACAGCCTCCGGAAACTCGTGAAACAATTTGAGCGCGATCCAACGGTCCGATCAACAGATACAGACCTTTTGAGCTGGTACTCTAGTCGTGCCGGTGGAACGGCCCCGACCGTACGTTGTTGCTGTGTCGTACGGATTCCACGCGTCTCCATGGAAACCAGCCTCCGAAAACTCGTGAAACAATTTGAGCGCGATCCAACGGTCGGATCTACAGATACGGACATTTTGAGCCGGTACTCTGGTCATGCCGTTGGAAGGGCCCCGACCGGACGCAGTCGCCGTCTCATACCAATTCCACATGTCTCCATGGAAACCAGCCTCCGGAAACTCGTGAAACAATTTCAGCGTGATCCAACGGTCGGATCTACAGATACAGACCTTTTGAGCCGATACTCTAGTCGTGTCAGTGGAATGGCCCCGACCGGACGCTGTCGCCTTGTTGTACCGATTCCACGCGTCTCCATGGAAAGCAGCCTCTGGAAACTCGTGAAACAATTTGAGCGAGATCCAACGGTCGGATCTACAGATACGGACATTTTGAGCGGGTACTCTAGTCGTGCCTGTGGAACGGCCCCACCAGGACGCTGTCGCCGTGTCATACCGATTCCAGGCGTCTCCATGGAACCCAGCCTCCGAAAACTCGTGAAACAATTTGAGCGCGATCCAACGGTCCGATCTACAGATACGGACCTTTTGAGCCGGTACTCTGGTCGTGCTGTTGGAAGGGCCCCGACCGGACGCAGTCACCGTCTCGTACCGATTCCACATGTCTCCATGGAAACAAGCCACTGGAAACTCGTGAAACAATTTGAGCGCGATCCAACGGTCGGATCTACATATACGGACATTTTGAGACGGTACACTGGTCATGCCGTTGGAATGGCCACGACCGGACGGTATAGCCGTGTTGTACCGATTCCATGCGTCTCCATGCAAAGCAGCCTCTGGAAATTCGTGAAACAATTTGAGCGAGATCCAACGGTCGGATCTACAGATACGAATATTTTGAGCCGGTACTCCGGTCGTGCCGGTGAAATGGCCCCGACGGACGTCGTCGCCGTGTCGTACCGATTCCACGCATCTCCATGGAAAACATCCTTTGGAAAGTCGTGTTTTTATGGAAATTCGTGAAACAATTTGAGCGCGATCCAACGGTCGGATCTACAAATACGGACCTTTTGAGCCGGTACTCTGGTCGTGCCGTTGGAATGGCCCCGACCGTACGTCGCCGTCGTGTCGTACCGATTCCACGCATCTACATGGAAACCAGCCTCCGGAAACTCGTAAAACAATTTGAGCGCGATCCAACGGTCCGATCTACAGATACGGACCTTTTGAGCTGGTACTCTGGTCGTGCCCTTGGAACGGCCCTGACCGGATGTTGTAGCCCTGTAGCACCGATTCCCGACGGCTCCATGGAAAACAGCCTTCGGAAACTCGTGAAAGAGTTTGAGCGCGATCCAACGGTCGGATCTACAGATACAGACTTTTGAGCCGGTACTCTGGTCGTGTCGTTGGTACGGGCCTGACCGGACTCTGTCGTCGTGCCCTACCGATACCACGTGTATCCATGGAAAACAACCTCCGGAAACTCGTGAAACAATTTGAGCGCGATCCAACGGTCCGATCTACAGATACGGACCTTTTGAGCTGGTACTCTGGTCGTGCCGTTGGAAGGGCCCCGACCGGACGCAGTCGCCGTATCGTACCGATTCCACATGTCTCCATGGAAACCAGCCTCTGGAAACTCGTGAAACAATTTGAGCGCGATCCAACGGTCGGATCTACTGATACAGACATTTTGAGCTGGTACACTGGTCGTGCCGTTGGAATGGCCACGACCGGACGCTATAGCCGTGTTGTACCGATTCCACGCGTCTCCATGGACACCAGCCTCTGGAAACTCGTGAAACAATTTGAGCGCGATCCAACGGTCGGATCTACAGATACAGACATTTTGAACCGGTACACTGGTCGTGCCGTTGGAATGGCCACGACCGGACGCTATAGCCGTGTTGTACCGATTCCACGCGTCTCCATGGAAAACAGCCTCCGGAAACTCGTGAAACAATTTGAGCGTGATCCAACGGTGGCATCTACAGATACGGACCTTTTGCGTCGGTACTCTGGTCGTGCCGGTGGAATGGCCCCGACCGGACGCTATAGGCATGTCGTACCGATTCCACGCGTCTCCATGGAAAACAACCTTTGGAAATCGTGAAACAATTTGAGCGCGATCCAACGGTCCGATCTATAGATAGAGACCTTTTGAGCCGGTACTCTAGTCGTGCCGGTGGAACGGCCCCGACTGGACGTTGTCGCCGTGTCGTACCGATTCCACGCGTCTCCATGGAAAACAACCTTTGGAAATCGTGAAACAATTTGAGCGCGATCCAACGGTCCGATCTATAGATAGAGACCTTTTGAGCCGGTACTCTAGTCGTGCCGGTGGAACGGCCCCGACTGGACGTTGTCGCCGTGTCGTACCGATTCCACGCGTCTCCATGGAAAACAACCTTCGGAAACTCGTGAAACAATTTGAGCGCGATCCAACGGTGGCATCTACAGATACGGACCTTTTGAGCCGGTACTCTGGTCGTGCCGGTGGAATGGCCCCGACCGGACGCTATAGCCATGTCGTACCGATTCCACGCGTCTCCATGGAAAACAGCCTCTGGAAACTCGTGAAACAATTTGAGCGCGATCCAACGGTCCGATCTACAGATACGGACCTTTTGAGCAGGTACTCTAGTCGTGCCCGTGGAACGGTCCCACCAGGACGCTGTCGCCGTGCCATACCGATTCCACGTGTATTTATGGAAAACAGCCTCCGGAAACTCGTGAAATAGTTTGAGCGCGATCCGACGGTCGCATCTATAGATACCGCCCTTTTGAGCCGGTACTCTGGTCGTGCCGTTGGAATGGCCCCGACCGGACGCTATAGCCATGTCGTATCGATTCCACGCGTCTCCATGGAAAACAGCCTCTGGAAACTCGTGAAACAATTTGAGCGCGATCGAACGGTCCGATCTACAGATAGGGACCTTTTGAGCAGGTACTCTAGTCGTGCCAGTGGAACGGCCCCACCAGGACGTTGTCGCCGTGTCATACCGATTCCAGGCGTCTCCATGGAACCCAGCCTCCGAAAACTCGTGAAACAATTTGAGCGCGATCCAACGGTCCGATCTACAGATACGGACCTTTTGAGCCGGTACTTTGGTCGTGCTGTTGGAAGGGCCCCGACCGGACGCAGTCGCCGTCTCGTACCGATTCCACATGTCTCCATGGAAACAAGCCTCTGGAAACTCGTGAAACAATTTGAGCGCGATCCAACGGTCGGATCTACATATACGGACATTTTGAGACGGTACACTGGTCATGCCGTTGGAATGGCCACGACCGGACGGTATAGCCGTGTTGTACCGATTCCATGCGTCTCCATGCAAAACAGCCTCTGGAAATTCGTGAAACAATTTGAGCGAGATCCAACGGTCGGATCTACAGATACGAATATTTTGAGCCGGTACTCCGGTCGTGCCGGTGAAATGGCCCCGACGGACGCCGTCGCCGTGTCGTACCGATTCCACGCATCTCCATGGAAAACATCCTTTGGAAAGTCGTGTTTTTATGGAAATTCGTGAAACAATTTGAGCGCGATCCAACGGTCGGATCTACAAATACGGACCTTTTGAGCCGGTACTCTGGTCGTGCCGTTGGAATGGCCCCGACCGTACGTCGCCGTCGTGTCGTACCAATTCCACGCATCTACATGGAAACCAGCCTCCGGAAACTCGTAAAACAATTTGAGCGCGATCCAACGGTCGGATCTACAGATACGGACCTTTTGAGCTGGTACTCTGGTCGTGCCCTTGGAACGGCCCTGACCGGATGTTGTAGACCTGTCGCACCGATTCCCCACGGCTCCATGGAAAACAGCCTCCGGAAACTCGTGAAAGAATTTGAGCGCGATCCAACGGTCGGATCTACAGATACAGACTTTTGAGCCGGTACTCTGGTCGTGTCGTTGGTACGGGCCTGACCGGACTCTGTCGTCGTGCCCTACCGATTCCACGTGTATCCATGGAAAACAACCTCCGGAAACTCGTGAAACAATTTGAGCGCGATCCAACGGTCCGATCTACAGATACGGACCTTTTGAGCTGGTACTCTAGTCGTGCCGTTGGAAGGGCCCCGACCGGACGCAGTCGCCGTATCGTACCGATTCCACATGTCTCCATGGAAACCGGCCTCTGGAAACTCGCGAAACAATTTGAGCGTGATCCAACGGTCGGATCTACTGATACAGACATTTTGAGCCGGTACACTGGTCGTGCCGTTGGAAGGGCCACGACCGGACGCTATAGCCGTGTTGTACCGATTCCACGCGTCTCCATGGAAAACAGCCTCCGGAAACTCGTGAAACAATTTGAGCGCGATCCAACGGTGGCATCTACAGATACGGACCTTTTGCGCCGGTATTCTGGTCGTGCCGGTGGAATGGCCCCGACCGGACGCTATAGCCATGTCGTACCGATTCCACGCGTCTCCATGGAAAACAACCTCTGGAAACTCGTGAAACAATTTGAGCGCGATCCAACGGTCCGATCTATAGATAGGGACCTTTTGAGCCGGTACTGTAGTCATGCCGGTGGAACGGCCCCGACTGGACGTTATAGCCGTGTTGTACCGATTCCACGCGTTCTCATGCAAAACAGCCTCTGGAAATTCGTGAAACAATTTGAGCGCGATCCAACGGTCCGATCTACAGATACGGACCTTTTGAGCAGGTACTCTGGTCGTGCCGTTGGAATGGCCCCGACCGTACGTCGCCGTCGTGTCGTACCAATTCCACGCATCTACATGGAAACCAGCCTCCGGAAACTCGTAAAACAATTTGAGCGCGATCCAATGGTCGGATCTACAGATACGGACCTTTTGAGCTGGTACTCTGGTCGTGCCGGTGGAACGGCCCTGACCGGATGTTGTAGACCTGTCGCACCGATTCCCCGCGGCTCCATGGAAAACAGCCTCCGGAAACTCGTGAAAGAATTTGAGCGTGATCCAACGGTCGGATCTACAGATACAGACTTTTGAGCCGGTACTCTGGTCGTGTCGTTGGTACGGGCCTGACCGGACTCTGTCGTCGTGCCCTACCGATTCCACGTGTATCCATGGAAAACAACCTCCGGAAACTCGTGAAACAATTTGAGCGCGATCCAACGGTCCGATCTACAGATACGGACCTTTTGAGCTGGTACTCTAGTCGTGCCGTTGGAAGGGCCCCGACCGGACGCAGTCGCCGTATCGTACCGATTCCACATGTCTCCATGGAAACCGGCCTCTGGAAACTCGCGAAACAATTTGAGCGCGATCCAACGGTCGGATCTACTGATACAGACATTTTGAGCCGGTACTCTGGTCGTGCCGTTGGAAGGGCCACGACCGGACGCTATAGCCGTGTTGTACCGATTCCACGCGTCTCCATGGAAAACAGCCTCCGGAAACTCGTGAAACAATTTGAGCGCGATCCAACGGTGGCATCTACAGATACGGACCTTTTGCGCCGGTATTCTGGTCGTGCCGGTGGAATGGCCCCGACCGGACGCTATAGCCATGTCGTACCGATTCCACGCGTCTCCATGGAAAACAACCTCTGGAAACTCGTGAAACAATTTGAGCGTGATCCAACGGTCCGATCTATAGATAGGGACCTTTTGAGCCGGTACTGTAGTCATGCCGGTGGAACGGCCCCGACTGGACGTTGTCGCCGTGTCGTACCGATTCCACGCGTCTCCATGGAAAACAGCCTTCGGAAACTCGTGAAACAATTTGAGCGCGATCCAACGGTGGCATCTACAGATACGGACCTTTTGAGCCGGTACTCTGGTCGTGCCGGTGGAATGGCCCCGACCGGACCCTATAGCCATGTCGTACCGATTCCACGCGTATCCATGGAAAACAACCTCTGGAAACTCGTGAAACAATTTGAGCGTGATCCAACGGTCCGATCTACAAATAGGGACCTTTTGAGCCGGTACTCTAGTCGTGCCGGTGGAACGGCCCCGACCGGACGCTGTCGCCGTGTCCTACCGATTCCACGCGTCTCCATGGAAAACAGCCTCTGCAAACTCCTGAAACAATTTGAGCGCGATCCAACGGTCCGATCTACAGATACGGACCTTTTGAGCAGGTACTCTAGTCGTGCCCGTGGAACGGCCCCACCAGGACGCTGTCGCCGTGCCCTACCGATTCCACGTGTATTTATGGAAAACAACCTCCGGAAACTCGTGAAACAGTTTGAGCGCGATCCGACGGTCGCATCTACAGATACCGCCCTTTTGAGCCGGTACTCTGGTCGTGCCGTTGGAATGGCCCCGACCGGACGCTATAGCCATGTCGTATCGATTCCACGCGTCTCCATGGAAAACAGCCTCTGGAAACTCGTGAAACAATTTGAGCACGATCCAACGGTCCGATCTACAGATACGGACCTTTTGAGCAGGTACTCTAGTCGTGCCAATGGAACGACCCCACCAGGACGCTGTCGCCGTGTCATACCGATTCCAGGCGTCTCCATGGAAACCAGCCTCCGAAAACTCGTGAAACAATTTGAGCGCGATCCAACGGTCGGATCTACAGATACGGACCTTTTGAGCCGGTACTCTAGTCGTGCCGTTGGAAGGGCCCCGACCGGACGTTATAGCCGTGTTGTACCGATTCCACGCGTCTCCATGGAAAACAGCCTCCGGAAACTCGTGAAACAATTTGAGCGCGATCCAACGGTGGCATCTACAGATACGGACCTTTTGCGCCGGTACTCTGGTCGTGCCGGTGGAATGGCCCCTACCGGACGCTATAGCCATGTCGTACCGATTCCACGCGTCTCCATGGAAAACAACCTCTGGAAACTCGTGAAACAATTTGAGCGCGATCCAACGGTCCGATCTATAGATAGGGACCTTTTGAGCCGGTACTGTAGTCGTGCCGGTGGAACGGCCCCGACTGGACGTTGTCGCCGTGTCGTACCGATTCCACGCGTCTCCATGGAAAACAGCCTTCGGAAACTCATGAAACATTTTGAGCGCGATCCAACGGTGGCATCTACAGATACGGACCTTTTTGAGCTGGTACTCTGGTCGTGCCGGTGGAATGGCCCCTACCGGACGCTATAGCCATGTCGTACCGATTCCACGCGTCTCCATGGAAAACAACCTCTGGAAACTCGTGAAACAATTTGAGCGCGATCCAACGGTCCGATCTATAGATAGGGACCTTTTGAGCCGGTACTCTAGTCGTGCCGGTGGAACGGCCCCGACTGGACGTTGTCGCCGTGTCGTACCGATTCCACGCGTCTCCATGCAAAACAGCCTTCGAAAACTCATGAAACATTTTGAGCGCGATCCAACGGTGGCATCTACAGATACGGACCTTTTGAGCCGGTACTCTGGTCGTGCCGGTGGAATGGCCCCGACCGGACGCTATAGCCATGTCGTACCGATTCCACGCGTCTCCATGGAAAACAACCTCTGGAAACTCGTGAAACAATTTGAGCGCGATCCAACGGTCGGATCTACAGATACGGACCTTTTGAGCTGGTACTCTGGTCGTGCCCTTGGAACAGCCCTGACCGGATGTTGTAGCCCTGTCGCACCGATTCCCCGCGGCTCCATGGAAAACAGCCTTCGGAAACTCGTGAAAGAATTTGAGCGCGATCCAACGGTCGGATCTACAGATACAGACTTTTGAGCCGGTACTCTGGTCGTGTCGTTGGTACGGGCCTGACCGGACTCTGTCGTCGTGCCCTACCGATTCCACGTGTATCCTTGGAAAACAACCTCCGGAAACTCGTGAAACAATTTGAGCGCGATCCAACGGTCCGATCTACTGATACAGACATTTTGAGCCGGTACACTGGTCGTGCCGTTGGAATGGCCACGACCGAACGCTGTCATCGTGTTGTACCGATTCCAGGCGTCTCCATGGAAACCAGCCTCCGGAAACTCGTGAAACAATTTGAGCGCGATCCAACGGTCGCATCTACAGATACCGCCCTTTTGAGCCGGTACTCTGGTCGTGCCGTCGGAATGGCCCCGACCGGACGCTATAGTCATGTCGTATCGATTCCACGCGTCTCCATGGAAAACAGCCTCTGGAAACTCGTGAAACAATTTGAGCGCGATCCAACGGTCCGATCTACAGATACGGACCTTTTGAGCAGGTACTCTGGTCGTGCCAGTGGAACGGCCCTGACCGGATGTTGAAGCCCTGTCGCACCGATTCCCCGCGGCTCCATGGAAAACAGCCTTCGGAAACTCGTGAAAGAATTTGAGCGCGATCCAACGGTCGGATCTACAGATACAGACTTTTGAGCCGGTACTCTGGTCGTGTCGTTGGTACGGGCCTGACTGGACTCTGTCGTCGTGCCCTACCGATTCCACGTGTATCCATGGAAAACAACCTCCGGAAACTCGTGAATCAATTTGAGCGCGATCCAACGGTCCGATCTACAGATACGGACCTTTTGAGCCGGTACTCTGGTCGTGCCGTTGGAAGGGCCCCGACCGGACGCAGTCGCCGTCTCGTACCGATTCCACATGTCTCCATGGAAACAAGCCTCTGGAAACTCGTGAAACAATTTGAGCGCGATCCAACGGTCGGATCTACATATACGGACATTTTGAGACGGTACACTGGTCATGCCGTTGGAATGGCCACGACCGGACGGTATAGCCGTGTTGTACCGATTCCATGCGTCTCCATGCAAAACAGCCTCTGGAAATTCGTGAAACAATTTGAGCGAGATCCAACGGTCGGATCTACAGATACGAATATTTTGAGCCGGTACTCCGGTCGTGCTGGTGAAATGGCCCCGACGGACGCCGTCGCCGTGTCGTACCGATTCCACGCATCTCCATGGAAAACATCCTTCGGAAAGTCGTGTTTTTATGGAAATTCGTGAAACAATTTGAGCGCGATCCAACGGTCGGATCTACAAATACGGACCTTTTCAGCCGGTACTCTAGTCGTGCCGTTGGAATGGCCCCGACCGTACGTCGCCGTCGTGTCGTACCGATTCCACGCATCTACATGGAAACCAGCCTCCGGAAACTCGTAAAACAATTTGAGCGCGATCCAACGGTCGGATCTACAGATACGGACCTTTTGAGCTGGTACTCTGGTCGTGCCCTTGGAACGGCCCTGACCGGATGTTGTAGCCCTGTCGCACCGATTCCTCGCGGCTCCATGGAAAACAGCCTTCGGAAACTCGTGAAAGAATTTGAGCGCGATCCAACGGTCGGATCTACAGATACAGACTTTTGAGCCGGTACTCTGGTCGTGTCGTTGGTACGGGCCTGACCGGACTCTGTCGTCGTGCCCTACCGATTCCACGTGTATCCATGGAAAACAACCTCCGGAAACTCGTGAAACAATTTGAGCGCGATCCAACGGTCCGATCTACAGATACGGACCTTTTGAGCTGGTACTCTGGTCGTGCCGTTGGAAGGGCCCCGACCGGACGCAGTCGCCGTGTCCTACCGATTCCACATGTCTCCATGGAAACCAGCCTCTGGAAACTCGTGAAACAATTTGAGCGCGATCCAACGGTCGGATCTACATATACAGACATTTTGAGCCGGTACACTGGTCGTGCCGTTGGAATGGCCACGACCGGACGCTATAGCCGTGTTGTACCGATTCCACGCGTCTCCATGGAAAACAGCCTCCGGAAACTCGTGAAACAATTTGAGCGCGATCCAACGGTGGCATATACAGATACGGAACTTTTGCGCCGGTACTCTGGTCGTGCCGGTGGAATGGCCCCGACCGGACGCTATAGCCATGTCGTACCGATTCCACGCGTCTCCATGGAAAACAACCTCTGGAAACTCGTGAAACAATTTGAGCGCGATCCAACGGTCCGATCTATAGATAGGGACCTTTTGAGCCGGTACTCTAGTCGTGCCAGTGGAACGGCCCCGACTGGACGTTGTCGCCATGTCGTACCGATTCCACGCGTCTCCATGGAAAACAACCTTTGGAAACTCGTGAAACAATTTGAGCGCGATCCAACGGTGGCATCTACAAATACGGACCTTTGGAGCCGGTACTCTGGTCGTGCCGGTGGAATGGCCCCGACCGGACGCTATAGCCATGTCGTACCGATTCCACGCGTCTCCATGGAAAACAACCTCTGGAAACTCGTGAAACAATTTGAGCGCGATCCAACGGTCCGATCTACAAATAGGGACCTTTTGAGCCGGTACTCTAGTCGTGCCGGTGGAACGGCCCCGCCTGGACGTTGTCGCCGTGTCGTACCGATTCCACGCGTCTCCATGGAAAACAGCCTCTGCAAACTCGTGAAACAATTTGAGCGCGATCCAACGGTCCGATCTACAGATACGGACCTTTTGAGCAGGTACTCTAGTCGTGCCCGTGGAACAGCCCCACCAGGACGCTGTCGCCGTGCCCTACCGATTCCACGTGTATTTATGGAAAACAACCTCCGGAAACTCGTGAAACAATTTGAGCGCGATCCAACGGTCGGATCTACATATACGGACATTTTGAGACGGTACACTGGTCATGCCGTTGGAATGGCCACGACCGGACGGTATAGCCGTGTTGTACCGATTCCATGCGTCTCCATGCAAAACAGCCTCTGGAAATTCGTGAAACAATTTGAGCGAGATCCAACGGTCGGATCTACAAATACGAATATTTTGAGCCGGTACTCCGGTCGTGCCGGTGAAATGGCCCCGACGGACGCCGTCGCCGTGTCGTACCGATTCCACGCATCTCCATGCAAAACATCCTTCGGAAAGTCGTGTTTGTATGGAAATTCGTGAAACAATTTGAGCGCGATCCAACGGTCGGATCTACAAATATGGACCTTTGGAGCCGGTACTCTGGTCGTGCCGTTGGAATGGCCCCGACCGTACTTCGCCGTCGTGTCGTACCGATTCCACGCATCTACATGGAAACCAGCCTCCGGAAACTCGTAAAACAATTTGAGCGCGATCCAACGGTCGGATCTACAGATACGGACCTTTTGAGCTGGTACTCTGGTCGTGCCCTTGGAATGGCCCTGAACGGATGTTGTAGCCCTGTCGCACCGATTCCCCGCGGCTCCATGGAAAACAGCCTTTGGAAACTCGTGAAATAATTTGAGCGCGATCCAACGGTCGGATCTACAGATACAACCTTTTGAGCCGGTACTCTAGTCGTGTCGTTGGTACGGGCCTGACCGGACTCTGTCGTCGTGCCCTACCGATTCCACGTGTATCCATGGAAAACAACCTCCGGAAACTCGTGAAACAATTTGAGCGCGATCCAACGGTCCGATCTACAGATAAGGACCTTTTGAGCTGGTACTCTGGTCGTGCCGTTGGAAGGGCCCCGACCGGACGCAGTCGCCATATCGTACCGATTCCACATGTCTCCATGGAAACCAGCCTCTGGAAACTCGTGAAACAATTTGAGCGCGATCCAACGGTCGGATCTACAGATACAGACATTTTGAGCCGGTACACTGGTCGTGCCGTTGGAATGGCCACGACCGGACGCTATAGCCGTGTTGTACCGATTCCACGCGTCTCCATGGAAAACAGCCTCCGGAAACTCGTGAAACAATTTGAGCGCGATCCAACGGTGGCATCTACAGATACAGACCTTTTGCGCCGGTACTCTGGTCGTGCCGGTGGAATGGCCCTGACCGGACGCTATAGCCATGTCGTACCGATTCCACGCGTCTCCATGGAAAACAACCTCTGGGAACTCGTGAAACAATTTGAGCGCGATCCAACGGTCCGATCTATAGATAGGGACCTTTTGAGCCGGTACTCTAGTCGTGCCGGTGGAACGGCCCCGACTGGACGTTGTCGCTGTGTCGTACCGATTCCACGCATCTCCATGGAAAACAGCCTTCGGAAACTCGTGAAACAATTTGAGCGCGATCCAACGGTGGCATCTACAGATACGGACCTTTTGAGCCGGTACTCTGGTCGTGCCGGTGGAATGGCCCCGCTCGGACGCAGTCGCCGTCTCGTACCGATTCCACATGTCTCCATGGAAACAAGCCTCTGGAAACTCGTGAAACAATTTGAGCGCGATCAAACGGTCGGATCTACATATACGGACATTTTGAGACGGTACACTGGTCATGCCGTTGGAATGGCCACGACCGGACGTTATAGCCGTGTTGTACCGATTCCACGCGTTCTCATGCAAAACAGCCTCTGGAAATTCGTGAAACAATTTGAGCGCGATCCAACGGTCCGATCTACAGATACGGACCTTTTGAGCAGGTACTCTAGTCGTGCCGGTGGAACGGCCCCGACCGGACGCTATAGCCATGTCGTACCGATTCCACGCATCTCCATGGAAAACATTCTTCAGAAACTCGTGAAACAATTTGAGCGCGATCAAACAGTCGGATCTACAGATACAGACCTTTTGAGCCGGTACTCTGGTCGTGCCGGTGGAACGGCCCTGACCGGACGATGGCGCCGTGTCGTACCGATTCAATGCATATCCATGGCAAACAGCCTTCGGAAACTCGTGAAATAATTTGAGCGTGATCCAACGGTCGTATCTAGAGATACGGAACTTTTGAGCTGGTACTCTAGTTGTGCTGTTGGAACGGCCCCGACCGGATGTTGTCGCCGTGTCATACCGATTCCATGCATCTCCATGGAAAACAGGCTCCGGAAACTCGTGACACAATTTGAGCGCCATTCAATGGTTGGATCTACAGATACGGAACTTTTGAGTCGGTACTCTGGTCATGCCGGTGGAATGGCCGCAACCGGACGCTATAGCCGTGTCGTACCGATTCCACGCGTCTCCATGGAAAACAGCCTTTGGAAACTCGTGAAATAATTTGAGCGCGATCCAACAGTCGGATCTAGAGATACGGAACTTTTAAGCTGGTACTCTGGTCGTTTCGTTGGAATGGCCCCGACCGGACACTGTCGCCGTGTCGTACCGATTCCACGCGTCTCCATGGAAAACAGCCTTCGGAAACTCGTGAAACAATTTGAGCGCGATCCAACGGTGGCATCTACAGATACGGACCTTTTGAGCCGGTACTCTGGTCGTGCCGTTGGAAGGGCCCCGACCGGACGCAGTCGCCGTGTCGTACCGATTCCACATGTCTGCATGGAAACACGCCTCTGGAAACTCGTGAAACAATTTGAGCGCGATCAAACGGTCAGATCTACATATACGGACATTTTGAGACGGTACACTGGTCATGCCGTTGGAATGGCCACGACCGGACGTTATAGCCGTGTTGTACCGATTCCACGCGTCTCCATGCAAAACAGCCTCTGGAAATTCGTGAAACAATTTGAGCGTGATCCAACGGTCCGATCTACAGATACGGACCTTTTGAGCAGGTACTCTAGTCGTGCCGGTGGAACGGCCCCGACCGGACGCTATAGCCATGTCGTACCGATTCCACGCATCTCCATGGAAAACATTCTTCAGAAACTCGTGAAACAATTTGAGCGCGATCAAACAGTCGGATCTACAGATACAGACCTTTTGAGCCGGTACTCTGGTCGTGCCGGTGGAACGGCCCTGACCGGACGATGGCGCTGTGTCGTACCGATTCAACGCATATCCATGGCAAACAGCCTTCGGAAACTCGTGAAATAATTTGAGCGTGATCCAACGATCGTATCTAGAGATACGGAACTTTTGAGCTGGTACTCTAGTCGTGCCGTTGCAACGGCCCCGACCGGATGTTGTCGCCGTGTCATACCGATTCCATGCATCTCCATGGAAAACAGGCTCCGGAAACTCGTGAAACAATTTGAGCGCCATCCAATGGTTGGATCTACAGATACGGAACTTTTTAGTCGGTACTCTGGTCATGCCGGTGGAATGGCCCCAACCGGACGCTATCGCCGTGTCGTACCGATTCCACGCGTCTCCATGGAAAACAACCTTTGGAAACTCGTGAAACAATTTGAGCGCGATCCAACGGTGGCATCTACAAATACGGACCTTTGGAGCCGGTACTCTGGTCGTGCCGGTGGAATGGCCCCGACCGGACGCTATAGCCATGTCGTACCGATTCCACGCGTCTCCATGGAAAACAACCTCTGGAAACTCGTGAAACAATTTGAGCGCGATCCAACGGTCCGATCTACAAATAGGGACCTTTTGAGCCGGTACTCTAGTCGTGCCGGTGGAACGGCCCCGCCTGGACGTTGTCGCCGTGTCGTACCGATTCCACGCGTCTCCATGGAAAACAGCCTCTGCAAACTCGTGAAACAATTTGAGCGCGATCCAACGGTCCGATCTACAGATACGGACCTTTTGAGCAGGTACTCTAGTCGTGCCCGTGGAACAGCCCCACCAGGACGCTGTCGCCGTGCCCTACCGATTCCACGTGTATTTATGGAAAACAACCTCTGGAAACTCGTGAAACAATTTGAGCGCGATCCAACGGTCGGATCTACATATACGGACATTTTGAGACGGTACACTGGTCATGCCGTTGGAATGGCCACGACCGGACGGTATAGCCGTGTTGTACCGATTCCATGCGTCTCCATGCAAAACAGCCTCTGGAAATTCGTGAAACAATTTGAGCGAGATCCAACGGTCGGATCTACAGATACGAATATTTTGAGCCGGTACTCCGGTCGTGCCGGTGAAATGGCCCCGACGGACGCCGTCGCCGTGTCGTACCGATTCCACGCATCTCCATGGAAAACATCCTTCGGAAAGTCGTGTTTTTATGGAAATTCGTGAAACAATTTGAGCGCGATCCAACGGTCGGATCTACAAATACGGACCTTTTCAGCCGGTACTCTAGTCGTGCCGTTGGAATGGCCCCGACCGTACGTCGCCGTCGTGTCGTACCGATTCCACGCATCTACATGGAAACCAGCCTCCGGAAACTCGTAAAACAATTTGAGCGCGATCCAACGGTCGGATCTACAGATACGGACCTTTTGAGCTGGTACTCTGGTCGTGCCCTTGGAACGGCCCTGACCGGATGTTGTAGCCCTGTCGCACCGATTCCTCGCGGCTCCATGGAAAACAGCCTTCGGAAACTCGTGAAAGAATTTGAGCGCGATCCAACGGTCGGATCTACAGATACAGACTTTTGAGCCGGTACTCTGGTCGTGTCGTTGGTACGGGCCTGACCGGACTCTGTCGTCGTGCCCTACCGATTCCACGTGTATCCATGGAAAACAACCTCCGGAAACTCGTGAAACAATTTGAGCGCGATCCAACGGTCCGATCTACAGATACGGACCTTTTGAGCTGGTACTCTGGTCGTGCCGTTGGAAGGGCCCCGACCGGACGCAGTCGCCGTGTCCTACCGATTCCACATGTCTCCATGGAAACCAGCCTCTGGAAACTCGTGAAACAATTTGAGCGCGATCCAACGGTCGGATCTACATATACAGACATTTTGAGCCGGTACACTGGTCGTGCCGTTGGAATGGCCACGACCGGACGCTATAGCCGTGTTGTACCGATTCCACGCGTCTCCATGGAAAACAGCCTCCGGAAACTCGTGAAACAATTTGAGCGCGATCCAACGGTGGCATATACAGATACGGAACTTTTGCGCCGGTACTCTGGTCGTGCCGGTGGAATGGCCCCGACCGGACGCTATAGCCATGTCGTACCGATTCCACGCGTCTCCATGGAAAACAACCTCTGGAAACTCGTGAAACAATTTGAGCGCGATCCAACGGTCCGATCTATAGATAGGGACCTTTTGAGCCGGTACTCTAGTCGTGCCAGTGGAACGGCCCCGACTGGACGTTGTCGCCATGTCGTACCGATTCCACGCGTCTCCATGGAAAACAACCTTTGGAAACTCGTGAAACAATTTGAGCGCGATCCAACGGTGGCATCTACAAATACGGACCTTTGGAGCCGGTACTCTGGTCGTGCCGGTGGAATGGCCCCGACCGGACGCTATAGCCATGTCGTACCGATTCCACGCGTCTCCATGGAAAACAACCTCTGGAAACTCGTGAAACAATTTGAGCGCGATCCAACGGTCCGATCTACAAATAGGGACCTTTTGAGCCGGTACTCTAGTCGTGCCGGTGGAACGGCCCCGCCTGGACGTTGTCGCCGTGTCGTACCGATTCCACGCGTCTCCATGGAAAACAGCCTCTGCAAACTCGTGAAACAATTTGAGCGCGATCCAACGGTCCGATCTACAGATACGGACCTTTTGAGCAGGTACTCTAGTCGTGCCCGTGGAACAGCCCCACCAGGACGCTGTCGCCGTGCCCTACCGATTCCACGTGTATTTATGGAAAACAACCTCCGGAAACTCGTGAAACAATTTGAGCGCGATCCAACGGTCGGATCTACATATACGGACATTTTGAGACGGTACACTGGTCATGCCGTTGGAATGGCCACGACCGGACGGTATAGCCGTGTTGTACCGATTCCATGCGTCTCCATGCAAAACAGCCTCTGGAAATTCGTGAAACAATTTGAGCGAGATCCAACGGTCGGATCTACAAATACGAATATTTTGAGCCGGTACTCCGGTCGTGCCGGTGAAATGGCCCCGACGGACGCCGTCGCCGTGTCGTACCGATTCCACGCATCTCCATGCAAAACATCCTTCGGAAAGTCGTGTTTGTATGGAAATTCGTGAAACAATTTGAGCGCGATCCAACGGTCGGATCTACAAATATGGACCTTTGGAGCCGGTACTCTGGTCGTGCCGTTGGAATGGCCCCGACCGTACTTCGCCGTCGTGTCGTACCGATTCCACGCATCTACATGGAAACCAGCCTCCGGAAACTCGTAAAACAATTTGAGCGCGATCCAACGGTCGGATCTACAGATACGGACCTTTTGAGCTGGTACTCTGGTCGTGCCCTTGGAATGGCCCTGAACGGATGTTGTAGCCCTGTCGCACCGATTCCCCGCGGCTCCATGGAAAACAGCCTTTGGAAACTCGTGAAATAATTTGAGCGCGATCCAACGGTCGGATCTACAGATACAACCTTTTGAGCCGGTACTCTAGTCGTGTCGTTGGTACGGGCCTGACCGGACTCTGTCGTCGTGCCCTACCGATTCCACGTGTATCCATGGAAAACAACCTTCGGAAACTCGTGAAACAATTTGAGCGCGATCCAACGGTCCGATCTACAGATAAGGACCTTTTGAGCTGGTACTCTGGTCGTGCCGTTGGAAGGGCCCCGACCGGACGCAGTCGCCATATCGTACCGATTCCACATGTCTCCATGGAAACCAGCCTCTGGAAACTCGTGAAACAATTTGAGCGCGATCCAACGGTCGGATCTACAGATACAGACATTTTGAGCCGGTACACTGGTCGTGCCGTTGGAATGGCCACGACCGGACGCTATAGCCGTGTTGTACCGATTCCACGCGTCTCCATGGAAAACAGCCTCCGGAAACTCGTGAAACAATTTGAGCGCGATCCAACGGTGGCATCTACAGATACAGACCTTTTGCGCCGGTACTCTGGTCGTGCCGGTGGAATGGCCCTGACCGGACGCTATAGCCATGTCGTACCGATTCCACGCGTCTCCATGGAAAACAACCTCTGGGAACTCGTGAAACAATTTGAGCGCGATCCAACGGTCCGATCTATAGATAGGGACCTTTTGAGCCGGTACTCTAGTCGTGCCGGTGGAACGGCCCCGACTGGACGTTGTCGCTGTGTCGTACCGATTCCACGCATCTCCATGGAAAACAGCCTTCGGAAACTCGTGAAACAATTTGAGCGCGATCCAACGGTGGCATCTACAGATACGGACCTTTTGAGCCGGTACTCTGGTCGTGCCGGTGGAATGGCCCCGCTCGGACGCAGTCGCCGTCTCGTACCGATTCCACATGTCTCCATGGAAACAAGCCTCTGGAAACTCGTGAAACAATTTGAGCGCGATCAAACGGTCGGATCTACATATACGGACATTTTGAGACGGTACACTGGTCATGCCGTTGGAATGGCCACGACCGGACGTTATAGCCGTGTTGTACCGATTCCACGCGTTCTCATGCAAAACAGCCTCTGGAAATTCGTGAAACAATTTGAGCGCGATCCAACGGTCCGATCTACAGATACGGACCTTTTGAGCAGGTACTCTAGTCGTGCCGGTGGAACGGCCCCGACCGGACGCTATAGCCATGTCGTACCGATTCCACGCATCTCCATGGAAAACATTCTTCAGAAACTCGTGAAACAATTTGAGCGCGATCAAACAGTCGGATCTACAGATACAGACCTTTTGAGCCGGTACTCTGGTCGTGCCGGTGGAACGGCCCTGACCGGACGATGGCGCCGTGTCGTACCGATTCAATGCATATCCATGGCAAACAGCCTTCGGAAACTCGTGAAATAATTTGAGCGTGATCCAACGGTCGTATCTAGAGATACGGAACTTTTGAGCTGGTACTCTAGTTGTGCTGTTGGAACGGCCCCGACCGGATGTTGTCGCCGTGTCATACCGATTCCATGCATCTCCATGGAAAACAGGCTCCGGAAACTCGTGACACAATTTGAGCGCCATTCAATGGTTGGATCTACAGATACGGAACTTTTGAGTCGGTACTCTGGTCATGCCGGTGGAATGGCCGCAACCGGACGCTATAGCCGTGTCGTACCGATTCCACGCGTCTCCATGGAAAACAGCCTTTGGAAACTCGTGAAATAATTTGAGCGCGATCCAACAGTCGGATCTAGAGATACGGAACTTTTAAGCTGGTACTCTGGTCGTTTCGTTGGAATGGCCCCGACCGGACACTGTCGCCGTGTCGTACCGATTCCACGCGTCTCCATGGAAAACAGCCTTCGGAAACTCGTGAAACAATTTGAGCGCGATCCAACGGTGGCATCTACAGATACGGACCTTTTGAGCCGGTACTCTGGTCGTGCCGTTGGAAGGGCCCCGACCGGACGCAGTCGCCGTGTCGTACCGATTCCACATGTCTGCATGGAAACACGCCTCTGGAAACTCGTGAAACAATTTGAGCGCGATCAAACGGTCAGATCTACATATACGGACATTTTGAGACGGTACACTGGTCATGCCGTTGGAATGGCCACGACCGGACGTTATAGCCGTGTTGTACCGATTCCACGCGTCTCCATGCAAAACAGCCTCTGGAAATTCGTGAAACAATTTGAGCGTGATCCAACGGTCCGATCTACAGATACGGACCTTTTGAGCAGGTACTCTAGTCGTGCCGGTGGAACGGCCCCGACCGGACGCTATAGCCATGTCGTACCGATTCCACGCATCTCCATGGAAAACATTCTTCAGAAACTCGTGAAACAATTTGAGCGCGATCAAACAGTCGGATCTACAGATACAGACCTTTTGAGCCGGTACTCTGGTCGTGCCGGTGGAACGGCCCTGACCGGACGATGGCGCTGTGTCGTACCGATTCAACGCATATCCATGGCAAACAGCCTTCGGAAACTCGTGAAATAATTTGAGCGTGATCCAACGATCGTATCTAGAGATACGGAACTTTTGAGCTGGTACTCTAGTCGTGCCGTTGCAACGGCCCCGACCGGATGTTGTCGCCGTGTCATACCGATTCCATGCATCTCCATGGAAAACAGGCTCCGGAAACTCGTGAAACAATTTGAGCGCCATCCAATGGTTGGATCTACAGATACGGAACTTTTTAGTCGGTACTCTGGTCATGCCGGTGGAATGGCCCCAACCGGACGCTATCGCCGTGTCGTACCGATTCCACGCGTCTCCATGGAAAACAGCCTTCGGAAACTCGTGAAATAATTTGAGCGCGATCCAACAGTCGGATCTAGAGATACGGAACTTTTAAGCTGGTACTCTGGTCGTTCCGTTGGAATTGCCCCGACCGGACGCTGTCGCCGTGTCGTACCGATTCCATGCATCTCCATGGAAAACAGCCTCCGGAAACTCGTGCAACAATTTGAGCGCGATCCAACGGTCGGATCTACAGATACGGACCTTTTGAGCCGGTACTCTGGTCGTGCCGTTGGAACGGCCCCGACCGGACGCTGTCGCCGTGTCGTACCGATTCTACATGTCTCCATGGAAAACAGCGTCCGGAAACTCGTGAAGCAATTTGAGCGCGATCCAACAGTCGGATCTACAGATACGTACCTTTTGAGTCGGTACTCTAGTCGTGCCGTTGGAACGGCCCCGACCGGACGTTGTCGCCATGTCGTACCGATTCCACGCGTCTCCATGGAAAACAGCCTCCGGAAACTCGTGAAACAATTTGAGCACGATCCAACGGTCGGATCTACAGATACAGACCTTTTGAGCCGATACTCTTGTCGTGCCGGTGGAAGGGCCCCGACAAGACGTTGTCGCCGTGTCATACCGATTCCATGCATCTCCATGGAAAACAACCTCTGGAAACTCATGAAGCAATTTGAGCGCGATCCAACGGTCGGATCTACAGATACGAACCTTTTGAGTCGGTACTCTGGTCGTGCCGTTGGAACGGCCCAGACCGCACGTTGTAGCTGTGTCGTACCGATTCCACGCATATCCATGGAAAACAGGCTCCGGAAACTCGTGAAACAATTTGAGCGCCATCCAATGGTTGGATCTACAGATACGGAACTTTTTAGTCGGTACTCTGGTCATGCCGGTGGAATGGCCCCAACCGGACGCTATAGCCGTGTCGTACCGATTCCACGCGTCTCCATGGAAAACAGCCTTTGGAAACTCGTGAAATAATTTGAGCGCGATCCAACAGTCGGATCTAGAGATACGGAACTTTTAAGCTGGTACTCTGGTCGTTCCGTTGGAATGGCCCCGACCGGACGCTATCGCCGTGTCGTACCGATTCCATGCATCTCCATGGAAAACAGCCTCTGGAAACTCGTGAAACAATTTGAGCGCGATCCAACGGTGGCATCTACAGATACGGACCTTTTGAGCCGGTACTCTAGTCGCGCCATTGGAACGGCCCTGACCGGACGGTGTCGCCGTGTCGTACCGATTCCACGCGTCTCCATGGAAAAGAGCCTCTGGAAACTCGTGAAACAATTTGAGCGCGATCCAACGGTCGGATCTATAGATACGAACCTTTTGAGCTGGTACTCTGGTCCTACCGTTGGAACGACCCCGACCGGACGTTGTCATCGTGTCGTACCGATTCCACGCGTCTCCATGGAAAACAGCCTCCGGAAACTCGTGAAACAATTTGAGCGCGATCCAACGGTCGGATATATAGATACGGACCTTCTGAGCCGGTACTGTGGTCGTGCCGGTGGAACGGCCCGAACCGGACGTTGTCGTCGTGTCGTACCGATTCCATGCATCTCCATGGAAAACAGCCTCCGCAAACTCGTGAAACAATTTGAGCGCGATCCAATGGTCGGATCTACAGAAACGGACATTTTGAGCCGGTATTCTTGTCGTGCCGGTGGAATTCCCCCAACCGGACGTTGTCGCCATGTCGTACCTATTCCACGCGTCTCCATGGAAAACAGCCTCTAGAAACTCGTGAAGCAATTTGAGCGGGATCCAACGGTCGGATCTACAGATACGGACCTTTTGAGCTGCTACTCTTGTCGTGCCGGTGGAAGGGCCCCGACCGTACGCAGTCGCCGTGTCGTACCGATTCCATGCATCTCCATGGAAAACAGCCTCCGGAAACTCGTGAAACAATTTGAGAGCCATCCAACGGTCGGATCTACAAAAACAGACCTTTTGATCCGGTACTCTTGTCGTGCCGGTGGAATGGCCCCGACCGGACGCTCTCGTGGTGTCGTACCTATTCCACGTCTCTCCATGGAAAACAGCCTCTGGAAACTCGTGAAACAATTTGAGCGCGATCCAACGGTCAGATCTACAGATACGGACCTTTTGAGCCGGTACTCTGGTCGTGCCATCGGAATGGCCCCGACCGGTCGCTGTCGCAGTGTCATACCGATTCCATGCATCTCCATGGAAAACAGCCTCTGGAAACTCGTGAAACAATTTGAGCGCAATCCAATGGTCGGATCTACAGATACGGACCTTTTGAGCCGGTACTCTGGTCGTGCCGTTGAACGGCGCCTACCGGACGCTATAGGCGTGTCGTACCGATTCCATGCATCTCCATGGAAAACAGCCTCCGGAAACTCGTGAAACAATTTGAGCGCCATCCAATGGTCGGATCTACAGATACGGACCTTTTGAGCAGGTACTCTAGTCGTGCCGGTGGAACGGCCCCGACCGGACGCTGTCGCCGTGTTATACCGATTCCAGGCTTCTCCATGGAAACCAGCATCCGGAAACTCGTGAAACAATTTGAATGCGATCCAACGGTCGGATCTACAGATACGGACCTTTTCAGCCAGTACTCTGGTTGTCCCGTAGGAACGGCCCTGACAGGACGCAGTGGCCGTCTCGTACCGATTCCACATGTCTCCATGGAAACCCGCCTCTGGAAACTCGTGAAACAATTTGAGCGCGATCCAACGGTCGGATCTACAGATACAGACATTTTCAGCCGGTACACTGGTCGTGCCGTTGGAAAGGCCACGACCGGACGCTATAGCCGTCTTGTACCGATTCCACGCGTCTCCATGGAAACCAGCCTCCGGAAATTCGTGAAACAATTTGAGCGCGATCCAACGGTCCGATCTACAGATACGGACCTTTTGAGCAGGTACTCTAGTTGTGCCGGTGGAATGGCCCTGACCGGACGCTATCGCCGTGTCATACCGATTCCAGGCGTCTCCATGGAAACCAGCCTCCGGAAACTCGTGAAACAATTTGAGCGCGATCCAACGGTCGGATCTACAGATACGGACCTTTTCAGCCGGTACTCTTGTCGTCCCGGTGGAAGGGCCCCGACAGGACGCAGTGGCCGTCTCGTACCGATTCCACATGTCTCCATGGAAACCCGCCTCTGGAAACTCGTGAAACAATTTGAGCGCGATCCAACGGTCGGATCTACAGATACAGACATTTTGAGCCAGTACATTGGTCGTGCCGTTGGAATGGCCACGACCGGACGCTATAGCCGTGTTGTACCGATTCCACGCGTCTCCATGCAAAACAACCTCTGGAAATTCGTGAAACAATTTGAGCGAGATCCAACGGTCGGATCTACAGATACGAATATTTTGAGCCGGTACTCCGGTCGTGCCGGTGAAATGGCCCCAACCGGACGTCGTCGCCGTGTTGTACCGATTCCACGCATCTCCATGGAAAATATCCTTTGGAAACTCGTGAAATAATTTGAGCGCGATCCAACAGTCGGATCTAGAGATAGGGAACTTTTATGCTGGTACTCTGGTAGTTCCGTTGGAACGGCCCCGACCGGACGTTGTCGCCGTGTCGTACCGATTCCATGCATCTCCATGGAAAACAGCCTCCGGAAACTCGTGAAACAATTTGAGCGCCATCCAATGGTCGGATCTACAGATACGGACCTTTTGAGCCGGTACTCTGGTCGTGCCGTTGGAACGGCCCCGACCGGACGCTATAGCCGTGTCGTACCGATTCCACGCGTCTCCATGGAAAACAGCCTTTGGAAACTCGTGAAATAATTTGAGCGTGATCCAGCAGTCGGATCTAGAGATACGGAACTTTTAAGCTGGTACTCTGGTCGTTCCGTTGGAATGGCCCCGACCGGACGCTGTCGCCGTGTCGTACCGATTCCATGCATCTCTATGGAAAACAGCCTCTGGAAACTCGTGCAACAATTTGAGCGCGATCCAACGGTCGGATCTACAGATACGGACCTTTTGAGCCGGTACTCTGGTCGTGCTGTTGGAACGGCCCCGACCGGACTCTGTCGCCGTTTCGTACCGATTCCACGTGTCTCCATGGAAAACAGCGTCCGGAAACTCGTGAAGCAATTTGAGCGCGATCCAACGGTCGGATCTACAGACACGAACCTTTTGAGTCGGTACTCTAGTCGTGCCGTTGGAACTGCCCCGACCGGACGTTGTCGCCATGTTGTACCGATTCCACGCGTCTCCATGGAAAACAGCCTCCGGAAACTCGTGAAGCAATTTGAGCACGATCCAACGGTCGGATCTACAGATACGGACCTTTTGAGCCGATACTCTTGTCGTGCCAGTGGAAGGGCCCCGACAAGACGTTGTCGCCGTGTCGTACCGATTCCATGCATCTTCATGGAAAACAGCCTCTGGAAACTTGTGAAGCAATTTGAGCGCGATTCAACGGTCGGATCTACAGATACGAACCTTTTGAGTCGGTACTCTGGTTGTGCCGTTGGAACGGCCCAGACCGCACGCTATAGCTGTGTCGTACCGATTCCACGCATATCCATGGCAAACAGCCTTCGGAAACTCGTAAAATAATTTGAGCGCGATCCAACGGTTTTATCTACAGATACGAACCTTTTGAGCCGGTAATCTGGTCGTGCCGTTGGAACGGCCCGACCGGACGCTGTCGCCGTATCGTACCGATTCCAAGCGTCTCCATGGAAAACAGCCTCCGGAAACTCGTGCAACAATTTGAGCGCTATCCAACGGTTCTAGAGATACGGAACTTTTGAGCTGGTACTTAGGTCCTGCTGTTGGAACGGCCCCGACCGGACGCTGTCGCCGTGTCGTACCAATTCCACTTGTCTCCATGGAAAACAGCGTCCAGAAACTTGTGAAGCAATTTGAGCGCGATTCAACGGTCGGATCTACAGATACGAACCTTTTGAGTCGGTACTCTGGTCGTGCCGTTGGAACGGCCCCGACCGGACGCTGTCGCCCTCTCGTACCGATTCCACGCGTGTCCATGGAAAACAACCTCCAGAAACTCATGAAGAAATTTGAGCACGATCCAACGGTCGGATCTACAGATACGGACCTTTTGAGCCGATACTCTTGTCGTGCCGGTGGAATGGCCCCGACCAGACGGTGTCGCCATGTCGTACCGATTCCATGCATCTCCATGGAAAACAGCCTCTGGAAACTGGTGAAGCAATTTGAGCGCGATCCAACGGTCGGATCTACAGATATGGACCTTTTGAGCCAACACTCTTGTGGTGCCGGCGGAACGGCCCTGACCGGACGTTGTCGCCGTGTCATACCGATTCAACGCATATCCATGGCAAACAGCCTCTGGAAACTCGTGAAACAATTTGAGCGCAATCCAATGGTCGGATCTACAGATACGGACCTTTTGAGTCGGTACTCTGGTCGTGCCGTTGGAACGGCGCCTACCGGACGCTATAGTCGTGTCGTACCGATTCCACGCTTCTCCATGGAAAACAGCCTCTGGAAACTCGTGAAACAATTTGAGCGCGATCCAACGGTCCGATCTACAGATACGGACCTTTTGAGCAGGTACTCTAGTCGTGCCGGTGGAACGGCCCCGACCGGACGCTGTCGCCGTGTCATACCGATTCCAGGCGTCTCCATGGAAACCAGCCTCCGGAAACTCGTGAAACAATTTGAGCGCCATCCAATGGTCGGATCTACAGATACGGACCTTTTGAGCAGGTACTCTAGTCGTGCCGGTGGAACGGCCCCGACCGGACGCTGTCGCCTTGTCATACCGATTCCAGGCTTCTCCATGGAAACCAGCATCCGGAAACTCGTGAAACAATTTGAACGCGATCCAACGGTCGGATCTACAGATACGGACCTTTTCAGCCAGTACTCTGGTTGTCCCGTAGGAACGGCCCTGACAGGACGCAGTGGCCGTCTCGTACCGATTCCACATGTCTCCATGGAAACCCGCCTCTGGAAACTCGTGAAATAATTTGAGCACGATCCAACGGTCGGATCTACAGATACAAACATTTTCAGCCGGTACACTGGTCGTGCCGTTGGAATGGCCACGACCGGACGCTATAGCCGTCTTGTACCGATTCCACGCGCCTCCATGCAAAACACCCTCTGGAAATTCGTGAAACAATTTGAGCGCGATCCAACGGTCCGATCTACAGATACGGACCTTTTGAGCAGGTACTATAGTTGTGCCGGTGGAACGGCCCCGACCGGACGCTATCGCCGTGTCATACCGATTCCAGGCGTCTCCATGGAAACCAGCCTCCGGAAACTCGTGAAACAATTTGAGCGCGATCCAACGGTCGGATCTACAGATACGGACCTTTTCAGCCGGTACTCTTGTCGTCCCGGTGGAAGGGCCCCGACAGGACGCAGTGGCCGTCTCGTACCGATTCCACATGTCTCCATGGAAACCAGCCTCTGGAAACTCGTGAAACAATTTGAGCGCGATCCAACGGTCGGATCTACAGATACGGACATTTTGAGCCAGTACATTGGTCGTGCCGTTGGAATGGCCACGACCGGACGCTATAGCCGTGTTGTACCGATTCCACGCGTCTCCATGCAAAACAACCTCTGGAAATTCGTGAAACAATTTGAGCGAGATCCAACGGTCGGATCTACAGATACGGACATTTTGAGCCAGTACATTGGTCGTGCCGTTGGAATGGCCACGACCGGACGCTATAGCCGTGTTGTACCGATTCCACGCGTCTCCATGCAAAACAACCTCTGGAAATTCGTGAAACAATTGGAGCGAGATCCAACGGTCGGATCTACAGATACGAATATTTTGAGCCGGTACTCCGGTCGTGCCGGTGAAATGGCCCCAACCGGACGTCGTCGCCGTGTTGTACCGATTCCACGCATCTCCATGGAAAACATCCTTTGGAAACTCGTGAAATAATTTGAGCGCGATCCAACAGTCGGATCTAGAGATAGGGAACTTTTATGCTGGTACTCTGGTAGTTCCGTTGGAACGGCCCCGACCGGACGTTGTTGCCGTGTCGTACCGATTCCATGCATCTCCATGGAAAACAGCCTCCGGAAACTCGTGAAACAATTTGAGCGCCATCCAATGGTCGGATCTACAGATACGGACCTTTTGAGCCGGTACTCTGGTCGTGCCGTTGGAACGGCCCCGACCGGACGCTATAGCCGTGTCGTACCGATTCCACGCGTCTCCATGGAAAACAGCCTTTGGAAACTCGTGAAATAATTTGAGCGTGATCCAGCAGTCGGATCTAGAGATACGGAACTTTTAAGCTGGTACTCTGGTCGTTCCGTTGGAATGGCCCCGACCGGACGCTGTCGCCGTGTCGTACCGATTCCATGCATCTCTATGGAAAACAGCCTCTGGAAACTCGTGCAACAATTTGAGCGCGATCCAACGGTCGGATCTACAGATACGGACCTTTTGAGCCGGTACTCTGGTCGTGCTGTTGGAACGGCCCCGACCGGACTCTGTCGCCGTTTCGTACCGATTCCACGTGTCTCCATGGAAAACAGCGTCCGGAAACTCGTGAAGCAATTTGAGCGCGATCCAACGGTCGGATCTACAGACACGAACCTTTTGAGTCGGTACTCTAGTCGTGCCGTTGGAACTGCCCCGACCGGACGTTGTCGCCATGTTGTACCGATTCCACGCGTCTCCATGGAAAACAGCCTCCGGAAACTCGTGAAGCAATTTGAGCACGATCCAACGGTCGGATCTACAGATACGGACCTTTTGAGCCGATACTCTTGTCGTGCCAGTGGAAGGGCCCCGACAAGACGTTGTCGCCGTGTCGTACCGATTCCATGCATCTTCATGGAAAACAACCTCTGGAAACTCGTGAAGCAATTTGAGCGCGATTCAACGGTCGGATCTACAGATACGAACCTTTTGAGTCGGTACTCTGGTTGTGCCGTTGGAACGGCCCAGACCGCACGCTATAGCTGTGTCGTACCGATTCCACGCATATCCATGGCAAACAGCCTTCGGAAACTCGTAAAATAATTTGAGCGCGATCCAACGGTTTTATCTACAGATACGAACCTTTTGAGCCGGTAATCTGGTCGTGCCGTTGGAACGGCCCGACCGGACGCTGTCGCCGTATCGTACCGATTCCAAGCGTCTCCATGGAAAACAGCCTCCGGAAACTCGTGCAACAATTTGAGCGCTATCCAACGGTTCTAGAGATACGGAACTTTTGAGCTGGTACTTAGGTCCTGCTGTTGGAACGGCCCCGACCGGACGCTGTCGCCGTGTCGTACCGATTCCACTTGTCTCCATGGAAAACAGCGTCCAGAAACTTGTGAAGCAATTTGAGCGCGATCCAACGGTCGGATCTACAGATACGAACATTTTGAGTCGGTACTCTGGTCGTGCCGTTGGAACGGCCCCGACCGGACGCTGTCGCCCTCTCGTACCGATTCCACGCGTGTCCATGGAAAACAGCCTCCAGAAACTCATGAAGAAATTTGAGCACGATCCAACGGTCGGATCTACAGATACGGACCTTTTGAGCTGATACTCTTGTCGTGCCGGTGGAATGGCCCCGACCAGACGGTGTCGCCATGTCGTACCGATTCCATGCATCTCCATGGAAAACAGCCTCTGGAAACTGGTGAAGCAATTTGAGCGCGATCCAACGGTCGGATCTACAGATATGGACCTTTTGAGCCAACACTCTTGTGGTGCCGGCGGAACGGCCCTGACCGGACGTTGTCGCCGTGTCATACCGATTCAACGCATATCCATGGCAAACAGCCTCTGGAAACTCGTGAAACAATTTGAGCGCAATCTAATGGTCGGATCTACAGATACGGACCTTTTGAGCCGGTACTCTGGTCGTGCCGTTGGAACGGCGCCTACCGGACGCTATAGTCGTGTCGTACCGATTCCACGCTTCTCCATGGAAAACAGCCTCTGGAAACTCGTGAAACAATTTGAGCGCGATCCAACGGTCCGATCTACAGATACGGACCTTTTGAGCAGGTACTCTAGTCGTGCCGGTGGAACGGCCCCGACCGGACGCTGTCGCCGTGTCATACCGATTCCAGGCGTCTCCATGGAAACCAGCCTCCGGAAACTCGTGAAACAATTTGAGCGCGATCCAACGGTCGGATCTACAAATACGAACCTTTTCAGCCGGTACTCTAGTCGTCCCGTTGGAAGGGCCCCGACAGGACGCAGTGGCCGTCTCGTACCGATTCCACATGTCTCCATGGAAACCAGCCTCTGGAAACTCGTGAAACAATTTGAGCGCGATCCAACGGTCGGATCTACAGATACGGACATTTTGAGCCGGTACACTGGTCGTGCCGTTGGAATGGCCACGACCGGACGCTATAGCCGTGTTGTACCGATTCCACGTGTCTCCATGCAAAACAACCTCTGGAAATTCGTGAAACAATTTGAGCGAGATCCAACGGTCGGATCTACAAATACGAATATTTTGAGCCGGTACTCCGGTCGTGCCGGTGAAATGGCCCCAACCGGACGCCGTCGCCGTGTTGTACCGATTCCACGCATCTCCATGGAAAACATCCTTTGGAAATTCGTGAAATAATTTGAGCGCGATCCAACAGTCGGATCTAGAGATACGGAACGTTTCAACTGGTACTCTGGTCGTTCCGTTGGAACGGCCCCGACCGGACGCTGTCGCCATGTCATACCGATTCCATGAATCTCCATGGAAAACAGCCTCCGAAAACTCGTGAAACAATTTGAGCGCCATCCAATGGTCGGATCTACAGATACGGACCTTTTGAGCCGGTACTCTGGTCGTGCCGTTGGAACGGCCCCGATCGGACGCTATAGCCGTGTCGTACCGATTCCACGCGTCTCCATGGAAAACAGCCTTTGGAAACTCGTGAAATAATTTGAGCGCGATCCAACAGTCGGATCTAGAGATACAGAACTTTTAAGCTGGTACTCTGGTCGTTCCGTTGGAATTGCCCTGACCGGACGCTGTCCCCGTGTCGTACCGATTCCATGCATCTCCATGGAAAACAGCCTCCGGAAACTCGTGCAACAATTTGAGCGCGATCCAACGGTCGGATCTACAGATACGGACCTTTTGAGCCGGTACTCAGGTCGTGCCGTTGGAACGGCCCCGACCGGACGCTGTCGCCGTGTCGTACCGATTCTACATGTCTCCATGGAAAACAGCGTCCGGAAACTCGTGAAGCAATTTGAGCGCGATCCAACAGTCGGATCTACAGATACGTACCTTTTGAGTCGGTACTCTAGTCGTGCCGTTGGAACGGCCCCGACCGGACGTTGTCGCCATGTCGTACCGATTCCACGCGTCTCCATGGAAAACAGCCTCCGGAAACTCGTGAAACAATTTGAGCACGATCCAACGGTCGGATCTACAGATACAGACCTTTTGAGCCGATACTCTTGTCGTGCCGGTGGAAGGGCCCCGCCAAGACGTTGTCGCCGTGTCATACCGATTCCATGCATCTCCATGGAAAACAACCTCTGGAAACTCATGAAGCAATTTGAGCGCGATCCAACGGTCGGATCTACAGATACGAACCTTTTGAGTCGGTACTCTAGTCGTGCTGTTGGAACGGCCTAGACCGCACGTTGTAGCTGTGTCGTACCGATTCCACGCATATCCATGGCAAACAGCCTTCGGAAACTCGTAAAATAATTTGAGCGCGATCCAACGGTTTTATCTACAGATACGAACCTTTGAGCCGGTACTCTGGTCGTGCCATTGGAACGACCCGACCGGACGCTGTCGCCGTCTCATATCGATTCCACGTGTCTCCATGGAAAACAGCCTCCGAAAACTCGTGCAGCAATTTGAGTGCTATCCAACGGTGGGATCTAGAGATACGGAACTTTTGAGCTGGTACTTAGGTCATGCCGTTGGAACGGCCCCGACCTGACGTTGTCGCCATGTCGTACCGATTCCACGTGTCTCCATGGAAAACAGCGTCCGGAAACTCGTGAAGCAATTTGAGCGCGATCCAACGGTCGGATCTACAGATACGAACCTTTTGAGTCGGTACTCTGGTCGTGCCGTTGGAACGGCCCCCACCGGACGTTGTCGCCATGTCGTACCGATTCCACGCGTCTCCATGGAAAACAACCTCCAGAAACTCGTGAAGCAATTTGAGCACGATCCAACGGTCGGATCTACAGATACGGACCTTTTGAGTCGATACTCTTGTCGTGCCGGTGGAATGGCACCGACCAGACGGTGTCGCCGTGTCATACCGATTCCATGCATCTCCATAGAAAACAGCCTCTGGAAACTCGTGAAGCAATTTGAGCGAGATCCAACGGTCGGATCTACAGATACGGACCTTTTGAGCCAACACTCTTGTGGTGCCGGTGGAACGGCCCTGACCGGACGTTGTCGCCGTGTCGTACCGATTCAACGCATATCATTGGCAAACAGCCTCTAAAAACTCGTGAAACAATTTGAGCGCAATCCAATGGTCGGATCTACAGATACGGACCTTTTGAGCAGGTACTCTAGTCGTGCCGGTGGAACGGCCCCGACCGGACGCTGTCGCCGTGTCATACCGATTCCAGGCGTCTCCATGGAAACCAGCCTCCGGAAACTCGTGAAACAATTTGAGCGCGATCCAACGGTTGGATCTACAGATACGGACCTTTTCAGCCGGTACTCTTGTCGTCCCGTTGGACGGCCCCGACAGGACGCAGTGGCCGTGTCGTACCGATTCCACATGTCTCCATGGAAACCAGCCTCTGGAAACTCGTGAAACAATTTGAGCGCGATCCAACGGTCGGATCTACAGATACGGACATTTTGAGCCGGTACACTGGTCGTGCCGTTGGAATGGCCACGACCGGACGCTATAGCCGTGTTGTACCGATTCCACGCGTCTCCATGCAAAACAACCTCTGGAAATTCGTGAAACAATTTGAGCGAGATCCAACGGTCGGATCTACAGATACGAATATTTTGAGCCGGTACTCCGGTCGTGCCGGTGAAATGGCCCTAACCGGACGCCGTCGCCGTGTCGTACCGATTCCACGCATCTCCATGGAAAACATCCTTTCGAAACTCGTGAAAAAATTTGAGCGCGATCCAACGGTCGGATCTACAGATACGGAACTTTTAAGCCGGTACTCTGGTCGTGCTGTTGGAACGGCCCCGACCGGACGCTGTCGCCGTGGCGTACCGATTCCATGCTTCTCCATGGAAAACAACATCCGGAAACTCGTGAAACAATTTGAGCGCCATCCAACGGTCGGATCTACAGATACGAACCTTTTGAGCCGGTACTCTACTCGTGCCGTTGGAACGGCCCCGACCGGACGCTGTCGCCGCGTCGTACCGATTCCATGCATCTCCATGGAAAACAACCTCTGGAAACTCATGAAGCAATTTGAGCGCGATCCAACGGTCGGATCTACAGATACGAACCTTTTGAGTCGGTACTCTGGTCGTGCCGTTGGAGCGGCCCAGACCGCACGTTGTAGCTGTGTCGTACCGATTCCACGCCTATCCATGGCAAACAGCCTTCGGAACTTTTAAGCTGGTACTCTGGTCGTTCCGTTGGAACGGCCCCGACCGGACGCTGTCGCCGTGTCGTAACGATTCCATGCATCTCCATGGAAAACAGCCTCCGGAAACTCGTGAAACAATTTGAGCGCCATCCAATGGTCGGATCTACAGATACGGACCTTTTGAGCCGGTACTCTGGTCGTGCCGTTGGAACGGCCACGACCAGATGCTATAGCCGTGTCGTACCGATTCCACGCATCTCCATGGAAAACAGCCTTTGGAAACTCGTGAAATAATTTGAGCGCGATCCAACAGTCGGATCTAGAGATACGGAACTTTTGAGCTGGTACTCTAGTCGTGCCCTTGGAACGGCCCCGACCGGATGTTGTCGCCGTGTCATACCGATTCCATGCATCTCCATGGAAAACAGGCTCCGGAAACTCGTGAAACAATTTGAGCGCCATCCAATGGTCGGATCTACAGGTACGGAACTTTTGAGTCGGTACTCTGGTCGTGCCGTTGGAGCGGCCCAGACCGCACGCTGTAGCTGTGTCGTACCGATTCCACGCCTATCCATGGCAAACATCCTTCGGAACTTTTAAGCTGGTACTCTTGTCGTTCCGTTGGAATGGCCCCCACCGGACGCTATAGCCGTGTCGTACCGATTCCACGCGTCTCCATGGAAAACAACTTCTGGAAACTCGTGAAACAATTTCAGCGCGATCCAATGGTCGGATCTACAGATACGAACCTTTTGAGTCGGTACTCTGGTCGTGCTGTTGGAGCGGCCCAGACCGCACGCTGTAGCTGTGTCGTACCGATTCCACGCCTATCCATGGCAAACAGCCTTCGGAACTTTTAAGCTGGTACTCTTGTCGTTCCGTTGGAACGGCCCCGACCGGACGCTGTCGCCGTGTCGTAACGATTCCATGCATCTCCATGGAAAACAGCCTCTGGAAACTCGTGAAACAATTTGAGCGCCATCCAATGGTCGGATCTACAGATACGGACCTTTTGAGCCGGTACTCTGGTCGTGCCGTTGGAACGGCCACGACCAGACGCTATAGCCGTGTCGTACCGATTCCACACGTCTCCATGGAAAACAGCCTTTGGAAACTCGTGAAATAATTTGAGCGCGATCCAACAGTCGGATCTAGAGATACGGAACTTTTGAGCTGGTACTATAGTCGTGCCGTTGGAACGGCCCCGACCGGATATTGTCGCCGTGTCATACCGATTCCATGCATCTCCATGGAAAACAGGCTCCGGAAACTCGTGAAACAATTTGAGCGCCATCCAATGGTCGGATCTACAGGTACGGAACTTTTGAATCGGTACTCTGGTCATGCCGGTGGAATGGCCCCCACTGGATGCTATAGCCGTGTCGTACCGATTCCACGTGTCTCCATGGAAAACAACTTCTGGAAACTCGTGAAACAATTTCAGCGCGATCCAACGGTGGCATCTACAGCTACGGACCTTTTGAGCCGGTACTCTGGTCGTGCCGTTGGAACGGCCCCGACCGGACGCTATAGCCGTGTCGTACCGATTCCACGCGTCTCCATGGAAAACAGCCTCCGGAAACTCGTGAAGCAACTTGAGCACGATCCAACGGTCGGATCTACAGATACGGACCTTTTGAGCCGATACTCTTGTCGTGCCGGTGGAAGGGCCCCGACAAGACGTTGTCGCCGTGTCGTACCGATTCCATGCATCTCCATGGAAAACAACCTCTGGAAACTCATGAAGCAATTTGAGCGCGATCCAACGGTCGGATCTACAGATACGAACCTTTTGAGTCGGTACTCTGGTCGTGCCGTTGGAGCGGCCCAGACCGTACGCTGTAGCTGTGTCGTACCGATTCCACGCCTATCCATGGCAAACAGCCTTCGGAACTTTTAAGCTGGTACTCTGGTCGTTCCGTTGGAACGGCCCCGACCGGACGTTGTCGCCGTGTCGTAACGATTCCATGCATCTCCATGGAAAACAGCCTCTGGAAACTCGTGAAACAATTTGAGCGCCATCCAATGGTCGGATCTACAGATACGGACCTTTTGAGCCGGTACTCTGGTCGTGCCGTTGGAACGGCCACGACCAGACGCTATAGCCGTGTCGTACCGATTCCACGCGTCTCCATGGAAAACAGCCTTTGGAAACTCGTGAAATAATTTGAGTGCGATCCAACAGTCGGATCTAGAGATACGGAACTTTTGAGCTGGTACTATAGTCGTGCCGTTGGAACGGCCCCGACCGGATATTGTCGCCGTGTCATACCGATTCCATGCATCTCCATGGAAAACAGGCTCCGGAAACTCGTGAAACAATTTGAGCGCCATCCAATGGTCGGATCTACAGGTACGGAACTTTTGAGTCGGTACTCTGGTCATGCCGGTGGAATGGCCCCCACCGGACGCTATAGCCGTGTCGTACCGATTCCACGCGTCTCCATGGAAAACAACTTCTGGAAACTCGTGAAACAATTTCAGCGCGATCCAACGGTGGCATCTACAGATACGGACCTTTTGAGCCGGTACTCTGGTCGTGCCGTTGGAACGGCCCCGACCGGACGCTATAGCCGTGTCGTACCGATTCCACGCGTCTCCATGGAAAACAGCCTCCGGAAACTCGTGAAGCAACTTGAGCACGATCCAACGGTCGGATCTACAGATACGGACCTTTTGAGCCGATACTCTTGTCGTGCCGGTGGAAGGGCCCCGACAAGACGTTGTCGCCGTGTCGTACCGATTCCATGCATCTCCATGGAAAACAACCTCTGGAAACTCATGAAGCAATTTGAGCGCGATCCAACGGTCGGATCTACAGATACGAACCTTTTGAGTCGGTACTCTGGTCGTGCAGTTGGAGCGGCCCAGACCGCACGCTGTAGCTGTGTCGTACCGATTCCACGCCTATCCATGGCAAACAGCCTTCGGAAACTCGTAAAATAATTTGAGCGCGATCCAACGGTTTTATCTACAGATACGAACCTTTGAGCCGGTACTCTGGTCGTGCCGTTGGAACGGCCCGACCGGACGCTGTCGCCGTATCGTACCGATTCCACGCATCTCCATGGAAAACAGCCTCCGGAAACTCGTGCACCAATTTGAGCGCTATCCAACAGTTGGATCTAGAGATACGAAACTTTTGAGCTGGTACTTAGGTCATGCCGTTGGAACGGCCCCGACCGGACGCTGTCGCCGTGTCGTACCGATTCCACGTGTCTCCATGGAAAACAGCGTCCGGAAATTCGTGAAGCAATTTGAGCGCGATCCAACGATCGGATCTACAGATACGGACCTTTTGAGCAGGTACTCTAGTCGTGCCGGTGGAACGGCCCCGACCGGACGTTGTTGCCATGTCATACCGATTCCAGGCGTCTCCATGGAAACAAGCCTTCGGAAACTCGTGAAACAATTTGAGCGCGATCCAACGGTCGGATCTACAGATACGGACCTTTTCAGCCGGTACTCTGGTCGTCCCGTTGGAAGGGCCCCGACAGGACGCAGTGGCCGTCTCGTACCGATTCCACATGTCTCCATGGAAACCAGCCTCTGGAAACTCGTGAAACAATTTGAGCGCGATCCAATGGTCGGATCTACAGATACGGACATTTTGAGCCGGTACACTGGTCGTGCCATTGGAATGGCCACGACCGGACACTATAGCCGTGTTTTACCGATTCCACGCGTCTCCATGCAAAACAACCTCTGGAAAGTCGTGAAACAATTTGAGCGCGATCAACGGTCGGATCTACAGATACGGTCATTTTGAGCCGGTACACTGGTCGTGCCGTTGGAATGGCCATGACCGGACGCTATAGCCGTGTTGTACCGATTCCACGCGTCTCCATCCAAAACAGCCTCTAGAAATACGTGAAACAATTTGAGCGAGATCCAACGGTCGGATCTACAGATACGAATATTTTGAGCCGGTACTCTTGTCGTGCCGATTCCACGCATCTCCATGGGAAACAGCCTCCGGAAACTCGTGAAACAATTTGAGCGCGATCCAACGGTCGGATCTACAGATACGAACCTTTTGAGGCGGTACTCTGGTCGTGCCGTTGGAACGACCCCGACCGGACGCTGTCCCCGTGTCGTACCGATTCCATGCATCTACATGTAAAACAACCTCTGGAAACTCGTGAAGCAATTTGAGCGCGATCCAACAGTCGGATCTAGAGCTACGGAACTTTTAAGCTGGTACTCTGGTCATGCCGTTGGACGGCACCGACCGCACGCTATAGCTGTGTCGTACCGATTCCACGCGTCTCCATGGAAAACAACCTCCGGAAACTCGTAAAATAATTTGAGCGCGAACCAACGGTTGGATCTACAGATACGAACCTTTTGAGCCGGTACTCTGGTCGTGCCGTTGGAACGGCCCGACCAGACGCTGTCGCCGTGTCGTACCGATTCCACACGTCTCCATGGAAAACAGCCTCCGGAAACTCGTGCAACAATTTGAGCGCTATCCAACGGTCGGATCTAGAGATACGAAACTTTTGAGCTGGTACTTAGATCGTGCCGTTGGAACGGCCCCGACCGGACGCTGTCGCCGTGTCGTACCGATTCCACGTGTCTCCATGGAAAACAGCGTCCGGAAACTCGTGAAGCAATTTGAGCACGATCCAACCGTCGGATCTACAGATACGAACCTTTTGAGCCGATACTCTTGTCGTGCTGGTGGAAGGGCCCCGACCAGACGGTGTCGCCGTGTCATACCGATTCAACGCATATCCATGGCAAACAGCCTCTGGAAACTCGTGAAACAATTTGAGCGCAATCCAATGGTCGGATCTACAGATATGAACCTTTTGAGCCGGTACTCTGGTCGTGCCGTTGGAACGGCCCGACCGGACGCTGTCGCCGTATCGTACCAATTCCACGCGTCTCCATGGAAAACAGCCTCCGGAAACTCGTGCAACAATTTGAGCGCTATCCAACGGTTGGATCTAGAGATACGGAACGTTTGAGCTGGTACTTAGGTCATGCCGTTGGAACGGCCCCGACCGGACGTTGTCGCCGTGTCGTACCGATTTCACGTGTCTCCATGGAAAACAGCGTCCGGAAACTCGTGAAGCAATTTGAGCGCGATCCAACGGTCGGATCTATAGATACGAACCTTTTGAGTCGGTACTCTGGTCGTGCCGTTGGAACGGCCCCGACCGGACGTTGTCGCCCTGTCGTACCGATTCCACGCGTTTTCCATGGAAAACAGCCTCCAGAAACTCGTGAAGAAATTTGAGCACGATCCACCGGTTGGATCTACAGATACGGACCTTTTGAGCCGATACTCTTGTCATGACGGTGGAATGGCCCCGACCAGACGGTGTCGCCGTGTCGTACCGATTCCATGCATCTCCATGGAAAACAGCCTCTGGAAACTCGTGAAACAATTTGAGCGCGATCCAATGGTCGGATCTACAGATACGGACATTTTGAGCCGGTACACTGGTCGTGCCATTGGAATGGCCACGACCGGACACTATAGCCGTGTTTTACCGATTCCACGCGTCTCCATGCAAAACAACCTCTGGAAAGTCGTGAAACAATTTGAGCGCGATCAACGGTCGGATCTACAGATACGGTCATTTTGAGCCGGTACACTGGTCGTGCCGTTGGAATGGCCATGACCGGACGCTATAGCCGTGTTGTACCGATTCCACGCGTCTCCATCCAAAACAGCCTCTAGAAATACGTGAAACAATTTGAGCGAGATCCAACGGTCGGATCTACAGATACGAATATTTTGAGCCGGTACTCTTGTCGTGCCGATTCCACGCATCTCCATGGGAAACAGCCTCCGGAAACTCGTGAAACAATTTGAGCGCAATCCAACGGTCGGATCTACAGATACGAACCTTTTGAGGCGGTACTCTGGTCGTGCCGTTGGAACGACCCCGACCGGACGCTGTCCCCGTGTCGTACCGATTCCATGCATCTACATGTAAAACAGCCTCTGGAAACTCGTGAAGCAATTTGAGCGCGATCCAACAGTCGGATCTAGAGCTACGGAACTTTTAAGCTGGTACTCTGGTCATGCCGTTGGACGGCACCGACCGCACGCTATAGCTGTGTCGTACCGATTCCACGCGTCTCCATGGAAAACAACCTCCGGAAACTCGTAAAATAATTTGAGCGCGAACCAACGGTTGGATCTACAGATACGAACCTTTTGAGCCGGTACTCTGGTCGTGCCGTTGGAACGGCCCGACCAGACGCTGTCGCCGTGTCGTACCGATTCCACACGTCTCCATGGAAAACAGCCTCCGGAAACTCGTGCAACAATTTGAGCGCTATCCAACGGTCGGATCTAGAGATACGAAACTTTTGAGCTGGTACTTAGATCGTGCCGTTGGAACGGCCCCGACCGGACGCTGTCGCCGTGTCGTACCGATTCCACGTGTCTCCATGGAAAACAGCGTCCGGAAACTCGTGAAGCAATTTGAGCACGATCCAACCGTCGGATCTACAGATACGAACCTTTTGAGCCGATACTCTTGTCGTGCTGGTGGAAGGGCCCCGACCAGACGGTGTCGCCGTGTCATACCGATTCAACGCATATCCATGGCAAACAGCCTCTGGAAACTCGTGAAACAATTTGAGCGCAATCCAATGGTCGGATCTACAGATATGAACCTTTTGAGCCGGTACTCTGGTCGTGCCGTTGGAACGGCCCGACCGGACGCTGTCGCCGTATCGTACCAATTCCACGCGTCTCCATGGAAAACAGCCTCCGGAAACTCGTGCAACAATTTGAGCGCTATCCAACGGTTGGATCTAGAGATACGGAACTTTTGAGCTGGTACTTAGGTCATGCCGTTGGAACGGCCCCGACCGGACGTTGTCGCCGTGTCGTACCGATTTCACGTGTCTCCATGGAAAACAGCGTCCGGAAACTCGTGAAGCAATTTGAGCGCGATCCAACGGTCGGATCTATAGATACGAACCTTTTGAGTCGGTACTCTGGTCGTGCCGTTGGAACGGCCCCGACCGGACGTTGTCGCCCTGTCGTACCGATTCCACGCGTTTTCCATGGAAAACAGCCTCCAGAAACTCGTGAAGAAATTTGAGCACGATCCACCGGTTGGATCTACAGATACGGACCTTTTGAGCCGATACTCTTGTCATGACGGTGGAATGGCCCCGACCAGACGGTGTCGCCGTGTCGTACCGATTCCATGCATCTCCATGGAAAACAGCCTCTGGAAACTCGTGAAGCAATTTGAGCGCGATCCAACGGTCGGATCTACAGATATGGACCTTTTGAGCCAACACTCTTGTGGTGCCGGTGGAACGGCCCTGACCGGACGTTGTCGCCGTGTCGTACCGATTCAACGCATATCCATGGCAAACAACCTTTGGAAACTCGTGAAATAATTTGAGCGCGATCCAACGGTCGGATCTACAGATACGGAACTTTTGAGCCGGTACTCTAGTCGTGCAGTCGGAACGGCCCCGACCGGACGCTATCGCCGTGTCGTACTGATTCCACGTGTCTCCATGGAAAACAGCCTTCGGAAACTCGTAAAAAATTTTAAGCGCGATCCAACGGTCGGATCTTCAGATACGGAACTTTTGAGCCGGTACTCTAGTCGAGCCGGTGGAACGGCCCTGACCGGACGTTGTCGCCATGTCGTATCGATTCAACTCATATCCATTGCAAACAGCGTTCGGAAACTCGTGAAATAATTTGAGCGCTATCCAACGGTTGGATCTAGAGATACGGAACTTTTGAGCTGGTACTCTGGTTGTGCCGTTGGAACGGCCCGACCGGACGCTGTCGCCGTGTCGTACCGATTCCACACGTCTCCATGGAAAACAGCCTCCGGAAACTCATGAAGCAATTTGAGCGCGATCCAACGATCGGATCTATAGATACGGACCTATTGAGCCGATACTCTTGTCGTGCCGGTAGAAAGGCCCCGACCGGACGCTGTCGCCGTGTCATACCGATTCCATGCATCTCCATGGAGAACAGCCTCTGGAAACTCATGAAACAATTTGAGCGCGATCCAATTGTCGGATCTGCAGATACAGACCTTTTGAGACGGTACTCTGGTCGTGCCGTTGGAACGGCCCCGACCAGACGCTATAGCCGTGTCGTACCGATTCCACGCACCTCAATGGAAAACACCCTGCAGAAACTCGTGAAACAATTTGAGCGCAATCCAACGGTCGAATCTACAGATACGGACCTTTTGAGCCTCTACTCTTGTCGTGCCGGTGGAAGGGCCCTGACCGTACGCTATCGCCGTGTCGTACCGATTCCAAGCATCTCCATGGAAAACAGCCTCCGGAAACTCATGAAGCAATTTGAGCGCGATCCAACGGTCGGATCTACAGATACGGACCTTTTGAGCCGATACTCTTGTCGTGCCGGTGAAATGGCCCCGACCAGACGATGTCGCCGTGTCGTACCGATTCCATGCATCTCCATGTAAAACAGCCTCTGGAAACTCGTGAAGCAATTTGAACGCGATCGAACGGTCGGATCTACAGATACGAACCTTTGAGTCGGTACTCTGGTCGTGCCGTTGGAACGGCACCGACCGAACGCTATAGCTGTGTCGTACCGATTCCACGCGTCTCCATGGAAAACAACCTCCGGAAACTCGTAAAATAATTTGAGCGCGACCCAACGGTTGGATCTACAGATACGAACCTTTTGAGCCGGTACTCTGGTCGTGCCGTTGGAACGGCCCGACCAGACGCTGTCGCCGTGTCGTACCGATTCCACAAAAATCCATGGAAAACAAGCTCCGAAAACTCGTGAAAACATTTTGACCGCGATCCAACGGTCGGATCTAGAGATACGGACCTTTTCAGCCGGTACTGTGGTCGTGCCGGTGGAATGGCCCCGATCGGACGTTGTCACCGTGTCGTACCAATTCCACACCGCTCCAAGGAAGACAACCTCCGGAAACTCATGAAAAAATTTGAGCGCGGTCCAATGATCGGATATAGAGGTACGGACGTTTTCAGCTGCTACTCTGGTTGTGCCGGTTGAAAGCCCTCGACCGGACGTTGTCACCGTGTCATACCGATTCCACGCCTGTCCATTGAAAACAGCCTCTGGAAACCCGTGGAAACATTTGAGCGCGATCCAACAGTCGGATCTAGAGGTACAGACCTTTTCAGTCGGTATTGTGGTCGTGCCGGTGGAATGGCCCCGACCGGACGATGTCGCCGTGTTGTTTCGATTCCACGCAACTCCATGGAAAACAGCCTCCAGAAACTCGTGAAAAAATTTGAGCGCGGTCCAATGATCGGATATAGAGGTACGGACGTTTTCATCTGCTACTCTGGTTGTGCCGGTTGAAAGCCCCCGACCGGATGCTGTCACCGTGTCATACCGATTCCACGCCTGTCCATTGAAAACAGCCTCCGGAAACCCGTGGAAACATTTGAGCGCGATCCAACAGTCGGATCTAGAGGTACAGACCTTTTCAGTCGGTATTGTGGTCGTGCCGGTGGAATGGCCCCGACCGGACGATGTCGCCGTATCGTACCAATTCCACGCAACTCCATGGAAAACAACCTCTAGAAACTCGTGAAAAAATTTGAGCGCGATCCAACGGTCGGATCTAGAGATACAAACGTTTTTGCCCGCTACTCTGGTCGTGTCGGTGGAATGGCCCCGACCGGACGATGTCGCCGTGTCCTACCGATTCGACGCATATCCATGGAAAACAAGCTCCGCAAACTCTTGAAAAAATTTGAGCGCGATCCAACTATCGGATCTATAGGTACGGACCTTTTGAGCCGCTATAGTGGTCGTGCCTGTGGAATGGCCCTAATCGGACGCTGTCACCATGTCCTACGGATTCCATGCAACTCCATGGAAAACAGGCTCCGGAAACTCGTGAAAAAATTTGAGCGCAATCCAACGGTCAGATCTACAGGTATGGACCTTGTGAGACGCTACTCTGGTCGTGCCAGTGGAAAGGCCCCGAACGGACATTGTCGCCGTGTCGTACCGATTTGACGCATTTCCATGGAAAACAGGCTCTGCAAACTCGTGAAAAAATTTGAGCGTGATCCAACGGTCGCATCTATAGGTACGGACCTTTTCACCCGGTATTGTGGTCGTGCCGGTGGAATGGCCCCGACCAGACGCTGTCGCCATGTCGTACCGATTCCACGAAACTCCATGGAAAATAGCCTTCAGAAACTCGTGAAAAAATTTGAGCGCGATCCAAGGGTCGGATCTATAGGTACGAACCTTTTGAGCCGCTATAGTGGTCGTGCCTGTGGAATGGCCCTGACCGGACGTTGTCGTCGTGTCGTACCGATTCCAAGAAAATCCATGGAAAACAGGCTCCAAGAAAAATTTGAGTGCGATCCAACGGTCAGATCTACAGGTACCAACCTTTTGAATCGCTACTCTTGTGGTGCCGGTGGAAACGCCCAGACGCTATCGCAGTGTCGTAGCGATTCGACGCATCTCCATGGAAAACAGTCTCCGACAACTCGTGAAAAAATTTGAGCGCGATCCAACGGTCGGATCTATAGGTACGAACCTTTTCAGCCGGTACTTTGGTTGTGCCAGTGGAATGGCCCTGACCGGACATTGTCGCCTTGTCGTACCGATTCCACACAGCTCCAAGGAAAACAGCCTACGGAAACTCGTGAAAACATTTGAGCGCGATCCAGCGGTCGGATCTACAGGTATGGACCTTTTGAGCCGCTACAGCGGTCGTGCCGGTGGAATGGCCCCGACCGGATGTTGTCGCAGTGTCATAGCGATTCGACGCAACTCCATGGAAAACAGCCTCCGGAAACTCGTGAAAAAATTTGAGCGCGATCCAACGGTCGAATCTATAGGTACGGACCTTTTCCGCCGGTACTAGGGTCGTGCCGGTGGAATGGCCCCGACCGAACGTTGTCACCGTGTCGTACCAATTCCACACAGCTCCAAGGAAAACAGCCTCCGGAAACTCATGAAAAAATTTGATCGCGGTCCAACGGTCGGATCTAGAGGTACGGATCTTTTGAGCCGCTACACTAGTCGTGCCGGTGGAATGGCCCCGACCGGATGCTGTAGCCGTGTCGTACCGATTCCACGCAACTCTAAGGAAAACAGCCTCCCGAAACTTGTGAAAAAATTCAAGCGCGATCCAACGATCGGATCTACATATACGTACCTTTTCAGTCGGTACTGTGGTCGTGCCGATGGAACGGCCCTGACCGGGCGCTGTCGCTGTGTCGTTCCGATTCCACGCAACTCCATGGAAAACAGCCTTCGGAAACTCGTGAAAAACTTGGAGCGCGATCCAACGGTCCGATCTATAGGTACGGACCTTGTGAGCCGCTACTCTTATCGTGCCGGTGGAAAGGCCCTGAACGGACGTTGTCGCCGTGTCGTACCGATTCGACGCATTTCCATGGAAAACAGGCTCCGAAAACTCGTGAAAAAATTTAAGTGCGATCAAACGGTCAGATGTACAGGTACGGACCTTTTGAATCGCTACTCTTGTCGTGCAGGTGAAAAGGCCCCGTCCCAACGCTATCGTAGTGTCGTAGCGATTCATCGCATCTCCATGGAAACAGGCTTCGAAAACTCGTGAAAAAATTTGAGCGCGATCCAACGGTCGGATATATAGGTACGGTCCTTTTTAGCCGGTACTTTGGTTGTGCTAGTGGAATGGCCCCGACCGGACACTGTCGCCTGGTCGTACCGATTCCACACAGCTCCAAGGAAAACATCCTACGGAAACTCGTGAAAACATTTGAGCGCGATCCAACGAACGGATCTACAGGTATGGACCTTTGGAGACGCTACAGCGGTCGTGCTGGTGGAATGGCCTCAACTGGACGCTGTCGCAGTGTCGTAGCAATTCGACGAAACTCCATGGAAAACAGCCTCTGGAAACTCGTGAAAAAATTTGAGCGCGACCCAACGATCGAATCTATAGGTACGGACCTTTACAGCCGGTATTGTGGTCGTGCCGGTGGAAGGGCCCCAACCGGATGCTCGTGTCGTACCAATTCCACATAGCTCCAAGGAAAACAACCTCCGGAAACTCGTGAAACAATTTGAGCGCTGTCCAACGGTCGGATCCAGAGGTACGAACCTTTTGAGCCGCTACACTGGTCGTGCCAGTGGAATGGCCCCGACCGGATGTTGTCCCCGTGTCATACCGATTCCATGCAACTCTAAGGAAAACAGCCTCCAAAAACTCGTGAAAAAATTTAAGCGCGATCCAACGGTCGGATCTACAGTACGGACCTTTTGAGCCGCTACTCTGGCCGTGCTGGTTGAAAGCCCCCGACCGGACGTTGTCGCCGTGTCGTACCGATTCCACGCATGTCCATGGAAGAGTGCGCTCCAACTATCGGATCTATAGGTACGAACCTTTTGAGCCACTACAGTGGTCGTGCCTGTGGAATGGCCCCGACCGGACGTTGTCACCGTGTCGTACCGATTCCACGCACCTCCATGGAAAACAGCCTACGGAAACTCGTTAAAAAATTTAAGCGCGATCCAACGGTAGGATCTACAGGTACGGACCTTTTGAGCCGCTACTCTGGTCGTGTCGGTGGAATGGCCCCGACCCGACGTTGTCGCCGTGTCGTACCGATTCGGCGCATTTCCATGGAAAATAGGCTCCGCAAAGTCGTGAAAAAAATTGAGCGTGATCCAATGGTCGGATCTATAAGTACGGACCTTTTCAGCCGGTATTGTGGTCGTGCCGGTGGAATGGCCCTGACCGGACGTTGTCACTATGTCGTATCGATTCCACGCAACTCCATGGAAAATAGCCTCCGGAAACTTGTCAAAACATTTGAACGCGATCCAACGGTCGGATCTAGAGATACGGACATTTTTGGACGCTACTCTGGTCGTGTCGGTGGAATGGCCCCGAAAGGACGTTGTCGCCGTGTCGTACCGATGCGACACATCTCCATGGAAAACAAGCTCCGCAAACTCATGAAAACATTTGAGCGCGATCCAACGGTCGGATCTATAGGTACGGACCTTTTCAGCCGTTATTTTGGTCGTGCCGGTGGAATGCCCCGATCGAACGTTGTCACCGTGTCGTACCAATTCCACGCAACTCCATGGAAAACAGCCTCCGCAAAACTTCTGAAAAAATTTAAGCGCGATCCAACAGTCGGATCTAGAGATACAAACGTTTTTGGCTGCTACTCTGGTCGTGTCAGTTGAAAGGCCTCGACCGGACGTCGTCGACGTGTCGTACCGATTCCACGCATCTCCATTGAAAACAACCTCCGGGAACTCGTGAAAAAATTTGAGCGCGATCCAACGGTCGGATCTATAGGTACAGACCTTTTCAGCCGGTATTGTGGTCGTGCCGGTGGAATGGCCCCAACCGAGTCATTTCACCAAGCTTGGGAAAGGTTCAAAGACTTGTTAAATGCATGCCCCCACCATGGTTTTGAGATGGGGAGGTTAGTGAGTTTCTTCTACAACTCTCTTACCGCAGATTTTAAAAAGCTAGTGTCAACCATGTGTAATGGTGAGTTTTATGACAAAGAACCAAGTGAGGCCTTCGATTTTTTTGATCAATTGGCTGAAAACACAAAGCAATGGGAGACTTCTCTCCCACTTCATGTTAAGTCTAGAAACACCATTTCTCATTCAAGTGGGAAGTTCCAATTAAAAGAGACTGATGATCTCAATGCTAGATTAGCCTTATTGGCTAGGAAAGTAGAGTCTCTTGAGATTAAAAAAGTGCATGTCATGAGTGAACAACAAGAGGAAAGTTGTGTTGTTTGTGAGAGCAAAGGGCATAGGACAACTGAGTGTCCTACCATTCCAGCATTCAAGGAAGTGTTATATGGCCAAACTACTAATTCGAGTAATGTTAGAAAGCCATTTTCAAACCAAGTAAGCAATCCCTACTCTAAGACCTATAATCCTGGATGGAGGAACCACCCAAATTTTGGATGGAGAAATGAGGGCTCTTCAGTACCTCAAACATTTCAACCTCCACCCCCAACCATTTCATGCTCCCACACATAACACGTACCAACCACCTCATAAGAGATCCCTAGAGGATACTCTTCAACAATTCATGCAAACACAAGGAGGAATCAACAACCAAGCTTACAAATTTCAAGACCAGACCAATAGGACCTTAGATGACATTCAAAGTCAACTAACCAAGTTGACTCAATCACTAAGCATTCAAGAGAAGGGAAAGATCCCAGCTCAACCAATGCCAAATCCTAGAGGTCAGGTACACATGAGTGAATCCTCACTTAGTGAACCTTTAAACCATGAACAAGTCCAAGCCATCACTACCATTAGAAGTGGAAAGATTGTTAACAAAGCTATAGGTTTTGGGATTCCTAAAGGTATTGTGGAGGAGAAATCTAGGGAGAGTGAAGAGGGAATCAAAACACAAGTGACAAATGAGAGTTTGAGTGACAAAGAAGGCGAGATAAATGAGAAAGAGATGAGTGAGAAAGGAGATGATTCAAGAAAAATTGGAGTCAAAGTGAGTGATTTAGAATTTGTTCCTAGAGCACCATTTCCACAAAGGTTAGGGAAACCTAAACATGATCTTATGAACTCGGAAATCTATGAATTATTCAAACAAGTGAAAGTCAACATTCCACTCCTTGATGCAATTAAACAAGTCCCATCTTATGCAAAGTTCCTTAAGGACTTATGCACAGTCAAAAGGAGATTGAATGTGAAAGAAAGAGCCTTTCTAACTGAGCATGCTAGTGCCGTCATCCAGTTTAAGACCCCTCCCAAATACAAAGTTCCTGGTTGTCCTACCATTTCATGCATGATTGGAAGTCATAAGATAGACCAAGCTTTGTTGGATTTAGGAGCAAGTGTGAATTTGATACCTTACACTGTTTACGAACAGTTAGGTTTAGGAGAAATCAAGCCTACTCGAATCACCCTTCAATTAGCTGATAGGTCAATCAAGATTCCTAGGGGTATTGTTGAGGATGTGTTGGTCCAAGTAGATAAATTCTACTTTCTTGTTGATTTTGTAGTGTTAGACACCGCACCTATTCAAGGTTCTAATGCTCCCATCCCAATCATCTTAGGTAGACATTTCCTAGCTACATCCAATGCTTTAATTAACTGTAGGAATGGGGTGATGAAATTGTCTTTTGGGAATATGACTGCGGAGATGAACATATTCAATGTCTCCAAACAAATTGGTGAACATGAGGACATTAGAGAGGTAGATTTGATCGAAACAATTTGTCAAGAACACTTTGAGAGAGAATGGGTAAACGATCCATTGGAAAGAACTTTAATTCACGATGAAAGACTTTATTCTTTGGAATGTGTTGATGAGGAAGTAAGAGAACTCGAGACTTATCTGGATCCAATGCCTATTATGTTAATAGGTCAATGTACCCCATCGTTTGAGCCTTTGATTTCACCCCTAATGAAAGTTGAGGCGTCTCTTGTCCAACCTTACAAACCAGAAAGGAAGCCTTTACCGAGTGATCTTAAGTATGCATTTCTAGGGGAAGATGAATCATATCCTATTGTGATTTCATCAAAACTTAGCATAGAGCAGGAACAAGAACTTTTGAGAGTGGTGAGAAAACACAAGAAAGCAATTGGGTGGACAATCACTGACTTGAAAGGAATTAGCCCTCTTTTATGTACACATAGAATTTATCTTGAAGAAGAGGCTAAATCTGTGAGGCAAATGCAAAGACGACTGAACCCAAACATGAAGGAAGTAATGAGAGGTGAAGTGCTTAAGCTACTTGATGCGGGTATCATTTACCCCATTGCAAACTCAAAATGGGTTAGTCCAACCCAAGTTGTCCCAAACAAACCTGGAGTCACAGTAGTGAAAAATGAAAATAATGAGCTAGTACCAACTAGAATCCAAACTGGATGGCATATGTGCATTGATTATCGTAAGTTGAACATGGTGACTAGGAAGGACCATTTTCCGCTTCCATTTTTAGACCAAGTGCTTGAAAGAGTAGCCGGAAGAGCTTTTTATTGTTTTCTTGATGGATACTCAGGTTACAACCAAATTGAGATTTCTTTAGAAGACCAAGAAAAAACCACTTTCACTTGTCCTTTTGGTACTTATGCTTATAGAAGAATGCCTTTTGGCTTGTGTAATGCACCAGCCACTTTTCAAAGGTGTATGATGAGTATTTTTAGTGACATGGTGGAAATTGTTTTGGAAGTTTTCATGGATGATTTTTCAGTTTATGGGGATTCTTATGAGTTGTGTCTAATGCATTTAGAAAAAGTTCTTGAAAGATGTGAAGAGAGCAATCTTGTACTTAATTGGGAGAAGTGTCATTTTATGGTGACACATGGCATTGTCTTAGGTCACATTGTCTCTTCAAAAGGGATAGAGGTGGATAAGTCAAAAGTTGAAGTCATTCAAAAATTACCTACCCCTAGGACTATGAAAGATGTGAGATCCTTTTTAGGACACGCTGGTTTTTACCGAAGATTCATTCATTCTTTTAGTACCATTGCCAAACCATTGTGTAACTTGTTGTCAAAAGATGTCCAATTTGATTGGACATCAAAATGTCAAGAAGCTTTTGAAAAGCTTAAAGGGTTGTTGACCATTGCACCAATCATGCAAGCTCCTGATTGATCTTTACCATTTGAACTGATGTGTGATGCTAGTGATTTTGCGGTAGGGGCTGTTTTAGGGCAAATAAAAGATAAGAAGCCTCATGTCATTTATTATGCTAGCAAGACTTTGAATGATGCTCAATTGAATTACACTACAACCGAAAAATAACTCTTAGTTGTGGTCTTTGCATTAGACAAGTTCATGTCTTATTTGGTTGGATCTCTTGTTATTGTTTTCACTGATCATGCAGCATTGAAATACTTGCTCACAAAACAGGATGCCAAGCCACGTTTGATTCGATGGATCCTCCTACTCCAAGATTTTAACCTTGAAATTTGAGATAAAAAGGGAGTAGAGAATGTAGTGGCTGATCATTTGTCCTGTCTTTCAAGCTATGAGACCATAACTGATGAATCTCCAATAAATGAATTCTTTGCTGATGAAAATTTATTTTGTGCAGGTACTGTTTCCTACATTGGCTCTTCATGGTATGCTGACATAGCAAATTACTTAGCCACAAGTCAGATTCCTTCTCATTGGTCTAAACTTGATAAACAAAAATTCTTGCGCAACGTGCGTACTTTTTTTTGGGATGATCCCTACCTATTTAAATATTGCCCTGACTAAATTGTTAGGCGGTGCATCCCTGATCATGAAATTCCAAGTGTCATTAATTTTTGTCATGCATTAGCCTGTGGTGGGCATTTCTCTTCCAAGAAAACCACTGCCAAGATCTTGCAGTGTGGTTTTTATTGGCCCACTATGTTCAAAGATGTCCATGCCTTCTATGTTGCATGTGACTTATGCCAATGACTAGGTAACCTCACTAGGCGTAACATGATGCCCCTTAACCCCATTCTTGTTTTGGAAATATTTGATTGTTGGGGGATTGATTTCATGGGACCTTTTCCAAGTTCATTTGGCTACCAATTCATCCTTGTAGCTGTTGATTATGTGTCTAAATGGGTGGAGGCCATTGCATCTCGCACTAATGACCATCGAGTTGTTGTCAAATTCTTGAAAGAAAATATTTTCTCTCATTTTGGCATGCCCCGGGCTATGATTAGTGATGGGGGAAAGCATTTTTGTAACAAGCTCGTTGGGATGTTGATGAGAAAATATAGTGTAATTCACAAGGTCAGTACCCCATATCACCCACCGACTAGTGGCCAAGCTGAGTTGGCAAATAGGGAGATCAAGAACATTTTAGAGAAAACAATCAATCCAAACCGTAAGGATTGGTCCCTACGACTAGTTGATGCTTTATGGGCATATCGCACTGCTTACAAGACCTTTTTAGGAATGTCTCCTTATAGGCTATTTTATGGAAAACCTTGTCATCTCCCTGTTGAGATTGAGCACCGTGCATATTGGGCCATCCGGCAATTCAATGACAATGAAAACGAGGTTGGAAAAAATAGAAAGCTTCAATTGGATGAATTAGAGGAGCTGAGAAATGATGCATTTGAAAATGCAAAAATTTCAAAACATAAGATGAAAGCTTTGCATGATAAACATATTTTTAGAAAATCCTTTCATATTGGTCAAAAGGTTCTCTTGTATAATTCATGATTACATCTCTTTCCTGGGAAGTTGAGGACAAAATGGATTGGTCCATTTGTGATTAAATCCATCTCTGAGCATGGTGCATTTGAGGTAGAAAATCCTAAGAATGGAAATGTTTTCAAAGTAAATGGTCATCGATTGAAACCTTATCTTGAAAACGTTGTGGCTGAAGTTGAGACATTGGATCTTGAAGATCCAATACCATTGTAGTATCAAAAGTAATGAGTTTTTATTTTTATTTTTTTTCATTTTCATTTTCATTTTTATTTTTATTTTTATTTTCTTTCTTCCCTCTCTTATATTTTCTTGTTCATGCATTAGGGACAATGCATTATTTTAAGTTGGGGGGGTGTGAGGTTCTTTATTTTCAAAAAAAAAAAATCAATGTTTTCTTTTAGTTGTAATATGCAGGTTAAAAAAAATCAAGCAAGAAGTCAGCTCATGTCCAAGTCAATCAGACATTCATCCTTGAAAACAAAAGGGGAGTAACAGTTTTCTAATCTTTATACTTTTCTTCTCTTTCTTTTTTACATTGAGGATAATGTAAAACTTAATTTTAGATATTTGATTATGTTGAATGCTTGAGATAACCATGCTTGTTAAAAAAATAAAAAAAACTTGCATTCGTATGTGAATGAGACTTGTTTAGGATCAACATTACATTTTTGGATTCATTATTGTGTTGAACATTGCATGCTTTAATTTGGGATAGATAATATCTTATAAAGCAAGATATAGCATACTTTTTTTTAAGATTATTGAAGTACATCTTTCCTTGTAAAAGTTGTGTGAGTTGTGTGATTATGCATGAAAGATGAGTGTGATGCTTTACTTGTGATTATCCCTTTTGATCTAGTCCTAAACAAGGTTTAAGTAAATAAAGTAATAATTATTACACAAATAAATAAATAAATAAATGTGTACAAAGTTCTATCTACTCCAATGTTTTGAGTTGCTCAGTAACTAGGGGTATTCATCTCAAATGTTTATCTTTACGTCAAACGGCAGCTTGAAATATGAGTATGCAAAAGCACTTTAAGTTTGTGACTTTGTGAGTAACCGGGTGCATTCATCACAAATGTTTGTATTCGCGTCAAAAGGGAAGTGACCACTTAAAGAAAAAGAATAAATAATATCTTCAAAAAAAAAAGAAATATATATATATATTTCTCTAGTTTGCTACCTTGTTTGTAGTAGTGAAAAGGGAATATTACAAGTTGAGTTTTCGCGTGAATCAATTATGTTGGTTGCATGATAAATACGATTGAATTTGGAATTTTGTATGGATGTTTGATTTAGATAATTTGAGTATGCTTATTTTTCTTTATTTGGTATTGTGTACACTAAGTTAAAGATACCAATGTTTGCATGATAGGTCTTTTAAGTGTGATGAGTCGAGCCTAATTATGTTATTATTATTCTTTTTATTTCAAAGGTTTTATGTTTTGTTTTGCTTGAGGACTAGCAAAATCTAAGTTGGGGGGTGTGATTGTGTATCAAAAGTATCATTAAGTCTTTTATTTTACATATGTATTTATTGTTTTTATTTGGGATTTTTATAATAAGTGATGTGCTTTTAGTAATGAAGTTTCTTTTAATGTTTCGATAGGTTTTTGGAGCTTAAATGAATTATTTCATAAAATTCAATGTCGGAATTCGGAACAAAGAATTGAAGAGAAATTTAGTTGAAGATTGAAGCAAATCTTGGTTCAAATAAGTACTCCAAATTTGTCCCAAAAATCAATTCTATTCCAATTCTAGAAAAGAATATCATATGATCAATTTCAAGCCCAAACTTGCCTTATGATGTGTGCAAACTTCAACCATCAAACACTCAAGGTTTCAATGTCAATCTTAGCCCAAATAATAGGTACATTTGTATACTTATTTGATGCTTAAATTCAGCCCCAAATCAGCCCAAGCACAATCCATGATCCTACATGTCCACACAACAAATAACATTTGATTTATTTTGGGTAATTCATTGATCCAAGAGGGCAAGCACATGGATGGAAAGCTGGAGGGAAAATTGTGACATTATTTTGGGTCAAAAAGAAGAAAGAGACAGCTCATAAAGGAGGAAGAAAAACGTGCACCAAAGTGTTCTCCAAGCTGGCCTGATTTGATTTTCTAGAACACCTTTCGGTGTTTTGCCCATAACTTTTGACTCCGATGTCCAAATGAGCTTTTCTTTAATGATCTGGAAAGCTAACATAATTTCATATATATATTTCTCTAATATCCATCTCGAGGGGAGGCTTATAAGAGGGTAGAATTTCTGTCCAAAGTTAGAGTCAGATTTGTGTCCGAATTTTTACTGAAATTATGTTGTGTTCTTCTTTGTAGATTTCGGTTCTTTAGTTTGTAAAACTTATTATTTCAGTTTGATTCAAGTTATTTCATGTTTATTAAAGTGTTCTTATATATAACATGTTTATTAAAGTGTTCTTATATATAATCATGGTTGGCTAATCTCTTTCTTGGATCCAAATCAAGGATGATGGTGATTGAGGTGAGTTCTTTAAGATATGAATGAATCTTAATGTTTATCTTCTCATTTTCTTCATGAATGTTTTATTATTGCAAAGAAATTTTAGAAATCATTTAGGTAATGTTATAATCTTGAATTTTTATGCACAAACCTTAGTTTTGGTATAAAGATTGCTTGATTCAATGTCTTACTTAATTTGAAAGTACTTGTTCATTCTTAAGCAATAATTAATCTTCATCTTTTTAAACTTCATTATAATATCTTCCAATCTAATATCACCATCGTTGATATTAGGTTGAGTTATCTTATATATGTTGAAGAAATCACCAATACAACACCATTAAAATTGATTTGGACCAAGACTTACTTTTTCTTGTCTTTTAAAATCTATTTACACTTTTTCATCTTTAAAAACAAATCCATCAATTATTTTCAACCAAGTTATTGTTAATTTAATTTCTCTTGAGTTTTTTTTTGTTGTTACCTAGCTTAATTTCCAGATCTAGCTCTCTGTGGATATGACCTCGATCTTACCGAGTTAATTGCTACATCGCACACTCGAGCACTTGCGAGTTAAAACAAGCCGATCATAAAAAGCGGTCAAGCAGCCCTGACTGGATGTTGTCGCCTTGTCGTACCGATTCCACGCAACTCCAAGGAAAACAGCCTCCGGAAACTTGTGAAAAAATTTGAGCGCGATCCAACGGTCGGATCTACAGGTACGGACCTTTTGAGCCGCTACTCTAGTCGTGCCGGTTGAAAGGCCTCGACCGGACATTGTCGCCGTGTCGTACCGATTCCACGCAACTCCAAGGAAAACAGACTCCGGAAACTCCTGAAAAAATTTGAGCGCGATCCAACAGTCGGATCTATAGGTACGGGCCTTTTCAGCCGGTACTGTGGTCGTGCCGGTGGAATGGCCCCGACCGGACACTGTCGCCGTGTCATACCGATTCCACGCAACTCCAAGGAAAACAACCTTCGAAAACTTGTGAAAAATTTTGAGCGCAATCCAACGGTCGGATCTGTAGATACGGAGTTTTGAACCGCTACTCTGGTCATGTCGGTGGAATGGCCCCAACCGGTCGGTGTCGACGTGTCGTACCGATTCCACGCAACTCCATGGAAAACAACCTCCGAAAACTCGTGAAAAATTTGAGCGAGATCCAACGGTCGGATCTGTAGATACGGACTTTTGAGCCGCTACTCTGGGCGTGTCGCTGGAATGGCCCCGACCTGTCGTTGTTGACGTGTCGTACCGATTCCACGCATCTCTATGGAAAACAGCCTCCGAAAACTCGTAAAACAATTTGAGCGCGATCCAACGATCGGATCTAGAGGTAAGGACCTGTTGAGCCGCTACAGTGGTCGTGCCGGTGGAATGGCCCTGACCGGATACTGTCGCCATGTCGTACCGATTCCACGCAACTCCAAGGAAAACAGCCTCCGGAAACTTGTGAAAAAATTTGAGCGCGATACAACGGTCGGATCTACAGGTACGAACCTTTTGAGCCGCTACTCTGGTCAGGCCGGTTGAAAGGCCCCGACCGGACGCTGTCACCGTGTCGTACCGCGATCCAACGGTCGAATCTATAGGTACGGACCTTTTCATCCGGTATTGTGGTCGTGCCGGTGGAATGGCCCCGACCGGACGTTTTCGCCGAGTCGTACCGATTCCACGCAACTCCAAGGAAAACAGTCTCCAGAAACTCGTTAAAACATTTGAGCGTGATCCAACTGTTGAATCTACAGGTACGGACCTTTTGAGCCGCTACTCTGGTCTTGTCGGTTGAAAGGCCCCGACCGGACGTCGTCGATGTATCGTATCGATTCCACGCATCTCCATGGAAAACAGCCTCCGGAATCTTGTGAAAACATTTGAGCTCGATCCAATGGTTGATCTACACGTACGGACCTTTGGAGCCGCTACTCTTGTCATGCCAGTGGAAAGGCCCCGACCGGACGTTGTCGCAATGTCGTTCTGATTTGACGCATCTCCATGGGAAACAGCCTCTGAAAAATCGTGAAAAAATTTGAGCGCGATCTATCGGTCGGATATCTAGATACGAACCTTTTGAGCTGCTACTCTGGTCGTGTCAGTGGAAGGGCCCCGACCGGTCGCTGTCGACATGTCGTACCGATTCCACGCATCTCCATGGAAAACAGCCTCCGGAAACTCGTGAAACAATTTGAGTGCGGTCCAACGGTCGGATCTATGGATACGAAACTTTTGAGCCGCTACTCAGGTCGTGTCGGTGGAAGGGCTCGACCGGTCGCAGTCGACGTGTCGTGCTGATTCCATGGAACTCCATGGAAAACAGCCTTCGAAAACCCGTGAAAACATTTGAGCGCGATCCAACGGTCAGATCTGCATATACCAAACTTTTGAGCCGCTACTCTAGTCTTGTCGGTAGAACGGCCCTGAACGGTTGTCGTGGACGTGTCGTACCGATTCCACGTAACTCCATGGAAAAGAGCCTCCGGAAACTCATGAAAACGTTTGAGCGCGATCCAACGGTCGGATCTGTAGATACGGAACTTTTGAGCCGCTACTCTAGTCGTGTCAATAGAACGGCTCTGAACGGTCGTCGTCGACGTGTCGTACCGATTCCACACAACTCCATGGAAAACAACCTTTGGAAACTAGTGAAAAAATTTGAGCGCGATCCAACGGTCGGATCTACGGATACGGAACTTTTGAGCCGCTACTCTGGTCGTGTCGGTGGAAGGGCCCCGATCGGTCACAGTTGACTTGTCGTACCGATTCCACACAACTCTATGGAAAACAACCTCCGGAAACACTTGAAAAAATTTAAGCGCGATCCAACGGTCGGATCTGTAGATACGGAACTTTTGAGCCGCTACTCTGGTCGTGTCGGTGGAAGGGCCCCAACCGGTCGGTGTCGACGTGTCATACCGATTCCACACAACTCCATGGAAAATAGCCTCCGGATACTCGTGAAAAAATTTGAGAGCGATCCAACGATCAGATCTGTAGATACGGACCTTTTGAGCCGCTACTCTGGTCGTGTCGGTGGAACGACCCCGAACGGTTGCCGTCGATGTGTCATACCAATTCCACGCATCTCCATGGAAAACAGCCTCCGGAAACTCGTGAAAACATTTGAGCGCGATCCAACGGTCGGATCTACGGATACGAAACTTTTGAGTCGCTACTCTGGTCGTGTCGGTGGAACGGCCCCGACTAGTCGGTGTCGACGTGTCGTATCGATTCCACGCAACTCCATGGAAAACAGCCTTCGAAAACTCATGAAAAAATTTGAGCGCGATCCAACTGTCGGATCTGTAGATACGGACTTTTGAGCCGCTACTCTGGGCGTGTCGGTGGAACGGCCCCGACTAGTTGGTGTCGACGTGTCGTACCGATTCCACGCAACTCCATGGAAAACAGCCTCCAGAAACTCGTGAAAAAATTTAAGCGCGATCCAACGGTCGGATCTCTAGATACAGACCTTTTGAGCTGCTACTATGGTCGTCTTGGTGGAATGTCCCTGACCAGACGCTATCGAAGTGTCGTACCGATTCCACGCAACTCCATGGAAAACAGCCTCCGAAAACTCGTGAAAAAATTTGAGCGCGATCCAACGGTCGGATCTTTAGATACGTAACTTTTTAGCCGCTACTTTATTCGTGTCGGTGGAACGGCCCCGCACTTAAAGTTTTACAAGATTTTCTTGACATTGTTTTCCTTGGAGTAGATGTGGAATAGCTATTCGGTGAGGTGGAGGTGTGGTTGAACCAGACTAGAGTACTTGTTCAAAATGCACATAACTTTTGATCCAACTGTTGGAACGCCCTTAAATTTTTACGAGAGTTTTCGAACGACGTTTTCTTTGGAGTATATGTGGAATCGCTAGTCGGTCAGGTGGAGGTGCGGTCGCACCATACTAGAGTACCAGTTTGAAAGGGCATTAACTTTCGATTAGACTATTGGAACGCCATCAAATTTTTACGAGAGTTTCTGGACGCGATTTCCCTTGGAGTTGATGTTGAATCACTACTCGGTGAGGAGGAGGTCTGGTCATGCGAGACAAGAGTATCAGTTTGAAAGGGCCATAACATTTGATACGACCATTGGATCGCCCTCAAAGTTTGACGAGAGTTTCCAAACCTCGTTTTCCTTGTAGTAGATGTGGAATCGCTACTCGATGAGGCGAAGGTTTGGTTGTGCTAGACCAGTGTACGGGTTCCAAAGGGTAGATGTGGAAGGTCTGCTCGCGCCAGACCAAGGTACGGGTTCGAAAGGTAGTGAATCAGCATTTGCTGCCAAAAGTGTGTTAGTTGCAGCGAAGTAGCATTTGCTGCTGAAATTAAAGTGCTTGGAGTGAAACATTTTTTGCTGCCAAATTGTGTGGCACCTGCAGCGAACCAGTTTCGCTACTGAATTATACAGGGAGCAACGAATCAGTTTTCGCTACCAATTTTCTATAATAGACTCTCTGATTAGAAATGACTTAAATGCTTGTAACAATTTCATTGTATGATGGTGTAAAATATGGAACACTTGAACGTGAACATATGGATTCTTGAAATAAGTATAATGATGAATGTGATTTAAGGATGCAAATATATTGATTTGTGGCCCTTGATGTCTTAGGTGGTGCGGTTGGGATCGGACCATCGTCAGGACAAGGACAATCCGCAGGTAGAACTGGTAAGTGATTTTCACCTTCCTCTTTCATAACGTTAATTTATAGAACACTCTACCATGAATGCTACTGTATTGTGTTAGTATAGATACCAAATTGCCCAAAGGAGTAAATGTTGATAAATAATTGATTACCTTCGGCTAATGGCATCCAAATGGATGACCAGGACAATGCTTCAGCTAATGGCATCCAAAGGGATGACCGGGATAAATGATTGATTAGCTTTAGCTAATGGCATTCGAAGGGATGGCCAGGATAAATAGGTGATTATCTTCGGCTAATGGCATCCTAAGTGGATGACCGGGATGAATGAACGGTTAACCTTAGCTAATGATGCCTTAAGAGGATAGCCGGATTTAAGATTATGGTTAATAGCAAGAATTGATGCATTCATATGTACTACGAGCTATGCATACCAAGTATATAGAGGAACTACGAATGTTACGCCTCAAACATGAAATAATGTTAATGCTTAATTATTATTAAATAACCATATTCTTATAAATATTTTGTATTGTAGCAAGTATATCACACTAACGAGGTGCCTAGAAAACCCAATACCCAGGAATCTACTTTTGCAAGGAACCATGTAGTAATTTAATTCAATGGACATAACATTGTGTGTGTAAATACCATTGTCTTGGCTTAAAAAGTCGAGTTGTTACATTAACCATCAAATAACTACAGTGTCCGCACTAGTAATTTAATTCAATGGCAACCTTAAGAACGAAATAAGTTGATTAATCTAGACAATATAACTTTTCGCAATCCATGTTTGATTTGATCAAATGTTTTCCTTAAGATTAATAACATAAATCTTCTATGATTATTAAACTCAGTTGTTTCATAAGTTTATATATCACAGCTCAAGTTTTGATAGCAAACTTAGCAATAGATTATTTACAATAATAACTTAGAGTCCGTTATAGCAATTAAAATAAACAAACATAGGAAATAAGCATAGGAAAACAAACATATTAATCATATAAACTAAAAAGAGAAGGTAAAATAAATCTCATAGTTCTTGAAATCTAAAGGTTTATTTGTCCTTGCAACTAAGAAAAAGAGTTTAGCCTTACATGTTTATTGAAAAACCAATCAAAAAGAAAGAAGAATTCATGATTTTGAGCTTTTGGAGGAAAGGGTGTGTTTTTCTTCTCTTTTTTAGCCGACCCCTTTTCCTTTCCCTCTTTCTTTTTATTTGATAGGAAACCCTAATCCCTTTTCTACAAAATAATCATTTTCTAAATAGATGATGCAACCATATTATTCAATAGTTTCACCCACATTTAACTAGTGTTTTGTCTATGTTTTTTTTTTTATATAAAATACCTTAATATTCTTTGTTTTATGTTTTGAAGGCACTTTTGGATGAAAGATGCAAAACGGGGTAAATTAGAGGTGATTGGCAGATTTGACCTTCAGTCGATGTTTTGTGTAGAGCGTGAGATCTAGATGTCAAAATGAAGTGATTCCAGTGGAATTAAAAAGCTAACATCCATACCTTTCTAGACATCTAAGGCAAAAAAATAAGAAGAGCATGGAAATCGTAGCTTCGAAGTCAAATCTCGCAATCTGGCAATATTGACCTTTAGCCATTCCAACTTCAATATCTAGAACTACAAAAGTCCAATTGATGCAAACTCTATTTTGTTGGATTCCTGACTCAAAGGCCTATCAACACTCCAAAATTCAGTAACAAATGATGTCATATGAGGCAGATATTATTTTTCAAAGATGACAACTGAATTCTATTAGAAAATAGGTTTCGTGGAAAAACGAGTCCAAATTCCATTCTAAAGCATCTAAACCAATATCCAAGGTTTTATTTCAGCAATTTAGCTCCTATAAGTCAAATCTTGAAGATTTCATGCAAGGCAATTTCTTCTTTTTTTTTTAGAAAAATAGTTATTGAAGTACTTAAATGTAAACAATCTACTTAAGGGAGGACTATTTTGTAAAATAAAGACTAGGGTTTCCTAGGATATAAAAAGAATGATAGAAGAGAAGGGGGGCAGCCAGCCAAGAGGAGAAAAACGCCCCCTCCTCTAATAAACCCGAAATCATGCATTCCTCCTTTTTTATTAGTTGTTCAACAAACATGCAAGGCTAAACTCGTTTTCTTGGTTGCAAGAACATAGAAACCTTTAGATTTCAAGAACTGTGAGATTTATTTTACCTTTTCTTTTCCGTTTATATGATTAATATGTTTGTTCTCCTATGCTTATTTTTTCTATGATTGTTTATTTTAATTGCTAGAGCAGATTCTAAGTTATTATTGTAGACAATCTATTGCTAAGTTTGATATCAAAACCGGAGTTGTGGTATATGAACTTGTGAAGCAACTGAGTTTAATAATTGTGGCGGATCTATGTTATTCTTAGGGAGAACATTCAATCAAATCAAACATAGACTGCAGACAATTATGTTTCATTGATTAATCAACTTATCTAGTTCTTAAGGCTGCCATTGAATTAAATTACTAGTGCGGACACTGTGGTTGTTTCATGGTTAGGGTTATATGACGGATCCGTTAACTAACCAATGTTAAGAAGAGATAAATATTCATAATATAAATTGATGTTTTGTTTCCATGATCAGTTTTGATTTCCGTAGGTGGATGTTTACTTGCAACCAATGTTTGTTCTCTTAATAATTTTCTAATTTTATTTAATTTTGCTTGATAGTTTTATGTTTTCTTTTGCTTTAGCCTAGATAACATCCAATCCACCCCCCCCCCTAAATTGCATATCATCTAGCATAAAAATTTGATTTGAACCTTACTCGTGGGATAGACCCCTTGCTTGCACTAATTAATTTGAGCTCTAGAGGTCGAAATGAAGTGATTTTAATGGAATTAGAAAGCTAACATCCATACCTTTCTGGAAATATAAGGCAAGAAAAAAAAGAAGGAAGAGCATGGAAATCGCAGCTTTCAAAGTCAAATCTTGCAATCTGCCAATGTTGACCTTTGGTCATTCGAACTTGAATATCTTGAGCTACAGAAGTCCATTTGATTCAAACTCAATTTTTTTGGATTCCTTACTCAAATACCTATCAACGTACCAAATTACAGCAAAAAACAATCTCATATGAGGGAGATATGATGTTTCTAAGATGACAAATAAATTCTACCAGCATACAGGTTTTGTGAAGAAACAAGTCCAAGTTACATCCCGAAGCATCCAAATTGACATCCAAGTTTTTATTTCAGCAATTTAGTTCCTCTAAGTCAAAGCTTGAAGATTTCATGCAACACTATTTCTCCTTGTTTATGAAAATAGTTATTGAAGTTCTTAAATGTAAAATAGAGACTAGGGTTTTCTATGGTATAAAAAGAAAGAGAAGAAAATGAGCAGAAGAGAGGAGGACGCCAGCAAAGAGAAGAAAAAACACACCTTCCTCCAACAGAACTTGAAATCATGCTTTCTTTTTTCTTTTTAATTAATTTTTTAGTAGACATGCAAGGCTAAACTCTTTTTCTTGGTTACAAGGACACAGAAATTTTCAGATTTCAAGAACTGTGAGATTTATTTTATGTGTTCTTTTCAGTTTATATTATGAATGAATATGTTTGTTCTCCTATGCTTATTTTCTATGATTGTTTATTTTAATTGCTAGAGCGGACTCTAAGTTATTATTGTGAACAATCTATTGCTAAGTTTGCTATCAAAACCGGACTTGTGGTATATAAACTTGTGAAGCAATTGAGATTAATAATTATGGCGGATCTAGATTAATAACCTTAGGGAGAACATTCGATTGATCAAATCAAACATGGATTGTGGACAATTATATTGTCTAGATTAATCAACTCATCTAGTTCTTAAGGTTGTCATTTAATTAAATTACTAATGCGGACACTATGGTTGTTTGATGGTTAGATTAGTTATACACCAGATATGTTAACTAATCCAATAACAAAAGATAAATATATAGAGTATAAATTGACGTTTCGTTTCCATGATCAATTTTGATTTTTGTAGGTGGATGTTTACTTGAGACCAAGGTTTGTTCTTTTCATAATTTTCTGGTTTTATTTACTTTTGCTTGATAGTTTTTTGTTTTCTTTTGTTTTAGCCTTGATAAATTCCAACCCCCCCCCCCCCCCAAATTGCATATCATATAGCATAAAAATCTGAACTAGACCTTTCTTGTGGGATCGACCCCTTGCTTGCTCTATACTATCTTGTGTGTTGTGTTTTAAGCTAGGGTAATTAATTTTGCGACAACGACATCGCAAAAATTTTTGCCAACGTTGTTGGGGAACTGATTTTAGTTTATTCTTGTGTTGTGATTTTTATTTGATGTGATTGTTATTTATTTTGTTGAAAAAAAAAAGAAGAGATTTTTGCTTGCGGTCGTGCCATACAATACAATACAATTACTGTTCAAAACCAATATTTTGGTGGAATTAGGTATCATCCTTCTATTTCCTGAAGGGAAATGACATTTTGAACAGGACTAATTCCCTTTGGCTACTAGCCCCACTCTATCGAAGCCAAATTCCACTGTTTTCTAGGGTTTTTAGGCAGTTTTAGTTTTCTAGCGTAGGATTTTCATTCAATTTACATTGTTTTCAATCTCTTGTGTGGCCGATTTCTTTTAAGTTTTCTTGACTATTTATGCATATAACCCGTTCTACTAATCAAAGTGAAATGCAGGTAGATCTCAAAATTGAAAACACTTTATGTAGGTTATGGAAGGAAGCTCGCGTCAACATCATGGTTGTTGCACAATAACAGACATACAAGGAGCTTACTGCTCCTAATGTGGAAAATCAACCATTGTGCATAAACATTGACAATAATGTCAACTTCGAGCTCAAGTATGGTTTTATACATTTACTACCAATATTCAATGGACTTGCAGGAGTAGATCCCCATACTCATCTCAAGGGGTTCCATATGGTTTGTGTTGATGATGTAACCATATTATTTGATAGTTTCACCCGCATTTAACTAGTGTTTTGCATATGTTATTTATATAAAATGCCTTGATATTCTTTGTTTTATGTTTTGAAGGCATTTTTGGATGAAAGATGCAAAAAGGAGTAAATTGGAGGTAATTGGCAGATTTGACGTTCAGTCGGTATTTTGTGCAGAGCGTGAGTTCCAGAGATCGAAATGAAGTGATTCTAGTGGCATTAAAAAGCTAACATCCATACCTTTTTGGAAATGTAATGCAAGAAAAATAAAAAGAGAAAGATCATGGAAGTTTGAAAATCTAACTTCAAACTTCCTCGTGGGATCGACCCCTTGCTTGCTCTATACTATCTTGTGTGTTTTAAGCTAGGGTAATTAATTTGTGCGACCGCGACATCGCAACAAATTTTGGCGCCGTTGCCGGGGAGTATAGAGCTTCCATGATCTTTCTCTTTTTATTTTTCTTGCATTACATTTCCAAAAAGGTATGGATGTTAGCTTTTTAATGCCACTAGAATCACTTCATTTCGATCTCTGGAACTCACGCTCTGCACAAAATACCGACTGAACGTCAAATCTGCCAATTACCTCCAATTTACTCCTTTTTGCATCTTTCATCCAAAAATGCCTTCAAAACATAAAACAAAGAATATCAAGGCATTTTATATAAATAACATATGCAAAACACTAGTTAAATGCGGGTGAAACTATCGAATAATATGGTTACATCAAATACCCCCACACTTAGCTCTTGCTCGTCCTCGAGAAAGGATAAATAAAATTAAATTGAAAATAACTATGATCAATTTCTTAATCTCCCATCAATGTCTAAGAGTACAAGCATTATAAACAAGAATACAATCATGAAGGATAAATAATATAATTCTCATGAATTTATTTACATGCAAACTTCAAAACTCAATCAATCATCTGGATTTAAATGAAATCTATGCCATGCCAAAGTGATAGGTCCTCTCATTGATATACACTCCAACACTCATGTGTTTAGGGTTTATGTGTTTAAATCTCTCAAATTCAATCAAAGAGTATGTTCTACCATAAGCTTGCTTTTCAATCTCATCTCCATTAGCAACTTATTACAAGTATTACATGAATCAAAAGGTCTTATTTTCCGGTTGTAATGGGGCTGAGGTTAAAGTGAGGTAAAAGAAAGTAAAAGGAAAGGTTCAAACCAATGAAAGTAGAGCATTTTGAAAAATGATACTTCAAACAAGATATTCCATCAAAGCTCATAAATTTTTCATCTTTAATCACAAATGCTTAACTCCTTTTGATGTCAAGCTCTTTCAACATAAAACCTTAAGAATATAAAGGAATACTTTTTTTTTTCTTTTTTTTTTCTTTTTTTTTTTCTTCGGCAACGTTGCCCATTTTTTCATCAAGCATCACTTCTTTCTTTTCATATAATTTCCAACCATAATTCCATGAAATATTACAGGTATATGCTCTACTAATCCTTGGGCAGGGGAAAAGAAAAACATATATAAAGTTAAGGCTTATACATGGATAAAGCAAAAAAAAGATAACCAAGATTCTTAAGGTTATTAACCCCAATACCCCCACACTTAAAACACAACATTGTCCTCAATGTTGAAATAAAAGCAAAGGAACATAAGAGAATGACAAAGATAAAGTAAAATACGAAAAATAAAAGATAAGGAAAAAGAAAGCAAATCTGATTTTTTTTTTCTTTTTGTGCTGGGTTGCCTCCCAGTAAGCGCTTTTGTTTTATGTCATTGGCTCGACATATTGCATGCTCATTCTTCATAGATTGGTTCAATTAACTCTACAGAAGCGGTGAGTTCTGCCGTCCAACCTTCATAGAAAGGTTTCAAACGATGCCCATTGACTTTGAGTATGTTGTTCGTTTCTAAACTTGTAATTTCAACTGCACCATAAGGAAAAACATTAGAAACAACAAATGGTCCAATCCAACGAGAGCTTAACTTTCCAGGAAAAAGTTTCAAACGCGAATGATAAAGAAGGACTTTGTCTCCAACATGAAACTCCTTTCTTGTAAGCATTCGGTCATGAAGATTCTTAGTCTTTTCTTTGTAAATCCTTGCATTCTCGTAAGCATCATTTTGAATCTCTTCCACCGTAATTCCAATCTTTTTAGGCACCAAAAGGATAGGCGCCACCCATTCACTATCCGTGATGGGGTAAATGACTCCTGCATCATGAAGGACAATTTGCAAAGCTTGCAAATCCAATGTTGATTCATGCATGTTTTGGGGAACACATATATGCCTTTCCATCTCTTCTATCTTGGTAAAATCATAGTCATTGCTCAAAGCCATGCTTAATCCATACTCATCATCAAAATCACAAACTGGCTGCACACACTTATCAACTTGGTCATAACATGTGATAGAATAAACATTGCTATAAGGATATGTCATTGCATCATGAAAATTAAATTCAATTTTTTCATCTCCTACCTCCATAGACAAGGTATCCTTACCACAATCAATCTTTGTGTTGGCAGTTTTCAAGAATGGTCTCCCAAACAATATAGGAGTGCTGGTTGATGAATCACAAGAATCATGTTCCATATCAAGAACATAAAAGTCACATGGAATAACCAAACTATCAATCTTGACTAGGACATCTTCTATCACACCAAGTGGGTAAACAAAACTACGATCCGCAAGTTGCATTACAATACTAGTTTTATTCAAAGGCTCTAGACTAAGAGAATCATAAACATGTTTAGGCATAACACTAATGGATGCACCTAAATCGCATAAAGCTCTTTTAAAACTAGCATTACCAATAACACATGGGATAGTAAACGCACCTGGGTCTTTTTGTTTCAAAGGCAGATTCTTTTGAACAACAGCAGATACAACTTCACCCATACTTACCGTTTCATGACCTTTCAGTTTGAAACCTCTCTTGGTAGTACACAACTCCTTCAAGAATTTGGCATACTTGGGAATTTGCTTGATAGCATCAAGCAAAGGAATGTTGAGTTCTACTTTCTTAAAAACCTCTAGAATCTCTTTTTCCTTGTCCTCTTTCTTTGACCTAGAAGAACTCACGGGAAAGGGTGGAATTGTTGTAAAACTGGAATTCATTGAGTGAGGAGTTACCTTTGGAGTGTTGGTCTTTGTTTCAGTTTGTGGAGGAGAAGGATGATGTATCTTCTTTGTACTCAATTCAGTTTCTATCTCTTCTTCTTCCTCCATCTCAATTTGTTTTGACCTTTTCTCTTCAATTTCTTTCCCACTTCGCAACATGATCGCACTAACATGCTCTATTGGATTCAATGCTTGGGAGGGCAATTTTCCATTCATTTGTACTTCCAATTTTCCCACACTTAAAGCTACTTGCCCCATTTGCTTTTCCAAGTTATGAATACTTGACCTTGTTTCCTGTTGAAAAGACATGACATTTTGTTGCAAAGTAACAGTATTAGAAGCCAAAGTTTTCATCATCTCACGAAGATCATCATTGGATGACGATTGTCTTGCTTGATAATTCTGTTGGGGTTGAAATCCATTGGGATGGAATTGTTGGCCTTGATTGCCTTGTTGAGGTTGGTTCCCATATCGTAGGTTAGGATGATCTCTCCATCCAGGATTGTACGTGTGGGAAAAAGGATCATACTTACGCTGAGGTTGTCCGTTGAATGCTCCATCAATTGCATGAGCTTGTTCAATGTAATCTTCTTGCATTGTTGGGCACATATTCGAAGCATGTCCTTGTGAGGAGCATATGCTACAAACTTTCACCTGCTGCACATTTCCACAAGCCAAAGAACGCACAAGAGAAGTAAGATCATTAACTTTATTTTCAAGGTTAGAAATACTTACCTCATTTACTCGTTTGTTGGAGAAGTCTCCACGAGTGCCAAATTGTTTTGAGTTGGCTGCCATGTTTGAGATCAATTGGCGTGCAGCCTCAGGTGTCTTATCTACCAATGCGCCTCCACTTGCAGCATCAATGATACTACGGTCAGTAGGCATCAATCCTTCATAGAAATATTGAATGAGTAGCTGATCGGGTATTTGATGATGAGGGCATTGAATACACAATTGCTCAAATCTTTCCCAATACTCGGAGAGAGTCTCTCCATGAGATTGCCGAATCCCACATATTTCTTTCCTTATGTTGGCAACTCGAGATGCTGGGAAATACTTCTCAAGGAAAATCTTCTTCATGGCATTCCAAGTTCCAATAGACCCTGGGAGAATAGAGAAAAGCCATGCCTTTGCTGCCCCTTTTAAAGAGAAAGGGAAAGCTTTCAACTTAACTTGTTCTTCATTAACTCCATTCGGTTTCATGCCAACACAAACCATATGGAACTCCTTGAGATGAGTATGAGGATCTTCTCCTGCAAGACCATTGAATGTTGGTAACAAATGTATAAAACCAGATTTGAGCTCAAAGTTTACATTATTGTCTATGTTTATGCACAATGGTTGATTCTCCACGTTAGGAGCAGCAAGCTCCTTGAGTGTTTGTTGTCGTGCAACCGCCATGGTGTTGAGGTGAACTTCCTTTCTTAACTTGCGTAAAGTGCTTTCTATTTCAAGATCAACCTGCACTAGACTCTGATTAGTAGAACGGGTTACTGGCATCAATTGCTAAGAAAACTCAAAAGAAAGCAACCACACAAGAGAAAAAAAAAAATGCAAATTATATGAAAATCCTATGCTAGAAAACTAAAACTACCTAAAACCTTAGAACACAGTGGAATTTGGCCTCGATAGGGTGGGGCTAGTGGTATACCACTAGTCTTGTTCAGAACGTCGTTTCACTTCAGAAAATGAAGGTTAGAAACTTAATTCCACAAACAATTCTGTCTTCAACAGTACCGCTGCGGCAAGTGAACAGTAACACCGCAAGCAAAAATTCTGTTTCTCTTTTTTTTTTTTTTCAGAAATGTAAATAAGAATCACAAAAACTAAAAATAACAGTACAAGCACAAGAATCAACTAAAATTACTTCCCCGGCAACGGCGCCAGTTGACATGAAACCAAACGGAGTTGATGAAGAACAAGTTAAGTTGAAAGCTTTCCCTTTCTCTTTAAATGGGGCAGCAAAAGCTTGGCTTTTCTCTATTCTCCTAGGTTCCATTAGGACTTGGAATGGCATGAAGATGATTTTCCTTGAAAAGTATTTCCCAGCCTCTTGAGTTACCAATATAAGGAAAGAAATATCTGGGATTAGGCAATCTCATAGGGAGACACCCTCCGAGTATTAGGAAAGATTTGAGCAACTGTGCATTCAACGCCCTCATCATCAATTACTTGATCACTTGCTCATTCAATATTTCTATGAATGATGATGCCTACTGACCGTAGTATCATTGATGCAGCAAGTGGAGGGGCATTGGCATATAAGACATTTGAGGCTGCATACCAATTGATCTCAAATATGGCAGCCAACTTGAAACAATTTGGCACCCGTGGAGATTTCCCAAACAAACGAGTAAATGAGTTATGTAATACTAACCTTGAGAATAAAGTTAATAATCTTGCTTCTTTTGTGTGTTCTTTGGCTTGTGGAAATGTACTTCAAGTGAAAGTTTGTAGCATATGCTCTTTACAAGGACATGCTTCGGATATGTGCGCAACAATGCAAGATTATTACATTGAACAAGCTAATGCAGTTGATGGAGCTTTCAATGGATAGCCTCATCGTAAGTACGATCCCTTTTCCAACACGTACAATCCCGGATGGAGAGATCATCCCAACTTACGTTATAGAAACCCGCCTCAACAAGGCAATCAAAGCTGACAGTTCCATCCCCATGGATTTCAACCCCAACAGAATTATCAAGCAAGACAGCCCCCTCCATTCACAAATTCCAATGTTATGGGGTTGTCATCCAGTGATGATCTTCGTGAGATGATAAAAACTTTGGCTTCTAACACTCTGACCTTGCAATAAAATGTCATGTCTTTTCAATAGGAAACAAGGTCAAGTGTTCACAACTTGAAGAAGCAAATGGGGCAAGTAGCTTCAAGTGTAGGGAAATTGGAAGCACAAATGAATGGAAATTTTCCCTCCCAAGCATTGAATCCAAAAGAGAATGTTAGTGCGATCATGCTGCAAAGTGGGAAAGAACTCAAAGAGAAAAGGTTGAAACAAATTGAGATGGAGGAAGAAGAAGAGATAGAAATCGAATTGAGTACAAAGAAGAAACATCCTCCTCCTTCCCAAACTGAAACAACGACCATTACTCCGAAGGTAAGTCTTAACTCAATGAATTCAAGTTTTAAAAACATTCCCCCCTTTCCTGTGAGTTCTTCTAGATGCTATCAAGCGAATTTCCACGTATGCTAAATTTTTGAAGGATTTGTGTACTACCAAGAGAGCCTACAAGCTAAAAAGCCACAAAATAGTAAGTATGGGTGAAGTTGTATATGTTATTGTTCAAAATAATATGCCTTTGAAGCAAAAAAGACCCAGGTGCGTTTACTATCCCATGTGTTATTGGTAATGCTAGTTTTAGAAAGGCCTTATATGATTTTGGTGCATCTATTAGTGTTATGCCTAAACATGTTTATGATTCTCTTAGTATGGAGCCTTTGATTAAAACTAGCATTGTAATATAACTTGTGGATCGTAGTTTTGTTTATCCACTTGGTGTGATAGAAGATGTCCTAGTCAAGATTGATAATTTGGTAATTTCATGCGATTTTTATATTCTTGATATGGAACGTGATTCTTGTGATTCATCAAACAACACTTCTATATTGTTTGGGAGACCATTCTTGAAAACTGCCGATACAAAAATTGATTGTGGTAAGGATACTTTGTCCATAGAAGTAGGAGATGAAAAGATTGAATTTAATTTCCATGATGCAATGAAATATCCTTACAACAATGTTTATTCTATCACATGCTATGACCAAGTTGATAAGTGTGTGCAACAAGTTTTTGATTGTGAGGATGGATTAAGTGTAGCTTTGAGCTATAGCTACGATCTTACTAAAAAGAGATGGAGAGGCACATATGTGTTCCCAAAAATATGTAAGAATCAACATTGACTTTGCAAGCTTTGCAAACCATTCCCCATGATGCAGGTAATGTCTTTATTGATTTAGTATTTTCACATAAAAAGTTGTTGACATCTATTTTACAGACCCCCGAGTTAGAATTGAAACCTTTGCCTAATAATTTGAAGTATGTATTTATTGGCGACAACAATACACTTCCCGTTATCATAGCAAAAGGTTTGACAAGTGCGCAAGAGGAAAGACTTGTGAAGTTTTTGAGCAATCACAAAATAACCATTGAATGGACTTTAGCCGACATCAAGGGCATTAGTCTCTCGATGTGTATGCATCACATACTATTGGAGGATAATGCAAAACCAACGAGGAAAATGCAAAGGAGATTGAATCCGCCTATGATGGAGGTAGTGAAAGCTGAAATTTCAAATCAAGAAATCAAGTCCATTTTGGAGAAAACATTGCAACTTAATCGGCAAGATTGGAGTCTAGGACTTGGTGATGCACTTTGGGCGTGTTGGACTACTTACAAATCACCTATAGGAATTTTCACCTTATAGGATGATTTATGGAAAAGCATGTCATCTACCGGTGGAGCTTGAACACAAAGCGTTTTGGGCCATTAAACAATGTAACATAGATTATGATGTTGCTGGGATTGCAAGGAAGTTGCAATTGCTAGAGCTGGAAGAGATACAGAATGATGCTTATGATAATGCAAGGATTTACAAAGAAAAGACCAAGAGTCTTCATAACCGAATGATTACAAGAAAAGAGTTTCATGTTGAAGACAAGTCCTTTATCATTCGCATTTGAAATTTTTCCTAGAAAGTTGCGCTCTCGCTGGATTGAAACCTTTATTGTTTCTAATGTTTTTCCTTATGGTGCAGTTGAAATTACAAGTTTAGAAACAAACAAAGTGCTCAAGGCCAATGGGCATCGCTTCAAACCTTTTTATGAAGGTTGGACGACAGAACTCATTGCTTTTGTGGAGTTAGCTGAACTAATCTATGAAGAATGAACATGCAACATGTCGAGCCAATGACATAAAATAAAAGCGCTTACTAGGAGGCAACCTAGCAAAAAAAAAAAAACAAAATTCAGATTTGCATTCTTTTTCCCTTATCTTTTATTTTTCACATTTTACTTTATTTTTATCATTCTCTTGTATTCCTTTTCTTTTTGTTTTTTCAACATTGAGGATAATGTTGTGTTTAAAATGTGGGGCTATTGAGAGAATTTTTGTTTTCTTTGTTGCGTCAAAAAAAAAATCTATGTTTGATCGTTTTGAACTCCCATTGGTTTATGAGAATTAGTTGAGATAGATGAAGATATAAATCAAATGAATGAGTGTTCATGCAAGTTTTAAAGTTTAATTGGTTTAGGGAATGACTTTTGAAAATATGTCATGTTGACTTTATAGTGTTATACAAATGCAAGCTTTAAAGCCTTCAACATTTTGTTCTTTGATTATGCATTATTTCAATGATATGTATCTCTAGAACTTGCTTCATATCTTGTTGAGATTACATTCGCATTACATATGTACATAAATATGATAAAGGCATTAGGAATTTTAACCACTTGAGCCAAAAAGTCAACCTAAAGTATATTATACTTAGTGAGCCTCTTTCGAACATGTTTATCTTTTCTTTGCTTTACCCATGTGCAAACCTAAACTTTTTATATGTTTTTCTTTTCCCCTAGACAAGGATTAGTAGAGTATATACTTGTTGATATCTCATGGGTTATGGTTGGAAATTATGTGAAAAGAAAAAAAATGATGCTTGATGAAAAAATGGACAAAGTTGCAAAAGGTGAAAAAAAAAAAAGAAAAGAAAAGAAAAAGAAAAGTGTTCCATTATGTTTGTAGTTCTTAAAATATTATGTTGATGGAGCTTGAAATCAAATAAAGTTAAGTATTGGTGCTTAAAGATAGAAAATTTGCGTGCTTTGATGGGATTTCTTATTTGAAAAATCATTTTTTTAGAATGCTCTACTTCCTTTGGTTTTAGCCTTTTCTTTTCCTTTATTTTACCTCACCTTAACCTTAGCCCCATTACAACCGAAAAGTAAGACATTTTTATTTATGCATTGTTTGTAATATGTTAGTAATGGAGATGAGATTGAAGAGCAAGCTTCTGGTAGAACATATTCATTAATTGAATTTGAAAAATTTAAACACATAAGCCCTAAACACGTGAGTGTTGGAGTGTATATCAATGAGAGGACCTATCTCTTTGGCATGACATAGATTTCATTTAAATCACAACAAGTAATTGAGTTTTGAAGTTTGCATGTAAATGAATTCATGAAAATCTATACTCTCTATCCTTTTTTATTGTATTCTTGTTTATAATGAATATATTATTGGACATTGATTGGAGATTAGGAGATTAGTCATAATGATTTAATTTACTTTATTTTTAATTTGATTTTATCTATCCTTTCTTGAGGACGAGCAAGAGCTAAGTGTGGGGGTATTTGATGCAACCTTATTATTCAATAGTTTCACCCACATTTAACTAGTGTTTTGCCTATGTTTTATATATAAAATGCATTAGTAGTCTTTGTTTTATGCTTTGAAGGTACTTTTGGATGTAAGATGCGAAAATGAGTAAATTGGAGGTAAATTTGTTACATTGATAGGTCATTAACATAAAGGCAATTCATTTGGCATAAGATTTGTTTTATGTTTTATATATAGTTTCAGTCGATATTTTGTGAAGAGCGTGAGCTCTAGAGGTCAAAATAAAGTGATTCTAGGCATTAGAAAGCTAACATTCATACCTTTCTATGAATCTAAGGCAAGGAAAAAAAAGGAAGAGCATATAAATCAAAGCCTTTAAAAGTCATATTCGCAATCTGTCAATGTTGATGTTTGGTCATTCCGACTTGATTATCTTATACTACAGAAGTCCATTTGATGCAAACTCAACTTCCTTTGATTCCTGACTCAATGACCTATCAATGTACAAAATTTCAACCAAAAAAGTTCTCATATGAGGGAGATATGATTTTTCTAAGATGACAAATAAATTCTGCCAGCAAACAGGTTTTGTGAAAAAACGAGTTCAAATTACATCCCGAAGCATCCAAACCAACATCCAAGTTTTTATTTCAGCAATTTAGCTCCTCTAAGTCAATGCTTGAAGATTTCATGCAAGGCTATTCCTTATTTTTTAGGAAAATAGTTATTAAAGTAATTAAATGAAAATTGTCTACTTAAGAAAGGACTATTTTGTAAAATAGAGACTAGGGTTTCCTAGGGTATAAAAAGAAAGAGAGAAGGAAATCAAGAGAAGAGAGTAGGACGACCAATAAAGAGAAGAAAAAACGCACCTTCCTCCAATAGAACCTGAAATCATGCTTTCGTTTTTCTTTTTGATTAGTTGTTCAGTAGACATGCAAGGCTAAACTTTTTTTCTTGGTTACAAGGACACAAAAACCTTCAGATTTCAAGAACTATGAGATTTATTTTACCTTTTCTTTTCAGTTTATATGATGAATAAATATGTTTGTTCTCTTATGCTTATTTCCTATAATTGTTTATTTTAATTGCTAGAGCAGACACTAAGTTAGTATTGTGAACAATCTACTGCTAAGTTTGCTATCAAAACCGGACTTGTGGTATATAAATTTGTGAAGCAACTGAGATTAATAATTATGGCAGATCCAAATTAATAATCTTAGGGAGAACATTTAATTGATCAAATCAAACATTGACAGTGGATAATTATGTTGTCTAGATTAATCAACTCATCTAGTTCTTAAGGATGTCATTGAATTAAATTACTAGTGCGGACACTGTAGTTGTTTGATGGTTAGGATTATATATACAGCGGATCTGTTAACTAATCAACATAACAAAAGATAAATATTTAAAGTATAAATTGAGGTTTCGTTTGCAGGTCTAAACTGAATAGGGCTAGGAGGAATGTGAATTTCTATGGCATGGGGAATTATAAAGATATGGATGGGGACTTAGACTCCATTAAATTCAAAATTCTTAACTTCCAAGGTAATAATGATCTCGATGCTTATTTGGAGTGGGAGAAAAAGGTAGATTGGATTTTTTTATTGCCATAGCAATTCTGAAAAAAAAAAGTGAAATTGGTGGTCATTGAGTTTACAAAGTATGCATTGATTTGATGGAGTCAGATTGTAATCAGTAAGAGGGGGAACAAAGAGCAACCCGTTCAAACTTGAAGGGAGATGAAAGTCTTAATGAGAAGACAATTTGTACCAAACCACTATTATAGAGACTTATATCTGAAGCTACAATGTCTGAATCAAAGTTATAAGTCAGTAGATAAATATCACAAATAGATGGAGATAGCAATGATTCAGGCCAATGTTCTGGAGGATAGAGAAGCCATTATGGCTAGATTTTTTAATGGGTTGAATTGGCACATTGCCAATGTTGTTGAGCTAAAACATTAATGACATAGTTCACATGGCTATAAAGGTAGAGAGACAACTTAGAAAGGGACATGTTTGGCCAATGTTTAATTCGAGTTCATCATCTTGGAAGTAGAATATAATGAGAGAGAGTACTATTTGGTCGAGGTCCTTTGTTCCTTCCAAAGTCGAACCACTAAAGGCTAAAGTCAGTGTCTCTACCGGTGCCAATGGTAAATTTGAAACTCAACCTCAACGTACTAATGATGTTAAATGTTTAAAGTGTCAGGGACATGGACATTATGCTTTTAAGTGTCTAAACAAGAGAATCATGATGATTAGAGATAATGGTGATATCGAATCTGAAAGTGACAAATCTAATTATGAAGGCATTACCAGTTGAGGAGTCCTTGGTTATAATGCAGACACTTCAAGTTCAGGTCAAGAAAGATGAAACTAATCAACATAATTGATAACCAAGGGGTATAGTTTAATTATAGATAATGGAAGTTGTGTTAATGTTCGTAGTACCACCCTTGTTAGTAAACTGAATTTGTGTACTATTAAGCATGTTAAACCATATAAATTGCAATGGTTGAATGATAGTGGTGAAGTGAAAGTGACTAAACAGGTTGTGGTTCCATTTTTTATTGGAAAGTATATTGATGAAGTTCTGTGCAATGTGGTATCAATTGTTGCGATGTCGCAGTCGCACAAATTAATTACCCTAGCTTCAAAACAACACACAAGATAGTATAGAGCAAGCAAGGGGTCGATCCCACGAGGAAGGTTCAAATCAAATTTTTATGCTAGATGTTATGCAATTTAGGGGGTTTGGATGTTATCTAAACTTAAGCAAAAGAAAACAGAAAACTATCAAACAAAATTTAATAAAATCAGAAAATTATCAAGAGAACAAACCTTGGTCACAAGCACACATCCACCTATCAGAACTGATCATGGAAACAAAATATCAATTTATATTCTGAATTTTTTATCTTTTCTTAACATTGGTTAGTTAACGGATCTGCCGTATAACTAACCCTAACCATCAAACAACCACAGTGTCCGCACTAGTAATTTAATTCAATGGCAGCCTTAAGAACTAGATAAGTTTATTAATCAAGAAAATATAATTGTCCGTAGTCTATGTTTGATTTGATTGAATGTTCTTCCTAAGACTAATAACGTATATCCGCCACAATTATTAAACTCAGTTGCTTCACAAGTTTATTTACCACAACTCCGGTTTTGATATCAAACTTAGCAATAGATTGTCTACAATAATAACTTAGAGTCTGCTCTAGCAATTAAAATAAACAATCATACGAAAAATAAGCATAGCAGAACAAACATATTCATCATATAAATTGAAAAGAAAAGGTAAAATAAATCTCACATTTCTTGAAATCTGAAGGTTTCTGTGTCCTTGCAACCAAGAAAAAGTGTTTAGCCTTGCATGTTTGTTAAACAACTAATAAAAAAAAGAAGGAAGAATGCATAATTTTGAGTTTCTTAGAAGGGGAGGGCGTTTTTCTCCTCTTGGTTGACTACCCCCCTTCTCTTCTCTCATTCTTTTTATATCATAGGAAACCCTAGTCTCTATTTTACAAATTAGTCCTCCCTTAAATAGACTGTTTACATTTAAGTACTTCAATAACTATTTTTCTAAAAAGGAGAAATAGCATTGCATGAAATCTTCAAGCTTTGACTTAGAGGAGCTAAATTGCTGAAATAAAAACTTGGATATCATTTTAGATGCTTCGGAACATAATTTGGACTTGTTTCTTCACGAAACCTATTTGTTGGCAGAATTCAGTTGTCATCTTTGAAAAATCATATCTCCCTCATATGACATCGTTTTTTTTTTAAAAAAAAAAATTTGGAGCGTTTATAGGTCTTTGAGTTAGGAATCTAAAAACATTAGTTTGCATCAATTGGACTTCTATAGTTCCAAATATTCAAGTTGGAATGGCCGAAGGTCAACATTGACAGATTGCGATATTTGACTTTGAAGGCTACGATTTCCATGCTCTTTCTTATTTTATTTTCTTACCTTAGATGTCCAGAAAGGTATGGATGTTAGCTTTTTAATGCCACTAGAATCACTTCATTTCAACCTCTAGAGCTCACGCTCTGCACAAAACATCAACTGAAGGTCAAATCTGTCAATTTTCTCCAATTTACTCCTTTTTGCATCTTTCATCCAAAAGTGCCTTCAAAACATAAAACAAAGAATATCAAGACATTTTATATATAAAACATAGGCAAAACACTAGTTAAATGTGGGTGAAACTATCAAATAATACGGTTGCATCAAATACCCCCACACTTAGCTCTTGCTCGTCCTCAAGAAAGGATAGGTAAAATCAAATTGAAGTTAAATTAAATTTAATCACTATGACTAATCTTCTAATCTCCCATAAATATCCAAGAATATATGTATTATAAACAAGAACTTAAGAAGGATAAAGAGTATAAATTTTTACGAATTTATTTACATGCAAACTTCAAAACTCAATTAATTGTCGGGATTTAAATGAAAGCTATGCCATGCCAAAGTGATAGGTCCTCTCATTAATATACACTCCAACACTCACGTGTTTAAGGCTTATGTGTTTAAATCTCTCAAATTCAATCAATGAATATGTTCTATCATAAGCTTGCTCTTTAATCTCATCTCCATTGCTAACATATTACAAACAATGCATGAATCAAAAGGTCTTATTTTCTTGTTGTAATGGGGCTAAGATTAGGTGAGGTAAAAGAGAGTAAAAGAAAATGTTCAAACCAAAGAAAGTAGAGCATTCTGAAAAATGACATTTCAAACAAGATATACCATCAAAGCACATAAAGTTTCCATCTTTAATCACCAATGCTTAACTTCTTTTGATTTCAAGCTTTTTCAACATAAAATCTTAAGAACATAAAGGAACACTTTTTCTTTTTCTTTTTTTTACCTTTGGCAACTTTGCCCATCTTTCATCAAGCATCACTTTTTCTTTCTTTTCACATAATTCCATGAGATATCATAAGTATGTGCTTTACTAATCCTTAGCCAGGGGAAAAGGAAAACATATAAAAAGTTAAGGCTTATACATGGATAAAGCAAAGAAAAGATAAACAAGCTCAAAAGGGGTTCACTAAGGATAATATGCTTAAGGTTGGCTTTTTGGCTTAAGTGGTTATAATTCCTAATGCCTTTATCATCTTCATGTATATTTGTAATGCAAATGTAATCTCAACAAGATATGAAGCAAGTTTTAGAGATACATGTCATTGAAAGAATGCACAATCAAGGAATATAATGTTAAAGGCTCAAAAGCTTGCATTGGTATAACATTATAAAGTCAACATGGCATATTCTCAAAGTCAATCCCTAAACCAATTAAACCTAAAACTTGCATGCACACTCCTTCATTCGATTCATATCCATCTATCTCAATTAATTCTCATATGTAATACTCACATTCTCATAAACCAAGGAGCTCAAAAGATCAAACATAGAAATTTGTTTTTTTTTTTGGAACAACAAAGAAAACCAAAATAAGAAAACCAACATTCTCCCAATACCCCCACACTTAAAACACAACATTGTCCTCAATGTTGAAATAAAAGAAAAGGAATATAGGAGAATGACAAAAATAAAGTAAAATGCGAAAAATAAAAGATTAGGGAAAAAGAAAGCAAACCTATTTTTTTTTTTTTTATGTTGGGTTACCTCCCAGTAAGCGCTTTTGTTTTATGTCATTGGCTCGACATGTTGCATGCTCATTCTTTATAGATTGGTTTAGCTAACTCCGCAGAAGCGGTGAGTTCTATCGTCCAACCTTCATAAAAAGGTTTCAAGCGATGCCCATTGACCTTGAGTACTTTGTTGGTTTCTAAACTTGTAATTTCAACTGCACCATAAGGAAAAACATTAGAAACAACAAGGGTCCAATCCAATGAGAGCACAGCTTTCCAGGAAAAATTTTCAAACGCGAATGATAAAGAAGGACATTGTCTCTAATATTAAACTCTTTTCTTGTAATCATTCGGTCATGAAGACTTTTGATATTTTCTTTGTAAATCCTTGCATTCTCATAAGCATCATTTCGTATTTATTCCAACCTAATTCCATTCTTTTGGGGCACTAAAAGGATAGGCGCCTCCTATTCATTGTCCATGATAGGGTGAATGACTCCTGCATCATGGGGAACAGTTTGCAAAGCTTGCAAATCCAATACTGAGTCATGCACATTTCAAGGAACACATAAATGCCTCTCCATCTCTTCTATCTTGGTAAAATCATAGTCATATCTCAAAGCTATACTTAATCCATCCTCACCATCAAAATCACAAACTTGTTGCACACACTTATTAACTTGGTCAAAGCATATGATAGAATAAACGTTGCTATAAGGATATTTCATTGCATCATGAAAATTAAATTCAATCTTTTCATCTCCTACTTCCATAGACAAAGTATCCTTACCACAATCAATCTTTGTATTGGCAATTTTCAAGAATGGTCTCCCAAACAATATAGGAGTGCTGTTTGATGAATTACAAGAATCATGTTCCATATCAAGAATATAAAAGTCACATGGAATGACCAAACTATCAATCTTGACTAGGACATCTTTTATCACACCAAGTGGGTAAACAAAACTATGATCCGCAAGTTGTATTATAATGCTAGTTTTATTCAAAGGCTTAAGACTAAGAGAATCATAAACATGTTTGGGCATAACACTAATGGATGCACCTAAATCGCACAAAGCCCTTTTGAAACTAGCATTACCAATAACACATAGGATAGTAAATGCACCTGGGTCCTTTTGCTTCAAAGGCATATTCTTTTGAACAACAACAGATACAACTTCACCCATACTTACCATTTCATGACCTTTCAGTTTGAAAGCTCTCTTGGTAGTACACAACTCCTTTAAAAATTTGGCATACTTGGGAATTTACTTGATAGCATTAAGCAAAGGAATGTTGAGTTCTACTTTCTTGAAAACCTCTAAAATATCTTTTTCTTTGTCCTCTTTCTTTGACCTAGAAGAACTCAAAGGAAAAGGTGAAATTGTTTTAAAACTAGAAGTCATTGATTGAGGAGTTACCTTTAGAGTGTTGGTCTTTGTTTCAGTTTATGGAGGAGGAGGATGTTCCTTCTTTGTACTTAATTCAGTTTCTATCTCTTCTTCTTCCTCCATCTCAATTTGTTTCGACCTTTTCTCTTCAAGTTCTTTCCCACTTCACAACATGATCGAACTAACATTCTATTTTAGATTCAATGCTTAGGAGGGCAATTTTCCAATCATTTGTGCTTCCAATTTCCCCACACTTGAAGCTACTCACCCCATTTGCTTCTCTAAGTTATGAATACTTGACCTTGTTTCCTGTTGAAAAGACATGACATTTTGTTGCAAGGTCACAGTGTTAGAAGCCAAAGTTTTCATCATCTCATGTAGATCATCACTAGATGATGACCCCATAACATTGGAGTTTGTGAATCGAGGGGGTTGTCTTACTTGATAATTTTGTTGGGGCTGAAATCCATGGGGATGGAATTGTCGACCTTGATTGCCTTGTTAAGGCTGATTCCCATACCGTAGGTTGGGATGATCTCTCCATCCAGGATTGTACATGTGGGAAAAAAGGATCATACTTATGCTAAGGTTATCCATTGAATGCTCCATCAACTGTATTAGCTTGTTCAATGCAATCTTCTTGCATTGTTGGGCACATATTTAAAGCATGTCCTTATAAGGAGCATATGCTACAAACTTTCACCTGTTGTGCATTGCCTCAAGCCAAAGAACGCATAAGAGAAGTAAGATCATTAACTTTATTCTCAAGGTTAGAAATACTTAACTCATTTACTCGTTTGTTTGCGAAGTCTCCACGGGTGCCAAACTGTTTCGAGTTGGCTACCATGTTTGAGATCAATTGGCGTACAACCTCGGGTGTCTTATCTACCAATGCCCCTCCACTTGCAGCATCAATGATACTACGGTCAGTAGGCATCAATCCTTCAAAAAAATATTGAATGAGCAATTGATCCGGTATTTGATGATGAGGGCATTGAATACACAGTTTCTCAAATCTTTCCTAATACTCGAAAAGTGTCTCTCTATGAGATTTCCGAATCCCATATATTTCTTTCCTTATGTTGGCAACTCAAGATGCTGGGAAATACTTCTCAAGGAAGATCTTCTTCATACCATTGACTATATCTCGAGATCTAGAACTCTATTTCAAGTGAGGTTGGTCTCTTTAGAAAGCTATGACATGGGGCTACAAGTCCACTAAAAAGAACCTAGTTCTACCCCCAAGACACTCAAAATTACTTGTCAACGAATCAAACCTAATGCTCTACAGGGTCTGTCATGACCTAGTCTTAGTTGGTGACCCATAATTAGAGTTCTATAGCTCCATATTGATTAAGACAAACTTCCTTGGTTAGTAAACATCCAAAACTACAATTTTTATGAAGGAACCTGATCATAATTCCCCCATCCTTCTACTCGGATTCTATTTGAAAGACAGGAGATGAATCTGTCCAAATTCGTCTCATCACTTTCAGATTCATCAACCTTTCCATTTACACACCACGTCCATAATTTATCTTTCCCTCTTTTCTCTTCATACGGCTGGCCACCCCTTACTTAATTACTCATACATTTTGTTTGATAAATGATCATAATTTCATGCCCCCAATCACATACAACACATCAATTTACTTAATTTTAACAATTAATACATTTCCCCAAATCAAATCTAAGAACCCTAATCCAAAATTCAACATTAAGGCATCAATTCATAATTGAATTTGAAATGACTTATAGGATCATGTTTAGAGCTCCTTACCTGGTAAGAATCAAGGTCTCGATCTTTTCTAATGGCAATCAGCCCTCCCTCCGCTTTTGTTGTTTAAATTTTCTTGTTAATCTCTTGCCCACAAGTGTTAACTCGACCTGTAAACCCTTAACCTTGGATGAGTTCTTGGAATTTTGGTGTTTTCTCTTTGTTTGGCAAGAACAAATTCAAAAACTCACTCCCTCTCTCTTAATAGTTGTTGCCAGTTTTGATGAGCAAGGAAGAGGGGTATTTATATCCCATAATTTCTCTTATTCACACTTAGGCCTCATTTCCTCTAAGTGTATTATTTTTTCTCCTTACGTAATCAAGTATAAGCATGACAAAGAGAACATAGTAGCTGATGCACTTTTGCGCAGGTATATTCTTCTAAACACCAAGAATATAAATTGTTACGCTTTGAATAAATGAACAAATTGTATGATAATGATTCTGAATTTGCCATGATTTATAATGCATGTGGACATTCAACTTTTTGTAAGTTTTATTTGATGGATGGTTACTTGATCAAATAGAATAAATTGTGTGTTCCTACTAGTTCTGTGTGACTTGCTTGTTCATGAAACGTATGGGGTGGTTTAATGGGTCACTTTGAGGTTGTGAAAACCTTGGATATATTGCATGAGCATTTCTATTAGCCAAAGATGAAAAGGGATGTGCAATGAATCTGTGAACAATGCATTGCTTGTAGAAAGGCAACATCTAGAGTAGAACCGCATGGACTATATACACCATTGTTTATGCCTACTAAACCTTGGGTAGATATTTCTATGGACTTTGTTTTAGATTTACCTAGGTCAAAGAAAGGTAGAGACTCTATTTTTGTTATGGTTAATAGGTTTTCTAAAATGACACATTTCATTACATGCCATAAAACAGATGATGCATCTCATATCACATACTTGTTTTTTAGGGAGATTGTACATTTGCATGCCATTCCTAAGAGTATAGTGTCAGATTGTGATGTTAAGTTTCTTAACTATTTTTGGAAGACTTTATAGGGAAAGCTGGGAACTAAAGTTTTATTTTCGACAATTTATCATCCTCAAATATATGGACAAAATAAGGTAGTAAATAAAACTTTATCCCAACTTTTACATGTTGTTATTCAAAAGAATCTAAAAAGTTAGGAATAATGTTTGCCTTTTGTCGAGTTTGCTTACAATAGAACTGTGCATTTGACCACTGGCTTTTCTCCTTTTGAAATTATTTATGAGTTTAATCCACTAACTCCTATGGACTTAATTCCTTTACCTTTTGAAGAAAAGGTAAGTTTAGATGGTGAAAAGAAAACAAAGATGGTGAAACAACTCCATGAGGGAGTTCGACTACAAATAGAGCAAAAAAGCAGACTATACGCTTCAAAAGCAAATAAAAGGCATAAACAGGTTGTTTTCCAACCCGGTGATTAGGTTTGGGTGCACATACGTAAGGAATGATTTCCTAACTAAAGGAAATCAAAATTATAGCCTCATGGTAATGGTCCATTTCAGATTTCCATTATGTCTTACTCCTATGAGACCTTTTTTGGCTTTTCGGGATCAGATCTCAATCTTGATTGTGGATTGGGTAACCACGTGATCACAAGGTTCGCATCAAATGTTTTGCAAGTAAGTGCGCGCAAGAAAAGAACTCCAAAGGCTTCAATAAAAGGCTAAGAAACTTTCCATTAAACTTGTTGGTGATTTAAGGATGAGTCATCTTGAAGAGAGAGGGAATGATACGATCCAAGTAAGGTTAGATTCATATTATTTTACGTAAAATTTCTTACCGTCTAGTTTTATGTTATTGAGCATAACTCCATATTAAACAATTGAAACAAGTCGAAACATCACTAGAAGAGTCTAAAGGTATCTTTCTATATTGGGATGAAATTTTGAGTGAATTGGATTTGGGAAGGATTTGCAATATAGGTCAAAATGGACTTTATGAATTTTTTTATTTACTTCCTTTTGACTTGTGGACTTTCTATTTAGCAAGGACCATTTTCCTACGAGGATGTGAAGCTTGTTTTGGAAATTTCCTAATTCCACAATGATCTTTAATGGGCCACAACAAAATTTTCAAGTGTAGCAAGGATTCATTAATATTTTAAAATCATTTTCTTATAAGGATTCCTTATCCATCCTAGTTACACAATGAATTGCGAGCTGGTGGTATTTAATGATAGATTAGTTGTTTTTTTAATTATTATTTTATTTCATGTTTGGGCTTAAGTAAAACTTTGTTTTCAGCTAAGATCCAAGGCTTGTTTGGATCATAGTTTGGGCTTACAAGTAAAGGTTTTTTAGCCGGTTTTGTAAGTGGGCCAAATCAGTTCACTAGGGTAGATCCATTAAAGGGTTAATTATTTAAGAATTATTTAAACTCATGTAACCTAAATTTTGATAGCCATTGATAAATATTACTTCTAAATTCTTTAGTTTTAACGTATGAGAGTGATTCTTGCATTCTTTAGCTCTTGAACAAACTAAATATGATTTATCAAAGATTAATTAGTTTTGTGGCATCGTTCTACTTTATTTCAATAGTGTTGGTGCCATAGGGCATGTTTCCTTTGTGTCATACACCTATCAGACTTATTTTGGTTTTCCAAGATCAAATCTCAATCTTGATTATGAGTTGCGTGACCATACGATCACGAGGTTTGCATCAACAATTAATGAAGAAAATCTCCCTCTTTTATAACTGCCAATTTAGTTTCCTTCCTAAATTAGGAGAATCATTAGTTAATCCTTCCTAACTTAGAAAATCAGATCTGACAACCTCCCTAACATCCTTTATTGATTAAGAAACTTCCTCCTTTGTTGATAAATATTCTCCTAAATAATAGAAAAAAATAATGAATGAAATTTTCTTAAATTTAAGGAGAATATTTTATTGATTTAAATCCTTATAGAATTAGGAATTCTAACGTAAATAAATCTGATCTAATTCCAACATCTTAATTAACCCAAGCAAACTTTGAACCCCATGTGGCCCAAACCCATGTTTATTAATAGGGACCAAATCAGACCTAAAATACACTCCAGGTAAACTTTCTTTGCTACCCAAAAACATCTTATATATAGAGCCTCTCCTGATCTAGCCAAACTACACACTAAAAAAATTGGGTTGAACCCATCATTCATAAGAATCTGAATTTGACCGAATGCATCTCTATGTAAAAACTCATAATGAAAGCCTCAGGTCAAATTATATACTGAACCGTATTAACAACTAATCTCAAACATATAACGGAATGGTTACTAAAATAAATTTAAGATTGAACCTGAATTGTATCAATGTTTCAATAACAAAAATATCTTCTTCATCCCTAAAGGCAAAATAACTCGAGATGATGTAGTGGACAATTTTAATGCAACAAATGCAACGACTTAAAATGCATTGAATTGGAGAAAGTCTTTGTCACATCGAGCCTTCATTTATCACTACTAACAATGAAGCTAAAATACAGCCCTAAACGCAATAAATTAGGGAAGGATGCCAACCCAACTCCTAAACCAACAAGAAATCTTCCAAAAATAATAGTTCGTAGATGTGGAGCAATAGCCATGAATACTGCAACAGTGAAGAACAAAAAAATCTGCAACTAGAATTGTTTTTTCTCCCTAGACTATCGCTAAAATATCAAGCCCCAAAATTGCTCTTAAGACACAAGTACTCATTACTTGGTATTTTTTGACATGTAACATTCATACATTGAAAATGTTAACCTTTGACTTCGGGTGAAGGAATGCAAATGCCCTAGATAAAGAGGATCTTTCAAACTCTATTATCTTATCAAATACATGTCCATGTTTTAGCAAAAAAACTTAGTCAAACGTGTGATGGCAAGTCACGCACTTCCCAGCCAGTAAATTCACCTTGTTAGGCAAAACAAACCATAGCCTTTAGCTTAATGGCTTCTAGTAATTTGCATGTAACAAGTTAACAAAATCAGTGTGAAATAAGCCTGAAGAACATAGTAGAATGGCTACACTTTGCAGCAATGTGATGTGTAATTTACTATCAACCATAAAAGAATCAAGGAAGAAGAGAAGAAGAGGCAAGAGTAGGAAGGATGATATTTATTATTTTCTGCATAATTCAAAACAACCTATTGGCTATATTTTATAGCCGACTAAACTGAGAAAGGTAAACAACCTGCTTAAAAATAGGAAAGCACTAACAATACAAAACTAACAATAAGGAAATATTCCTCCGACTACACTAGTTTCCATCAACCATTAGTAACCAACAAAGACTCATTCCTCAATCACCCCCACGTACGTGTTCCACTATCTGCACCATGCATATACCCATGTACCATTCTACTCTGTAGGGGTAAACATATCAATTCCCCACCCTTAAGATTCCTTGTTCACAAGGAATGCAGGATAGGACTTAGCCAAGCGGCGTTCATCATCCCAAGTGTCATCATCATTTGAGGCGCCTTTCCATTTAATGAGAACTTCAACCTTGGGATGGTATTGGCCTTTTTGGACGACTCTGCGATCAAGAACTATCTTCGGTTGAGGGAGAATGTTGGCTTCATCAGTCACATGAGGAAGCTGAGTAGAGATGGTAATGACGGGGCCAACATGTTTTTTTAACATGCTAACATGAAAGACATTGTTAATCAAAGAACCCAAAGGTAAAGCCAAACGATAAGCTACTGGTCCAAGTTTTTCTGTGATTTTATATGGACCAAAATACCTGGGTGACAGCTTTAAAGAGCTGCGAAATGCCACCAATGTCTGTCGGTAAGGTTGCAGTTTCAGGTATACAAAGTCGCCCACCTCATAGCTAACCTCACAACGTTGTTGATCCGTTTGACATTTCATCCGCACTTATTTCATCCGTGCTTGAGCTAATGAGAGATTCTTTCTCTACTCACATAGGATGGCATCTCGATTACGCAAATATCCATCAATAACTTGTACGTTGGAAGTTCCCAGAACATACATCAATAAGTTTGGAGGTGGAACTCCATACACTGCTTCAAAAGGTGTCATTTTGGTTACTAAATGGACTAATGTGCTATAGCTAAATTCTTCCTATGGAATCCAGTCAATCCATTTGCTTGGTTGGTCCCCTGCAAAACACCGCAAGTACTGCTCTAAGACGCGATTAATCACCTTTGTCTGCCCGTCAGTTTGAGGGTGGTAACTTGAACTCATGCATAACTTAGTTCCCTGAAGCCGAAATAGTGTGCGCCAAAAAGAACTAATAAATACTCGGTCCCGATCACTAACTATGGAGTCTAGGATTCCATGCAGCCGAACTATGTGAGAGATGAAAGCTTGTGCAACCGTGGCAACTATATATAGATGTTTCATAGGAACAAAATGTGCATATTTAGACAAACGATCAACAACAACTGACACGACCAAAAGATTGATGTCTTCTCCCAAGTGCAGGAGTGTCGAAGTAATAAATAACTCGGCAAGACCGGGATAGAACCACAGAGAGGTTAATTGTATAAATTATAAATAACAATACAACAACAACAACATCAATAATAATAATAATAATAATAATAATAATAATAATAATAATAATAATAATAATAATAATAATAATAATAATAATAACAATAACAATAACAATAACAATAACAATAAGAGTAATAGTAATAATGATAATAATAATAATAATAATAATAATAATAATAATAAGTACGTGGCGTTGTTATTGATTAGTACTTAAAAGTGCATGTTTATCAAGGTTTTATATCATCATTTTGCACTTGAAGTATCAATAACTCCTTAACTAAAACATGTTTTATAATAACAAGTTTGATACTATAAGATACCTTAATTTATGGTAAATGCTCATCTTAAATGCAGGCCTATCACATAAATAAAAGGATTGATTGATGAGTTTAAGTATTGAAAGTGAAAGGACAAAAAGATGGCCAAACTTAGAAAAAAGATGTCGGTGCAGTCCAAACCGGAACATTGCTCGGTAATTGGATCATATCTGGAGCTCTAGATCTCGGATTTAGGTCCATTTTATATGGATGGAAAGGTAAGACAAAGGCCTACAACTTTCATAGGAGCCCAAGATTTAAAAAGGTCGTTTTGAAGTCCAAATTGAAGGAACAACGAAGAAGTCCGAAGTTGTCCTGCAGCCCAAAAACTATTTAGTGTTCAGCCCATATCTTGAGTTCTAGAAGTCCAAATGACCTCATCTTTTTTTTTTGTTGGAAAGCTGAGATAATTTCCTAGAACATTCTTGAGGATTCTGGGCAAATTATGATGTTAGCAATGACGTCTTGTTCAGACAAGAAGATAAGGATTGTCACCAAGTCAAGATGTGGCCACCCACTCATCAATTAGTCAACAAATCAATAGTTCCAAATTTTGGCCTATAAAAGGAGGCACTTACCATGTATTGAGGCATCTTGGTGTTCAGATCAAGATCATGCTCTTTCTTTCTCTCTTTGTGTTGCTTATGTTTTGTTTTCATTAATATCAAGTTCATGCATTTCATTTCATTTCCTTTATTTAGTTAACTTCTTTCTCATTTATGTTCTATTCTTGTTCATTTATGTTTTTTTCTTTCATTATGTTTAGCTAAGTTAATTATGTCAAGGTGAAAAGGGTACACTAATGGTGTAAGAATAAGTATAATATAAACTTAACATGGACCTTAACGTTGGATACTAACATGTTTTATATTTGTTATCTTGTTCACCTTTGATACTTTGCTTGTTAAATGGTTAATCTAGATTTATGTTGCATAACACTTGGTACAACAAATACTTGGCACTTTCATAGCCCATATTGTATGGTATAACCGACACCTGAGCTATGAAAGGAACTTGATTTGTTGTTAACATAAGTTATAATCATGAATGCCTGCCATCATTTACAAGTATTAGCTTTATTCGAATAAGATAACTAATGTAATCATGTTAACAATTTATAATCTGATTGGAACCTCCCTTATGTGTGGTTTCCAATTGAGTAATAAGAGTTTATACTATACTTGTTTGAAGTACCATTAGTGGATCCTCTAACCTTGACATTTATTTTTATCATTGTTTAATCCTTACATTAATCTTCCAACTCAAAGTTCTCATTAATTTCTTCCTCCTCTTCTTTATTATTATTATTACTACTACTACTATTATTATTATTTACATATGTTTATATTATATAATATATAACTTTGATCTTTTCATAAACTCAGTATATAGGCTGGAAACCTGTGACCCGATCTTTTAGATCATTCTTAGGTATAACAACGCCACGTACTGAGTATTATTATTATTATTATTATTATTACTACTACTACTACTACTACTACTACTACTATTGTTATTATTATTGTTATTGTTATTGTTATTGTTATTGTTGTTGTTGTTGTGTTGTTATTTATAATTTATAAGATTAACCTCTCTGTGGTTCGACCCCGGTCTTGTTGGGTTATTTATTACTTCGACACTCCTGCACTTGGGAGAAGACATCAAGCTTTTGGTCGTGTCAGTTATACCTGAGAATGATCTAAAAGATAGGGTCACAGGTTTCCAGCCTATATACTAAGTTTATGAACAGATTAAAGAGATATATTATATAATATAAACAGATTTCTTATGCGAATGAACAAGGGAAGACCAACAATGTCAGGATCCTTGATCAAACGCAGAGCATACTTAACTTATATTAAATATAACAAGAATGTAAATAATAGTAGTAATAGTAGTAATAGTAGTAGTAGTAAAAAAAGAGGAAGAAATTAATGAGAACTTTGAGATGGAAGATTCTTATAGGAATTAAATAATGATAAAAAACACATGTCAAGGTTAGAAGATCCACTAATGGTATTTCAAACAAGTATAGTATAAACTCTTATTACTCAATTTGGAAACCACACATGAAGGAGGTTCCAATCGGATGATTTGTCATTAATAGCTCATTATAAATTATTAATATGACCATATTAATTATCTTATTTACGTAACACCAAACTTTTAAATATTTTCAGGAATTCATGATGCTTACTTATGTTAACAACAAATCAAGTTCCTTTCATAGCACAGGTGTAGGTAATACAATACGGTTGGGCTATGAGAGTACCAAGAATTTGTTGTACCAAGTGTTATACAACACAAATCTCGATTAACCATTTAATAAGCAAGGTATTAAGAATTAGTAAGATAAAAAGATAAGACATGTTAATATTAAACATTAAGGTCCATCTTGAGTTTACACTATACTTATTCTTATACCATTAGTGTAACCTTTTCACCTTGACATAATAAACTTAGCTAAACATAATGAAGAAGAGAAACATAAATAAACAAAACAAGAACATAAATAAGATACAAGTTAACTAAGGAAAGGAAAGGAAATGAAAAGCATAAACAAGATATTAATGAAAGCAAAACTTAAAAATTACAAAAAATATATAAAGAGAGAGAGCAAGAGCAAGTTCTTGATCTGAATAATCAAGGCCCCAAATACATGGCAAATGCCTCCTTTTATAGGCCAAAATTCGGAATTATTGATTTGATGACTAATTGCTGAGTGGTTGGCCACTTTTGACTTTGTGAAAATCCTTATCTTTTTGTCTGAATAAAAAACAAATGTAGCATCAGAACTGGGTCCACTTGAAAACATGAAAGAAAAATGGAGGTGATTTGGACTTCTAGAACTCCAGATATGGGCCAAACACTAAAAATTATTTGGGCTGCATGACAGATTCGGACTTCTCCGTTGTTGCTATAATTTGGACTTGCAAATGGCCTTCTTAGATCTTGATGAAAACATGAAAGTTGTAGGCCTATGTCTTACCAAATCTTTGTAAAACTTTTAGGTCATATGGACATCTAGAACTCGAGATATGACCCAATTACCAAACAGTGTTCCAGTTTGGACTGCACCACCATCTCTTTTCTAAGTTTAGCCCTCTCTTTGTCCTTTCAATTTCCATACTTGAACTCATCAATCAATCCTTTGATTTATATGATAGGCCTGCATTTAAGATGAACATTTATCATATATTAAGGTATTTTATAGTATTAGACTTGTTATTATAAAACATGCTTTAGGTAAGGAGTTATTGATACTTTAAGTGCAAAATGATGATATAAAACCTTGATAAATATGCACTTTTAAGTACTAATCACACCCCCCCAACTAGCTTATTACTAGTCCCTAGTAATCAAAGCGTTAAAATAGAAAAACAATTTGTAAATTCCATAATGCAAGGCATTCATCATTCATCTTCCATTAATCTATCCAGATAAACAAACTCTCATTAAATTCATATATCTGCTCAATACCTCTTAAACAAGATATTACTAAACCTTTCTTTTGTGCTCAAAATATCAACATATAGTTATGGGGCTTTACTTGGAAGAAAAACAATTTTTTTCTATAATGTTTAAGGTTAACTTCCTTGGGTTAAGATTGTTATCTTTATATATATATATATATATAACTTAAAACACAATGCATCTTTAACCCATGTAACGAGCTTTCGACTAATGACTCCCAGACCAGCTGGTCTTAGGGCATTAGGTGTTGAGACACCCCTACGAGCTTAGTAACTCGGGTTGCAGATACTGATACGTAGATAATGCAATGTTTGATTCCCTTAAGCTTTTCTCCTCAACCCATGTAACAAGCGTTGGGCCAATAGCTTCCAAATTAGTTGATTTTAGGGTATTAAGTGTCAAAACACCCCTTCAGACTTAATTGCTTAGGTTAGGGAGGCTACGAAACCAAACTTACCTACCTTTTATTATCATTATTATTTTTTTATTATTATTTAATTTTTTTTTTTTTGCAAATTATGTACTATCCATTTCCCTTAGTTGTTACCTTTAACAAAAGAACATAAATAATGTAATAATCTAATGTGCAACCCACAATCATATGTTAAAGTGTGTGTGTGAAAATGAAGATTTAAAAATACTTGTTAAATGAGCATATGAGCACAATCAAGTGCTAACAATACGAGAGTTTGTAAACTTGAATATTTTAAGAAGTATTCTGATAGACCTTATTAAGAATGTTTACTAAGATGCGTCTCAAGAGTCACTTTAACAAAAGAACTCTTTTTACTCTGTCATCCTAGTAACAACAGTTTTGCAAATAGTTTATGAAATAGAAAACACAGTTTTTTCTTTTTTAATATCAACTACTACCCTTTCCCCTAACCAAAATGAGACATTGTCCTCAATGTCTTAAGGTAGAAAGATAGAGTATAGAAGACATCACCTAAAATAACAAACACTAACAAACCTGAAACACACTTAAACAATATATAAGAAACAACAAAACACAGTAATAAAACCAAAAGACGCAAATATTTACAAACACAGGCTCAAATCCAATCCAATCTTTTTACGGCTTTCCTTAGTTGACCAATTTATGTGACTCATGGAGGGATTAATTACAGGGATGAAAGATTGTAGTTGGTCAATCAATTGTTCAGCAATAGCAGCAGAGATTATGATTTGTCGTGCTGAAGATGTTAAAAATTCTTGTTCCACAGCATGATCAAGAAAAGACAACAACTTATCATAAAAACCATTAACATTTAACAAACCTATGGGTTTATGGTGAATGTGTAGTTGGGCCCAAGAGGAAATATGAAAGATCTCTTCCAATGTGCCTAGACCACCTGGTAAGGCAATGAAGACATCAACATGGTTAAACATTGCATTCAGTCGATCAGACATTGTGGGGACCTGTAATTCCTCTCCAATTGTTTTTCCAATGATGTCCCCTTGCGCTAAAGCTTTTGGGACAACCCCAAAAACTTGACTACCTCCTAAAAATGCAGCTATTGACACTCCCCCCATTAACCCAAGGTTGCCTCCTTCATACACTAAATAAATCTTTCGCTCAGCTAGTACCTGACCAAGATGATTTGTTGATTCTAAAAACTCTTTTTCTTTCCCAGGACTGGATCCATCGAAAACACAAATATTGTTTTATGTATGGGTTGAGTAGAAATGAAGGGAAGGAAGAGAAGAATTTATAGATGAGAAATTGAAAATGCAATCATACCACCTATATGTAGGCCAGCCGTAGTCTCTTTCTCTCTCTCTCTCTCTTTATTTATTTATTTTGAAAAAAGCATGTGTATGTACAGGTAGTTGTGATTGTGGCTTACTTCTTTCCTTGGTTTTATGTCCAAGAACGACTTAAACGCCCTCTATGGCTTCCCATCCAGTTCTCTTAAAAACTAGCAAACATGGTCTTTTTTAGTCAGATTCCCAAGACTAAGTCGAGCATGTTCTTTATGGAATTGTGGCCATAAATCATGAATTGCACGATACACATCTCCACTAGGGTGCGTCTCAAGAGTCAATAGAAGATTATCTAAAGACCCCTTACTCAGGCCATCCTTAATGAATTGTATTTTATCTTCACGGTTTACAGATACCATTCCTAAAAGACGACATGTGGCATTACAAGTCCATCTAGCACATCGGTGACAGACTTGCAGTCGTTTTCCACGACGTTTCTTTGTAAAAGTGCTATTACCTGTTCCAGGCATGTATGAAATGAAAGAATTGGAGGACTCACCTAATAATCAGACCTTTGCTTCAATTAGCCAATGAATATCTTCAGGAATTACATGGTTCATTAACAGCCTCAATCTTTCACACCTAGCACGGTAAATTTTTGTAATTGCATTCTGAGTCAAAGCGGGAAAATACTTTTTCAATTTTTCAAGAGTGGTATCCATTTTCAACTGAGAATTGGGGGAAAGATTCAAAGAAAGTAGAAAGAGCAAAGAATTGCTCAAATATATACACAGATATTTGTTATCATTAGAAATTGAAAGAACCGACTTAAGAGTCACGGAGTACCGTTATCCGCCATTTGACCGGGGTGAGAGACTAGAAAAAAAAAAGTCATACAAAAACAATATGAGAAAAAGAATCAATCTATATATGCAGCATCACCCAATTCAATAGAGTCATTTTCAACTGAAAAATTATCAAAATAAACTTTCAAACGATGACCATTTATCTTGAAAACATTACCATTCTTTGGATTTTCGATATCACAAGCCCCATATGGATACACATGTTTCACAATAAAAGGACCACTCCATCTTGATCTTAGTTTCCTAGGAAATAAATGGAGTCGAGAATTATAAAGCAAGACTTTTTGACCAACATTGAATGTTTTTCTCAGTATTTTCTTGTCATGAAACTCTTTGATTCTTGCTTTATGAATTATTGAATTGTCATATGCATCATTTCTTATTTCCTCAAGCTCATTTATTTGCAATTTTCGCAGCTGGCTAGCATCATCAATGTTTGAATTGAAAGCTTTAATAGCCCAATAAACTTTATGTTAAATTTCACAGGCAAGTGACAAGGTTTTCCATAGACTAGTCTATAAGGTGACATACCTAATGATGTTTTATATACAGTTCGATAAGCCCAAAGTGCATCATTAAGTCTTAAAGACCAGTCTTTTCGATTAGGGTTCACCGTTTTCTCCAAGATCTGTTTGATCTCCCTATTACCAAGTTCTACCTATCCACTCATCTGAGGGTGATAAGGGGTGGCAACTTTGTGTGTGATTCCATATTTCTTCATTAAAGACTCAAATGGCTTGTTGCAGAAATGTGTTCCACCATCACTTATCATGGCTCGAGGGGTTCCAAATCGACTTAAAATGTTTTCTTTCAAAAATTTTATCACAGTTTTGTGATCATTGGTTCGACTTGGAATTGCCTTTATCCATTTTGAAACATAATCTATTGCGACCAATATATACAAGAAACCAAATGATGGAGGAAATGGACCCATAAAATCTATACCACAACAATCAAAGATCTCAATGACAAGAATAGGATTTAAAGGCATCATGTGACATTTTGAAATAGATCCTAACTTTTGACAATTTTCACAAGTCTTGTAGAATGCATATGAGTCCTTGAACATGGTGGGCCCATAAAATCCACTTTGTAAGATTTTTGCAGTTGTCTTTCTTGATGAGAAATGACCCCCACATGCCTCAGAATGACAAAATTTAATGACACTACTTACCTCATTGTCAGGAATGCATCTTCGAAATATTTGATCAGGACAATATTTGAATAAATAAGGGTCATCCCAATAAAAATTCTTCACTTCGTTTAAGAATTTTCTTTTGTCTTAGGTACTCCAATGAGCTGGCAATTTTCTTGAAACAAGAAAAATAACAATATTAGCAAACCAAGGCATTGTAGAGACAAAAAATAAAGATTCATCAGGAAAGTAGTCATCGATTGGTGTGATGTCAGATCTCGAATCGGTTGTCAATCTTGACAAATGATCTGCGACAACATTTTCAGTGCCTTTCTTGTCTTTGATTGTGATATCAAATTCTTGAAGTAACAAAATCCACCGCACCAATTTAGCCTTATAATCTTTCTTAGAGAGAAGATATTTCAATCCTACATGATCACTAAAAACAACAACAGGTGAGCCAACAAGATAAGATCTGAACTTGTCCCATGCAAATACTACTGCAAGTAATTCTTTTTCAGTAGTAGTGTAATTCATTTGAGCACTATTTAAAATTTTACTTGCATAGTAAATCACATAAGGTTTCTTATCTTTTCTTTGTCCCAAGACAGCACCCACGGCATAATCACTAGCATCACACATTATTTCAAAAGGTAGTGATCAATCAGGAGGTTGAATGACAGGAGCAAAAGTAAGCAAGCTTTTAAGTTTAACAAAGGCTTTTTCACATTGTTCAGTCTATTCAAAAACATTTTCCTTTGATAGAAGGTTACACAATGGTTTAGATATTACACTAAAATCTTTGATGAACCTTCTGTAAAAACCAGCATGTCCTAAGAATGATCTAACATCTTTAACAGATTTTGGTGTTGGTAAGTTGGCAATTAACTCGATTTTAGATTTGTCAACCTCAATTCCGTTCGATGAAACAATGTGACCAAGTACAATGTCATTTGTTACCATAAAGTGACATTTTTCCCAATTCAGTACTAGATTCTTCTCTTCGCACCTGTTCAAAACCTTTTCTAATTTAGTTAAACAATTATCAAATGAATCACCAAAAACAAAAAAATCATCCATAAAAATCTCAAGAAAACATTCAACCATATCACTGAATATGCTAAGCATGCATATTTGAAACGTAGCTGGTGCATTACATAACCCAAAAGACATTCTTCGATATGCAAAAGTACCAAATGGACATGTGAAAGTAGACTTCTCTTGATCTTCCAATGCAATTTCAATTTGATTGTAACCTGAATAGCCATCTAGAAAACAATAAAATTCATGACCTGCAACTCTTTCTAGGATTTGATCCATGAAAGGTAAAGGAAAATGATCTTTTCTAATCATTGAATTAAGTTTCCTATAGTCAATGCACATGCGCCAACCAATAATAGTCTTAGTTGGAATTAACTCATTTTTCTCATTTGTTATCATAGTGACTCCAGACTTTTTGGGTACAACTTGGGTAGGACTTACCCATTTGCTGTCAGAAATAGGATAAATGATTCCATTATCTAAAATCTTAATGACTTCATTTTTCACTACTTCTTTCATATTGGGATTAAGTCTTCGTTGCATTTCTCTAGATGGTTTAGCATTTTCCTCCAAATAAATCATGTGTGTGCAAATCAAATGACTAATTCCTTTTATATCAGCTATGGTCCATCCTAATGCATTTTTGTGCATTTTCAGAGTCTGTAATAACTTATCTTCTTGGTGTGCATTAAGTTTGGAAGATATTATTACCGGAAAAGTTTCATTTTCTCCCAAAAATGAGTATTTGAGATTGACTGGTAACGACTTCAAATCAGGTTTTGGTGGTTGAACACTTGAAGGTATGGACTCAATTGATTGTGGTGGTAATTCTTCAATTTGTGGTCTCCAATTGCATGCCTTTGATTCTTCCTGAAAGTAGACCATTTGCAAATCATCAAATTCATCAATCTCAATTTCACTGGAAGTGGTTTGAAATTGATCATGAACTAATTTTTCAATAAAGTCCACTTCCTGTAAATCATTATCATCTCCAGCTTGCTTGCAAATGTTGAAAATATTCATCTCCAATGTCATGTTTCCAAATGATAGCTTCATCAGTCCATTCCTACAATTAATCAATGCATTAGAAGTTGTAAGAAATGGACGTCCTAAAATAACATGAATTGAATTACATGCTTCAACAGGTTGTGTATCCAAGACAATAAAATCTACAGGGTAAATGAATTTATTAATTTGTACTAACACATCCTCAACTATTCCTCTAGGAACTTTTACATATCTATTAGCAAGTAAAAGAGTTACAGAAGTTGGTTTTAACTCACCTAGATTGAGACTTTGAAAAACCGAATATGGAAGTAAATTCACACTAGCTCCAAGATCAAGTAAAGCTCTTTCAATTTTATGTTCTCCAATAAAGCAAGAAATTATAGGACAACCAGGGTCTTTATATTTCAAAGCATTATTATTCTGAAGAATAGCACTTACTTGTTCGACTAAAAATGCTTTATTTTTCACATTCAGTTTTCTCTTCACAGTGTATAGATCTTTCAAAAATTTAGCATAGAAAGGTACCTGTTTAATAGCATCCAACAAATGTATATTGATCCTTACCTGTTTGAAAGTTTCAAGGATTTCAGAATTGTGATTGACTTTCCTTTGTTTGGTCATGGCATGAGGAAATGGAAGTGCTGGCGGATAATCAGTCTTTTATTTACAATGTTCAGATTCAACCCCTTCCTTACCCTCAGAGATTGACTCATCATCTTTCTCACAAGGTTCAAGAGTGGGTTTTTCAATAACCTTACCACTACGAAGAGTGATGACTGATTTCACTTAATCCATGTGTTGGCTTCCATAACTAGTTGCATTTGCATCGTATTGCCCCTTTGGATTTTGATGTGGTTGAGATGGAAACTTACCTTTCTCTTGAAAATTGAGAGCAAATGTGAATTTTGCAAGAGCATCTTGCTTTAAGCAAGTTGAGTGTTGATTGTCTCTTGCTTTTCAATGAATGCATGCAATGTTTCCTCAAGATTTCTTCTAGGAGGTGGAGCATAAAGAGGTGCATATCCATGGGAATTTTAGAAATTATGGTGTGCTTGAAATGGTGGCTATGAAGTTTGTGCATTATTGTTATCACTCTTCCAACTGAAATTTGGGTGATTTCTCCAACCAGGATTGTATGTTTGCGAGTATGGGTTATGATTGGGCCTTTGGAAACTGTTTAAAGCATGAGCTTGTTCATGGAGGCATTTCTTGAAAGAAGGCAAAGTAGGACAGTCATTGGTTGCATGTTCATTTGTTTCACAGTTTGACAAACAATGTCTTGAACAAATTTTAATTGACCACTCTTTTTCAATTCTAGTGCCTCGACTTTTCTAGCTAAAGATGTAAACTTAGCTTGGAGGTCATGATCTTCCCTAAGGTTATACATACCTCCATTAGATGTATGAGGTTGGGTTTTACTTGGTTCCTCATAAGTGTCTGTAGTGTCCCAATTTTGCACATTTTCAGCTAGCAAGTCTAGGTACTCCATTGCTTCATTAGGGTCTTTATCTTCAAAAGTTCCATTGCACACCAATTCAACCATTTGCCTATCTTTAGGTGTTAATCCTTCATAAAATTGCGAAACCAATCTCCATGTTTCAAAACCATGATGAGGGCAAGTATTAAGCAAGTCTCGATACCTATCCTAACATTGGTAAAATGTTTCGCCTGGTTTTTGGGTGAAAGTGGTGATTTGTCTTTTGAAAGAGTTGGTTCTGTGAGATGGAAAAAACTTCTTTAAAAACTGTTGTTGCATTTCATCCCAAGCATGAATGGATCCTGACCTAAGATTTTGTAGCCATGTTTTAGCTTTATCTTTTAATGAAAAAGGAAAAAGCTTTAATCTAATGGTATTCATGCTATAATTTAAGTCATTATAGGTGTTACAAACTTCTTCAAATTCTCTCAAATGCAAGTATGGATTTTCTAGATCGAAGCCATGAAAAGAAGGTAAAAGTTGAATAATGTCTGGCTTAAAATTAAAATGGGATGCATCAGGAAGGAAAACTATGCATGAGGGTGCACTTGTTCTTGTGGGATTCATGTGGTCTCTAAGTGTCCTAACACGGTTATTCTCATTATTCTCCTTATGAAGTGACTGGTTATCTTCTTTGGCCATATTTTCTAAAAATAATGAGGATACCCTACAAAGTCTACCACTTAATGTACATGACCAAACACTCATGCACGTGTAGAAAGAGAATAAAAGGAAGAAGAAAACAAAAGAAAAAGAAAAAAAAAACAAAAGAAACAAAGTTAGATACAAGAAAAGTGAAAAGAGAAAACAAAATAAATACTATAATTTGTAAAAAATTTTACCTCCCCGACAATGGCGCCAAAAACTTGACACGACCAAAAGATTGATGTCTTCTCCCAAGTGCAGGAGTGTCGAAGTAATAAATAACCCGGCAAGACCGGGGTCGAACCACAAAGAGGTTAATTTTATAAATTATAAATAACAATACAACAACAACAACAACATCAACATCAACAACAATAATAATAATAACAATAATAGTAATAGTAATAATGATAATAATAGTAGTAGTAATAATAATAATAATAATAATAATACTCAGTACGTGGTGTTGTTATACCTGAGAATGATCTAAAAGATCGGGTCATAGGTTTCCAGCCTATATACTGAGCTTATGAACAGATTAAAGAGATATATTATGTAATATAAACAGATTTCTGATGCGAATGAACAAGGCAAGACCAACAATGTCAGGATCCTTGATCAAACGCAGAGCATACTTAACTTATATTAAATATAACAAGAATGTAAATAATAGTAGTAATAGTAGTAGTAGTAATAAAAAAAGAGGAAGAAATTAATGAGAACTTTGAGATGGAAGATTATTATAAGAATTAAACAATGATAAAAAAACACATGTCAAGGTTAGAGGATCCACTAATGGTATTTCAAACAAGTACACTATAAACTCTTATTACTCAATTTGGAAACCACACACGAAGGAGGTTCCAATCAGATGATTTGTCATTAATAGCTCATTATAAATTATTAACATGACCATATTAATTATCTTATTTACGTAACACCAAACTTTTAAATATTTTCAGGAATTCATGATGCTTACTTATGTTAACAACAAATCAAGTTCCTTTCATAGCACAAGTGTAGGTAATACAATACGGTTGGGCTATGAGAGTGCCAAGAATTTGTTGTACCAAGTGTTATACAACACAATCTAGATTAACCATTTAATAAGTAAGGTATTAAGAATTAGTAAGATAAAAAGATAAGACATGTTAATATTAAACATTAAGGTCCATGTTGAGTTTACACTATACTTATTCTTATACCATTAGTGTAACCTTTTCACCTTGACATAATAAACTTAGAGAAACATAAATAAACAAAACAAGAACATAAATAAGATACAAGTTAACTAAGGAAAGGAAAGGAAATGAAAAGCATAAACAAGATATTAATGAAAGCAAAACTTAAGAATTACAAAAAATATATAAAGAGAGAGAGCAAGAGCAAGTTCTTGATCTGAACAATCAAACCTCTAAATACATGGCAAATGCCTCCTTTTATAGGCCAAAATTTGGAATTATTGATTTGATGACTAATTGTTGAGTGGTTGGCCAACTTTTGACTTTGTGAAAATCCTTATCTTCTTGTCTGAATAAAAAAAACAAATGTAGCATCAGAAATGGGTCCACTTGAAAACATGAAAGTTGTAGGAAATTGACTCAGCTTTCCAGGAAAAAAAAATGGAGGTGATTTGGACTTCTAGAACTTCAGATATGGGCCAAACACTAAACATTGTTCGGGCTGCAGGACAGATTCAGACTTCTCTGTTGTTGCTATAATTTGGACTTGCAAACGGCCTTCTTAGATCTTGATGAAAACATGAAAGTTGTAGGCCTATGTCTTACCAAATCTTTGTAAAACTTTTAGGTCATTTAAACATCTAGAACTCGATATATGACTCAATTATCGAACAGTGTTCCAGTTTGGACTGCACCAACATCTCTTTTCTAAGTTTAGCCCTCTCTTTGTCCTTTGAATTTCCATACTTGAACTCATCAATCAATCCTTTGATTTATATGATAGGCCTGCATTTAAGATGAACATTTACCATATATTAAGGCATTTTATAGTATTAGACTTGTTATTATAAAACATGCTTTAGTTGAGGAGTTATTGATACTTTAAGTGCAAAATGATGATATAAAACCTTGATAAATATGCACTTTTAAGTACTAATCAACAACCATAACCACCGTATGACCACTGGATGGTGGCAACCCTTCAATGAAATCCATGGATATGTCAGTCCATACCTTGTTAGGAATTGATAATGGCTGAAGTAATCCAGCAGGTCGCATGGAATATGTTTTGTATAGCTGACAAACATCACAACTTCTTTAAAATTCTTTGATTGTCCCACGCATTTGTGGCCAAGAGAAGCTTTGTTTGAGTCAGGATAGTGTTTTATGATATCCAAAATGACCTCCTATAGGAGAAGAATGACATTCCATAATGATATCTTGAAGCAAAGAGGAAGTGGGACTCAAATAAATCTTACCCTTGTTGAACCAAACTCCATCTCGGTATAAAAATGCAGCAGTGGGAGATGTATTGTCACCCAAGGTCTTAAAGAATGGATCATGTGCCACTTCATGTTAAAGCTTTTGCCACCAATCAACATGTGGAGTAGAAATGGACAGAAACTGAAATTCAGTTACCCGTGAGAGAGAATCAGTCGCCTGGTTATCAACTCCTTTCTTGCACTCAATGATATATTCATATCCCATAATCTTTGGTAGCCAACGGGTTTAAGTCGGTGTAGTAATGCGCTGCTCCAACAAATATTTGAGACTTTGTTGGTCTGTGCGCACAATGAATGGTTTGCCAAGCAAATATGGTCTTTATTTCTTAATGGACTTCACAATTGCTAACACCTCTTTTTCATATGTGGAGAGAGTTAGAGTTGAACCTTTAACAGCCTCATTGAAGTAAGCTATGGGACGATTGTTTTGAGAAAGCACAACTCCTATACCAACTCTACAAGCATCACAATCAATGACAAACGACTGTGTAAAATCTGGTAGAGCCAAAACTGGAGGAGATGTTAATGCTTGTTTTAAATCGTTGAACGCCTTTTCTGCCATGTCGTTCCATTTGAACCCATCTTTTGATAACAACTAATTGAGGGAAGCAGCAATGGCACCAATTCTAAATAAATTTTCGGTATTACCTGGCTAAACCCAAAAATCCTCGGACCCCTTTAATTGTGGTTGGAGTTGGCAATTCCAGAACTGCTACAATTTTGGACAAATCAATATAAACTCCTTGCTCTTATATGACATGGCCTAAATAATCAATTGAAGTAACCTCAAACCTGCTTTTAGATTCCTTTGCAAATAAATTATTAGTAGACAAGATTGTCAAAACAGTGTGTAGGTGACTTAAATGATCCTCCCAAGATTTTGAATACACCAAAATGTCGTCAAAGAAGACAAGAATGAATTTCCGTGAGGATGGAAGAGATCATTCATAAGTCCTTGGAAGGTTATAGGTGCGTTGGTAAGTCCAAATGGCATGACAACAAACTCGTAGTGGCCTTCATGCGTTCTAAATGTCGTTTTAGGAATGTCATCTTCCTGTACTCCGATTTAGTGATAACCAGCACGAAGATCGAGCTTGGAAAAAAATTTTGCTTCGTGTAATTCGTCAAGAAGTTCATTGATTACTGGAATAGGATATTTATCCTTGATGGTAAGATCATTTAGAGCTCGATAGTCTATGCAAAAACGCTAATCCCAGTCTACTTTTCTGACCAACAAGACCGATGAGGAGAATGGGCTATGGTTGGGGCGTATGAATCATGTGTGTATTAGCTCTTTCACCATCCGTTCAATCTTGTTTTTTTGATAATATGGATATTTGTAAGGTCTTACACTGACTAGTTGGACGTTGGGTTGCAGCATATTTTGATGGTCAATTGATCGTTTAGGTGGTAAAGATGTAGGAGGGTTGAAAACGTGAGAGAAGTTGGATAAGAGTTGGGCTATTTCAGATGGATGTGAATATGGTTGGGTAATGGAGCCTATTGGAATGATAGCAAAGAAATGGCTAGAGACATCCATAGTATTGAACTCCTTTTCTGTCAAAACTTGTAGTCCTGATTGTTTCAACCTTTGAAAAACACATAAATTCCCATCTTTTTTGAAAGACATGGTGAGTCTTTTATAATCTGTCTCCACTGGACCTAGTGTCACAAGCCACTACACTCCCAACACTATTGGGCACGCTGCTACCAGAAGAATAAAATAATATGTTGTAACAATTTGTCCTTGTATCATGATGGTGCACAACCCTGTGCAATCTATCTTCTACCCGTTGGCTACTGTCACTTGGAATTTTTTATTAGGAACCACAGGTAACTCATATTTTTTGATTATGGATTGATCAATAAAGTTGTGTGCTTCCACCGTCTATCAATACCATGACTTCTTTGCTCCTCAATCTTCCTATCACCCGAAGGGTTTGAGGATGAGTTGTACTTGCAATTGCATGGAAGGAAATTTCAGGAATAGCTTCTTGGTCCTCTGCCGATTATAGTAACTCCAATTGTTCCATAGAATCTTGATCATTTGTATCACAAATCATGAATAATTGGGGTCATTGGCAGCGATGACCCGGAATGAACTTCTCATCACAATAGTAGCATAAGCCTTTTTCTCGCCGTTCTTGTGCTTCCTGGGTGGAAATTCGTCTAACATTTGATGTGGGATTCATGTTCTGCCACAGATTTGGTGGAGGTCCAAGTACCCCGACAGTATTACTCATGCTTGTTTTTGTTTTAGCTGTAGTTGGTTGGATCCGATAAGGGTGTGTTACCTTCTTTTGAAGTTTGTTTCGTTCTTCAATCAACCTTGTGACACCGATGGTATCAAATAGTGTGGTTGGATGCTTAATCTTGACATCCAGGCGAATGTCATCTCTTAGACCTGCAATAAAACAACCGATAAGAAAGGTTTCTAGAAGGCCATCAACTTGATGGGAGAGTTTTTCAAACTCTTCTTGATAGGCTGCAATGGTGGTAGTTTGTCGCAGTTTTGAAAGAGCTTCGGAGGGGTCTTCAAAATTAGTTGGACCAAAACGTCGAAGAATGGCTTTGGTGAATTCCTCCCATGTTAATGGTCCCTGGAATTTAGTCATCCATCGATGCCATTGTAAGGCTATTCCTTCTAGATGGAAGGAGGCAAGTGGCACTCGTTGGACAGGTGAAACATTGTTGTACTCAAAGTACTGCTCAGATTTGTAAATCCACCCCATTGGATCTTCCCTGTTGAATTTTGAAAAATTCAATTTAAGTGAGGATTGATGGGTTCCTGAGTTGTTACCTGATGATTCAGCAGGAGCAAATGGGTTCAACTCTGGAGGATTCATTCTTAGACTCTTGGAGACGCGTAAGGCTTGTAACTCAGTCATTATAGTTTGTAAAGTGCCATGCACCTGATCGAAGTTGGATTCGTGTCTAGCCAAAGCTTCATTGACCTCGCTACGGAACTCAGCGTTGGATTTTCCTCTAGTGTCCATCTTGGCTCTGATACCAATTGATGTATAATTTACTATCAACCATAAAAGAATCAGGGAGGAAAAGAAGAAGAGGCAAGAGTGGGAAGGATGATATTTATTATTTTCTGCATAATTCAAAACACCTTATTGGCTACATTTTATAGCCGACTAAACTAAGAAAGGTAAACAACCTGCTTAAAAATAGGAAAGCACTAACAATATAAAACTAACAATAAGGAAATATTCCTCCCACTACACTAGTTTCCAACAACCATCAGTAACTAACAAAGACCCATTCCTCATTCACCCCCACATACGTGTTCCACTATTTGCACCATGCATATACCCACGTACCATTCTACTTTGCGGGGGTAAACATATCACAATGATTTTGGAGTGAAACAAACATGTTGTAAGCACACTTCATTGCTAATCGCTAGTTGCTGATTGCTAACTTGGGATGGTGTAAGAAACACATTATAAGCACAGTTCATGGGCAACAACTAATTCTAGGGTATAACAAATATATTATAACAAGTTGTTCATGAAAATGTAAATATCCTGACACAAGAACTTGAGACCAATTTTGTAGAATTTTGTTGAAGCACCGGTGAGTTTTACATGCAACTTTTAGCTTGGACAAATAATGCTTTGAGAATCTCAAGATATACTCATTATTGAAAATGACTCACAAGTTCTAGGTGCCACATGAAGAGATATCCAAGTACTATGACACTTTAAATAAATTTATGAAAATAAAATTCATCCCATTTAATTTTTATAAAACATGTCTCTTCATTTGTGTGGTATTTCTACTCTCACCTTTTCAACCTCATTTTTTCTTTCTAGTTTTCCTCTCTCCCCCTATCTCATCTAAGTCATTTTTTAAATATTAAATTTAGGGTATGTTTGTTATGTATAAAATATTTTACAAGAAATTGTTTTCTAGGTCCCCTCGATGCTTGTTTCCATAAAATATTTTCATGTGATCAATAGAAATTATTTTATAGTCAACATTCAAACTTAGTTCATTTAATATGAAAAATATTTTTAGCTAAAGAAGTTTCATAAAATATTTTATAAATAATAACTCATTTACAATAAATATCATTCAACTATTAAACCATCACCTTCATCTCACCACCACTACCACCACCACCACCACCATCTCCCCCCATCATTGCTCTTGTTTTACCACCACCACCACCTCCTCATTCACCATCTTCTTTTTCACGACCACCTCACCACCACATTCTATGCTACTACCGTCATCTCACCATAACAACTACCTCCTTGATACACTTCAAGTTCAGCATTGGATTTCTTATAGTAAACATTCAGTTATGTTTATGTGTTTGAAATTGATTGTTGATACAATTCAGTATATGGTTCAACCTTGAATTTTTCATGATGAGTTTTTACCTCAAAATGGATTCAGTCAAATTAAAGTTCTTATGGCCAATGGGTCAACTCAATTCTTTTAGTGGGTAATTCAGCCATATCAGGACAGGTTATGCATGAAATATATTTAGGTAGTAAAGAAAGTTTTTTTGGAGTGTATTTTGGGTCTGATTTGGTCCCTATTAATGAATATTGGTTTAGGCCACAGGGGTTCATAGTTGGTTTGAGTTAATTAAGATGTTCAGATCATATCAAATTTGTTTGAAGTTGATTTCCTAATTCTACAAGGACTTAAATCAGTAAAATATTTTTCTAAAATTCAAGGCAATTTTGTTCATTATTTTTCTTATTATTTAGGAGAATATTTATCAACAAAGAAAGAAGTTTCATAATCAACAAAGGATGCTATGGGCATTGCTAGATCTGATTTCTTAAACTAGGAATGATTAATTAATGATTCTCCTAGTCTAGGAAGAAAACTAAATTGGCATGTATATAAAAGAGGGAGGTTTTCTTCATTAATTGTTCGTGTAAAACAAGAAAAGCAAGCACAACAAGTCTAAAAGACTTTATAATTAATTCTACATTCAAATAAGATTTTCTAGTCTATTTGAGACTTTTTAGAGGTGCCAAATCTAATTCTAGTATATCTAGGATATTAATTTTAAATTTTTATTATTTTCTTCTTAGTCTTTGGTTTATTATTATTTATTTGGGTCAATTTTATAAGTGGACTCAAATTAGCCCACATATAGGGATCTATTAGGGTTATTTGAAGCATTATATAAGTGTTTTGTATGATGAAAGCAGGTAGCCATGAATTTATAAAATAAACTTGTGTTTTACGGGCTGCAATATGTTATATTTGCTAGGATAAGGATCAAATCTGATTTATCAAGGTATAATTGACCTTGTGACATCATTCAATTTCATTCCAATAGGATGCCTTACAACAAGTTTCCATTATATCACACTTCTCAAATCTGATTTTTTGACTTTCTTGGGTTAGAATAATTTTCATTTGAAGTTGCTTGACCACGTGATCAAAAGATTTGCATCAATTTGAGAATAATGAATGAAATTTCCTTGACTTTTAGGAGAATATTTTGCTAATTTAAGTCCTTATAGAATTAGAAAATCAATCTCAAACAAATTTGATCTGATCTCATCTTAATTAACCCAAGCCAACTTTAGATCCCATGTGGCCCAAACCCATATTAATTAATAGGGACCAAATCAAACCCAAAATAAACTTCAAATAAACTTTATTTATTACCTAAAAACATCTCAAGTATAGTTTGTCCTGATTTGGCCTAACTACCTACCGAAAGAATTGGATCGAACCCGTCATCCATAAGAACCTTAATCTGACCGAATGCATCCCTAGGTAAAAACCCACCATGAAAAACCCAAGGTTGAACCATATACTGAATCGTATCAACATCCAATCTGAAACACATAACTGAATGCTTACTATAAGGAATCCAAGGTTGAACCTGAACCGTACCAAGCATGGATCCAATTTGTGGAAATGAATAAAAAAGAAAGACATATTGGAAAAGAATTCATGACAAGTACAACGAAAACAAGAATTTATATTCGAGCATACATCAAGTTTCTAATGCATCGTTAGTCAACCATTCATCTAATGATGAAAAAAATTTGTTTACACTATACCCAAATAAAAAATAAAAACTAAAGTAGTTTCACAACAAAGATAAGGTATTGTTAATTTAAAACTCATATATTTAAATTCATTTAATTTATCAATATTTTTTAACTAATGCATTCCAATGTGCTTTAATATTAGGTCAATTGAGCGGGGATTGCATATAATAGAATTCAAGATCAACCATTCTTTGTTTGAACATTACTGAGAGAAATTGAAGAGCCAACCTAAATGGAATATAAAATTTCAAAAAAAATCCAAAAATGTTAGAAATGCAATTCGTAGAACTTATTCTCCTCTTACTCAAAATTCAATCAACTTAGAAGAATATGATGTTGTACTTGGTGACAACAACAATATGAGGAGACCGATAGGTAAAAAGATGATGAAGAAGGAAGTTAAAAAAGACAAAGGTATCACAAGTCCCTATATTGGATTGATCGTAGAGGATTACAAATAACATAAATTGAAAATGGAACATAAAAGATGGAAATTTATGAAAAAACATAAGCTTTAGAGAAAGCAAATGCAAAACATGACAAGGCAAAGACAGATCAAGACAATATTGTTATAATGAAAGAATAAATTTTATAGAACAACAAAAAGATGAAGAGAGAATAATGTTGATAAATATGACAAGCATGCTTTTATATTTGACTGAATATTATGAGATGCGTAAAATAAAGATACTAGCTAAATGACATAATAGTTTTTTTTTAATTAGTATGCATTGTTTAAATTTAAATTATTTATTTAAGAGTATGTATTTTAAAAAAAAATTCTACTATAATAAATGTTTTTTTTAAAAAATGTCATTAAATAATTAGAAAATTCTTTAACATAATTTAAAAGCAATTAACAACATGAAATAACATAAACTTAAATATTCATATCATATATATTTTGAATAATAATAAAATATTTATCACTCATTATAAGAGTTTTTTTTTTTAAGAGTTATTACTTTCTAGCTATTTTGGCTAAAACTAAATCATTGACCCGTGCTACACTACAAGTCGAATCAAAAACATTTTCAAATGTATAAAAGATTGTTTAGACATTGCTAATATTTTTTGTCTAATGGAAAAAATAAAAAATAAAACCAAAAGCAACTCGAATGACTAGTAAGTTTGACTGACAGTGATGCAACCATATTATTTGATAGTTTTACCCATATTTAACTAGTGTTTTGCTTATGTTTTATATATATAATGCCTTGATATTCTTTGTTTTATGTTTTGAAAGCACTTTTGGATGAAAGATGCAAAAATAAATAAATTGGAGGTAATGACAGATTTGACATTCAGTCGATGTTTTGTGCAGAGCGTGAACTCTAAAGTTGAAATGAAGTGATTCCAGTGGCATTAAAAATCTAACATCCATACCTTTTTGGACATCTAAGACACGAAAATAAAATAAGGAAGAGCATGCAAATTGCAGCTTTCAAAGTCAAATCTCACAATCTGCTAGTCTTGACCTTCGGCCATTCTGACTTGAATATCTAGAGCTACAGAAGTTCAATTAATGCAAACTCAATTTTGTTGGATTTCTGACTCAAAGGCCTATCAATGCTCCCAATTTCGGTAAAAAATGATGTCATATGAGGGAAATATTATTTTTCAAAGATGACAACTAAATTATGTTAGAAAACAGGAAAAACAAGTTCAAATTACATTCTGAAGCATCTTAACCAATATCCAAGTTTTTATTTCAGCAATTTAGCTCCTATAAGTCAAATCTTGAAGATTTCATGCAAGGCTATTTCTTTTTTTTTTTAGAAAAATAGTTATTGAAGTACTTAAATGTAAACAATCTATTGAAGGGCGGACTATTTTGTAAAATGAATACTAGGGTTTCCTAGGATATAAAAAGAATGAGAGAAGAGAAGGGGGCCAGCCAGCCAAGAGGAGAAAAACGCCCCCTCCTCTAATAAACCCGAAATCATGCATTCCTCCTTCTTTTTGATTAGTTGTTCAACAAACATGCAAGGCTAAACTCGTTTTCTTGGTTGCAAGAATATAGAAACCTTTGGATTTCAAGAACTGTGAGATTTATTTTACCTTTTCTTTTTTGTTTATATGATGAATATGTTTGTTCTCCTATGCTTATTTTTCCTATGATTGTTTATTTTAATTGCTAGAGTGGATTCTAAGTTATTATTGTAGACAATTTATTGCTAAGTTTGATATCAAAACCGGAGTTGTGGTATATGAACTTGTAAAGCAACCGAGTTTAATAATTGTGGTGGATCTATGTTATTCTTAGGGAGAACATTCAATCAAATCAAACATAGACTGCAGACAATTATGTTTCATTGATTAATCAACTTATCTAGTTCTTAAGGCTGCCATTGAATTAAATTACTAGTACGGACACTGTGGTTGTTTAATGGTTAGGGTTATACGACAAATCCGTTAACTAACCAATGTTAAGAAGAGATAAATATTCATAATATAAATTGATGTTTTGTTTCCATGATCAATTTTGATTTTCGTAGGTGGATGTTTACTTGCAACCAATGTTTGTTTTCTTAATAATTGTCTGATTTTATTTAATTTTGCTTGATAGTTTTATGTTTTCTTTTGCTTTAGCCTAGATAACATCTAATCCCCTCCTAAATTGCATATCATCTAGCATAAAAATATGACTTGAGCCTTCCTTGTGAGATCGACCCCTTGCTTGCTCTATACTATTTTGGGTGTTATGTTTTAAGTTAGGATAATTAATTTGTGTGACTGTGACATCACAATAAATTTGGCGTCGTTGTCGGGGAAGTAATTTTAGTTGATTCATGTGCTATTATTTTTATTTTCTGTGATTGTTATTTATTTTTCTGGAAAAAAAAAGAGAAACAGAATTTTTGCTTGCTGCGGTAATGTTCATTTACGACAACGGTACTATTCAAAACATATTTTTTGGTGAAAATCGATATTGGCCTTTTGTTTTTTGAAGGGAAACAACGTTCTAAACAGGACTAGTGGTAAACCACTAGCCCCTCCCTATTGAGGCTAAATTGCTTTTTTTTCTAGGGTGTTTAGGCAGTTTTAGTTTTCTAGCGTAGAATTTTCGTACAATTTGCATTGTTTTTTTTATCTCTTGGGTGGTTGGTTTCTTTTGAGTTTTCTTAACGATTTATGCATGTAACTCATTCTACTAACTAGATTCAGTTATCAATCAGCTCAATATTGAAGGATGAAATTAAAAAAGAACATAACAGAACAACTCGATTCAATTCGCAAAACCTATGACCCAGGTCATGAGATCGAGATAATCTCATAAAAAAGAAAAAAAAAACCTGATTCAATCGAGGTTAACTTGCCAAACTTGCAATTCTAGTAATGAGATCGAGATAATCCATATAAATAAAATCAAAATAATTACAAAGCTCAATTCTCAATTGACATTGTCAAATCTAATTTTGAATGATGAAATTTTTTTTAAAAATCAATTAAAAAAATAATACAAAAAACAACTTAAGTCAATTTAGGTTAATCTGTTTAGCATAATTTTCGGGTCATGATGTTAGAGTAACCTAATAAAAAGTAAACCACAACAAATCATGAATCATAATTCTCAATTAAACAATATTAGATGATGAAATTGGAGAAAAAGTTAATTAATAAAAAGAAAACAAAATAGTCAACTAAGTTAACTCGTCAAACTCACAACGAGGGTCATGAGATTGAAACAACCTAATAAAAAGCAAATCCAATATTGAATGACTTATGACTAGGATTATGAGTTTGAAATAACCTCATAGATTAAAAAAAAAACAATTTGATTTGACGTGGGTTAACCTTCCAAAACCCGCGACTTTGGTCAAGAGATTAGAATAACCCTGTAAAAATTAAATTAAAATAAATTATAAAGCTCAATTCCCAACCAACCCAATATTGAATTATAAATTTGGAAAATGTTTTATTAAAAAAACACAAAAAACTACTTAAGTGAACTCGGGTTAACCTGCTAAACAAAATTCTCGGGTCGGGACATTAGGATAACCTAATAGAAAGAATAACAAAACAAATCATGAACCCTAATTTCAAATCAACCCAATATTAAAGAATAAAATCAGGGAGAAAAGTCTATTATGAAAAAGAAAAAGAAAACTAGAGTCAACTAGGTTAATCCACCAAATCCATAACCCGTGTTATGATAGTGAAATAACCTAATAAAAAATAAATCTAATATTAAATGATAAAATTAAAAAAAAAAAAACTATTAATTGAAAAGAAATCAAGTAAAAAAAATGAAGTTAAGTTAAAATGAGAATAGAACAACCCAATAAAATATAAATTTAATGTTAAGAAAATAAAATTTATTTAAAAAAAACATTAATGAAAAAGATAAAAAAATGAATATTATTTTAATAAATAATATGTTATGATGAGTAGTAGAGTAATAGAACGTTTGGAAACGCAGTTGTACCCATGTTTCTAAAACATTTAATTTTTTTTTGCTAAAAATTAATTTTTTTTTATATGTTTTGGATTGTTTTGATTCACTAATCTTAAAAATAACTTTTAAAAATAAAAAATATATATTATTTTAATATATTTTAGTATGGAAAATACTTTAAAAAATAACCATAATCAGATTTCCAAAGAAACAAGTGGTAGCTTTAATTTTTTTAAAAAGTTAAAATACCTTTTTAACACAAATTATACTTTTAAAAACTAATACAGCATTCTTTTTTATACGAGTCCTGAAAAAAAAAAAAAACTGCCTTCCATCCAAACACTTTTATTTTAGTTTTTGTTGTTAATAATCAATCAATAACAATGTGGATGGGAGCGAGCGACTGATCAGCCAAGCCACCCGGCTGCACTTCTCATGTCATTTCCTTTTCTAGTGTAGCAACTAGAAATAGTTTTAACCGCTTTCTTCTCGGAAACAAAGCTATAGTGAAGTGCAAGATGGCTTATAGAGGGAGAGGGAGAGGACGATATGGAGGCGGTGGTGGTTTTAGCTATGCAAGGCAAGAGCCCTTTGATTTATTTCCTGTATGTCAGTCTTCTCTTTATTTTTATTTTTTTGTTATTTATTCCTTGCAAGTAATTCTTTTGATATAATTTTGCAGTTTAAACTTAGTCGGTTTAGTTTGAATTATGTAATCTCTTTTTTAATTCATGGGTTTTGAAAGTTGTGAACTTTCGAACTATGGTTGCAATGATTCTTTTATGGAATTTGTTAAATAGACGAAAGACAGGCCAAAGAGGAACTTGGAAGTACTGGGTTCATTTTTGCTGGGTTAAAACTTTTCTTAGAAGTTCATTCAGGAAAAAAAAAATCATTCATATGATTCAGAGTTTCTTGAAGTAGATGATGGTTGAGTTGGTGTGTTTCTACGGAGACGAAATGAACTTATCTTTTGTGAATATTGCAATTTTTCTCTTAAAAAATATCCTTGTACTGTTTATGTTTTGGTTTGTAAGGCATCTATCTTGTGTTTCTGTTTTCCAATGTTTGTAGTTTCAATACAAAATGCATCGATTGCTATTATTCGATACAGAAATGTAATGGGATGTCTTTCTTTATGTTGTTTTCTCTGAAAAAGAAAATTTTGCTATTCCAGGAAATTGAATTACCTGATCCCAAAAATGTGAAGGAGGAAAGGGCATTAGTTGTTTGGAATTCAAGGTTGACAAACTATTTCAAATCCTCTCCTTGTTATCTTGAGGAGATTGTTTCAAAGGGTAAGCATGGAACTCTTAGACCACTTTTTTAGTATCTTGTTTCCCAAATAAGTAGGTCAATCATAGAAATAAGAGATTTTTCCTTTTTGCTTCAGGATATGGGTTTTGACAAGATATTACTGATGTGTTATTATTCTTATTCACTTCTTTTGTTGCGTATTTTCTGTAAATTGTGTATGGTTTACCTTTTAGTCAGTACAGATGGAGTTTTATTTTTTCTCCTTTCTTTCAAGTGTTCAAACTTCATTAGGCAGAAGAAGAAGAAATACACACACACACACACACGTTTATTCCTGAGAGGTTGCTGAGTGGTTGATAGCTCTGGTCTGTAAAAGCAGTGTAGTTTGCAAAGAACATTTGGGACTCAAATTCCTCTCCCCTTTTCTCATTGAATGAATTAATTCCTTACATATTTCTTATAACCAATTTCGATTATGAGAACAGATCACATGTCTTAAAATTGGAAGCTAAAATTACTTCTGGTTTCTTGATTCACTATTATCATTACTATACACAAAAAGGTTAGGATATCAAACAAGAACCTGATTTAGCTAAATACTTTGGACACTGTTTAATTTCTTACATCTTTGACACCATCATATTACCTTTTTTTCTTTAGTTCTTTCCCATTAGCATTGATTTCTTGGCAGTTTTTCCCTGGAAGTATCACGGTTGTGGTATATTGAGATTGATCAATCAAGTTCATGAACTATTTTTTTTTTTGGGCAGCTGACTGGCTAATAGTTTAGGGACAAACTCTTAAAAAATCAAATAGCATCAAGCCTCTACATGCATAACATACTGAAAATATTTCAAATATGCTGAAAAACTTATCTTCAAACCCAGTTAGGGGACAATGTGCCTAGTATTAATGAATATTGTACTTTTAAAATTAAGATCCACAGCTTCACATTTGTATGAAATTAGAAAAAAAAAAAAAACTTCTTGCTGGTCCAACCTCAAGTGTTTAATCTTGATTGTTGTATGTTTCAGACAAGAATGTTTAACTTTATGCATCACTTTTATTATAGAGTATTTAGCAATGTAGTCATAATTTTAGTCCTCTATTTTCCTTGTGCACACCAACTGGGCGGTGTTTTTCTGCTAACAATGTTCCAAGACATTAAGTGGCCTAATCTATGATGCTTTACAAATTTTCATTTCCTCTGAATGTGATATCAGAGATCCAGAGCATGGACATAGAAAGATTTTCAGACAGGGGAAAGCCAAGGATTACATCAGAACGTGATTCACTCGACCAATTCTTGCAGCTCACGTCTAAAAATTTTCCTAAAGAACTGATTGGAGGTTTGCCATCTGAAATTACAAAATATGAGAGCAATGCGTGTATTATGCATGCTTATAAGTTTTCCCCTCTCTGTTCAATGGTTCTTCTAATCATGCTAAGAGATTCTTTATGCAACGATAATCAGGTTTAAATAGGAAGCGGCCAAACAAAAAAGTGAAGTGGACAGCAGGTGAGATGTGATTTGGTCTTACTTTATTTACTCTCATAGTTGTTTGTGGATGTGGTCTTAATCTAAACTCCCTTTCCAAATGGGAAAAACTGCAAAGGCTAAATTCATCTCATGCACTCAAGGCATGCTTAGAAATCTATTAGAAAGTTGGATACAGGATCTGATCCCTCATGCAGATAAGGGTGCCCTCCTGGGGGATCAGTTGGGAGGCTCATTTATACGGTAGCTACAATAAGTGAAATTGACATCAGTATTGTGGGTTTTTTTTTTTTTTTTTGAGAAACATTATTGTCTATCTCAATTATATTAGATATATACTGGATCTAATATTGACTGATAATTCTTTAGATTGGGGAATAAGGCATAGTTGGCTATTCTTTTATTCTCATACAAACTGTATTTCATATTTTTCTCTGTTTCACATTTATCTGGACCTTGTTAGCTGTTATGCAGACAGTTTCTTTTGAAGTACTTGGATTGTTCTTGTTTCTTATTTATGATCCTCTAGATTCCTTGACAATATGCATTTATGATACATCTACATGCTGTCAAGTAGACAGCAGTGCCGTTGAAGATGATTCATGGAAGGATAGCCAAACATGTAAAGCATTACACTTTTGGAAAACTTTCTTGGTCCTTGGATTTTATTCAACCATAGTCAGGAGATGGATAATATTAAGTTGCACCACAATTATACAGTCATCCTATTATTTCATACAAGCTTTGAAATAATTGTTTGTTTAAAAGAAAACATGCCACCCACTATTTATTTTGTTTGTGGCTGAAGTTGGGTTTTCTTGGCTTTATGAGTCGTTTGAGATTGATTTTATACATGTAGGAATTCTAATGAATGATATAAACAACAAAATATAAATTATTAATTTTGATCACACCTGCTGGTTGTCATAATTTGAAGTAACGTTTTTCCTTGGCTAGTGATTTTGATGGGTTGCCTGTGCTTTACACAATCTGATTGGGTAATTTATGATTTGCTACCTTGTCAGTGAGTGACATCTGTTCTTTAGAATTACCCACACTCAGCACTTCTTACAGCTAGAAGAGTTGTAGAGTACCTATTTAAACTGATTTAGATGTTTGTATGATAGATCTGCTGAAGTTAGATATGTTTGAGATGCTTTTGTTCTTCAAATCTTTATTCAAACTGATTTAGATGCTTGTGTTACAGACTTGAGGAAGTTGGATGATTATGAGAAGCGTGAATTGATGTATGAGGTAAAAACCTTCAATCATCTTCCAACATGCTACCTACACTATTTGGTAAAAAATGACTGCAACTAATACTTCTGACAATTTACATGAAGCCCCTATAGAATTAAGTTTTTTTCTTGTTTGATTCTCTTCTTCATTTTTTGAGTTAAAATCAAAAGTTTTTATACCACATGCCATTGTTTGCCTTTATGTGGTAATTTGTTGGTCAGTTGGTGATCCTTTCATGCATTTAGGGCCAAGCTGAAAAGGGTCAAATGGAAAAGAAAGAAGACGAAGACGAGGAAGATGAAGATGAAGAACTAGAAGAACCTGATGATGAATATGATGATGGAGATTATAATCAGGTTCCCTCAGCAAACCCAGGATCCTGTGTATATCTATTGATTTTGCATCAGCTTTTTTCTTGCTCTTGAGTAGCTTTGATGATTCAGGATTGTAGCATTCTTTGTCAGCCTCAGCTATCCCCATGATATAATAACATCTCATTTCTATGCCATATAGGCAACTTATTATGCCATCACCAAGAATGATCAAGAAATAGATGCTAAATGGTACTAGGACAATTGAGACTCCGTTTGAACAAGATTTTTTTGTGGAAGGTATTCCATTCCAGCCTGCAAATTAATGCCATTGAGATGGACTCTCTGACGAAGACTGTCTCCATGATTGTCAAGTTAAATAATTGCATGATCTAAAGAATTTAAATGGATAATCCCTATATGTGGCTCATACTAAGGGAGTCTCCAGCTAGTTTTTTAATCATTGGAAAAGAACATAACATGTGTTGCATCTCTCTTTCGACAAAATAACATAACATTGGAAAAGTTGTAGAGTTTTGTTTTTTAATCAGATTCTACAAATAGGTGGCCTTGTTTTATGTGTAAACAGCGTTCTAGCATCTTTAATGAATTTGTTTATCCTTGCAACCTCCCAGTTGCCTGCAGAAACTCCAATTAAGTAGCACTATGAGAAATTTTGTTGAAAAATATAATATTTAAGTTGCTAATTTGTACAACTAAAGTTCACTCATTAGCTATCTAAAGTTGAGCATTTATTATAAGATGGAAAATATTACGATTCTTTGTGGATTCTAGTTTAATATGAAATAATGTAACGAGATCTGTTCAAATAGGCTTGTGCATCAGTAAAAAGCATCTTGATGTTTGTTAGAGGGGCTAACTTGTGCATTCTTAAAAGGCTTCATGATAAACTTGTATGTTGTGCAGAACATTGATTTTGATGATGATGAAGACGATTATAACATGGAGGATGACAATGCTGGTATGCACCTTTTCTCAAACTTGAATACAGTTTCACCCACTTCTGTCGATGGTACACAACTTTTTTTTTTCTCGGGCAGATGCTAATACTTTGTAATCTCGCAGATGAGGCTATATATTAGCTGCCTTGCCGAGAACATTGATGTGTCTTTCTCTGATAAGCAGTTTGCAAGTTCAGCAAACTGGACCGTATTTGCAATGGTCGTTGTCAAGTGCACTTGGGAATTTTCAGGCTCCATAAACATACAGGAAGTACTGCTTTTTGGTAATTCCCTTTTTGTAATATTGACTATTATGCAATCTTTTCTTGATTGAAAGATGCTGCAGAAAATTATGTGAGCTCAAGGAAATGGATATTTGTTTCTACATTTTATTGACATGAGAATCAAGATTGCTTGAGACACGAGACTTCTGGGCATATGAATTTTGGTGTGGTTTCAAGCATCCAAAGGAGAAAGCTCTGTTCAACCTTGTGACATAAAATATATTCAGGATTTGTTTGAGTTACGTTGTGATGTGTTTTTATTCCATTCTAAACTTAGTCATGGACCGAGTAATCCTTGGAAATCATGTTGACTCGATCAGGATCATAAATTAAATTAGCTGAAAAGCATGGCACCCCAAATAAGGTGATGCAATCTGACAAAACTTGCCTGAGCTTTTCCCCCTTTGACATGTCACAATTTTAGTCACAAAAAAAGGTGGCCTGGAGGAAAGGAAGGCTGCGTGGTCAGAGTCAGACTCACTGCTGCCAAAATATTTGTGTTTTTACGAGTTTTTTCCCACATTGGGGAAAAATATTTCTCAAAATAGCACAGCTTAAGCGGCAGCGCAGGTCACACCTGCCTCTTTTCTGTCTACACATCAAATCAGTGACACACACGGCGGGGGGTGGGGGTTGTCATATGATAATGCCGCCCCCCGCCCCCCTCCATTGGAGAACACTCACTTCTGTAATTTTCTTTTATATGCAACCAGATATCATACGAGACCAGGAAGTTGCCACGTGGAATTATTGAACTGGCTGGTGAAGAATATACCACCACGTGTCTTCTCAAATGGTGCTAGTTTTCCAAAAAAATAATAATAATAAAAAAAAAGCGAGTGAGAAGGAGGAGAACGTGAAGGGCACTCATTGAATCATGTAGAAATGTAGGGAGGAGATTCAATGAGAAAGCAAGTCACAACATCATCAATCACACCCTTGATTTGGGGACCACTAATTATGCTCTCTCTCCCTGTCTCGCTTTGAAAGCATTATAAATACCTCCCTTCTTCGAACCAAAAACTTTCAAAATAGAAGAGAAGCTAAAAACACAAGGGAGAAAAATTCGGAAGGAAAAACAAAAGAAAGAAGAAATCAACGGTAGTTATTTGTTGATCGAAAATGTCGTGGCAAACATACGTTGATGATCACCTGATGTGCGACGTCGAGGGTAACCATCTGACGGCTGCCGCCATCATCGGCCAAGATGGCAGTGTGTGGGCTCAGAGCGCCACTTTCCCTCAGGTGGTCAATATAATTTAGATTGAGATTTTATCGGATCTGATTCATTCCTGTTATTTAATCACAATTATTTCCTTCCTTTGTTTCTCGTTTGGATTGGTCATTGGTTGTTGCGTTTGATTTAACTATGAATGATGGATTATTTAAGGATCTGGCTTTTTCTAGTTTTAAATTTTTGAGAGATTTAGTTTATTTTTTTTAATCCATTTCTGTTGCAAATTACAATCAACTATTGAAATGTGATGCTTTTGTTGTCATTCAATATTATTATTCATCTTTCTTTCTATGTTCTTGGTTTTCTTGATTCGAGAGAACAAAATTGGTTAATTGTTTAAAGATGGATTTTTTTTTTATTATTATTTTTATTGTAAAATGCATTTGGCAATCAGTTTGTGATTGGCTCTGACTTTTAAGGATATGGAAAGCGCCCCATTAGCTGTAGGAAATGGTTTATGATAATAATGTATGTATTGTAAATGGATGCGCGTTGTCAGAGTTAAATGGATTGTGGCCTTGGTTTTGCTTTTCATATCATTCTTAAAAGGATGATTTGAATCTTTGTTCTGATTTGTTGTGTATGAACATTCGCATGCAGTGAGATCGTTAGCTGATATGCTATGTGGTCTCTCTCTCTCTCTCTTTTCTATGAATTTTCTGAGCTTGTATTTAATGGTGTGCGATTGGACCTGCAAAAAACATTTTGTTATCATTTTATTAATTCTTTAATCATTGTTTGTAATGTGAATACAGAGTTTCGATTGTGCTATTCTTTTGAATTTATTGTCACTATTTCTTCTGTTGTCGAATGCCCTTTTCTTGCTGGTATGGTTTCAACTAGTTGACAAGTTGGAGTGGTATCGTCAGTTTTCTTTTCCAGTTTCATGTGTCATTACCTAAAGATTTATCACTGGTTGTTTATAGTATAAGCCTGAGGAGATTTCTGCCATCATGAAAGATTTTGATGAACCTGGATCTCTAGCCCCAACTGGGTTGCACATTGGTGGCACAAAGTACATGGTGATCCAGGGAGAGCCTGGAGCTGTGATTCGTGGAAAGAAGGTACGACATTATTTCTCATTTCTAATGCTAGGCTCTCATTCACCATCGGATAATTCAGTAATTGATATTAATTTTTCTATCATACTTGCCGTGATTTAGCATGATTCATATTGTTGCCTAGATTCAGCCATTTAAAGTAGTGACAATTGTGTAGTCATTTAATGGATGACATGGTTTGGTGTCAGCTTTACGAGGATGCTTTAAGTTGTGGAATATTATTGTGGAACACATGACAAAAAGGGTAACGCTGGTGTCCCAAGATGAAGGCCTTTTACTTAGAATCTTTAATCGTATTTAATGCTTAAAATAATTCGTACAAATATTTGGTAAAAGACAAGTAAGTTTATGCTTGTGGCTTTATCATGATTAATGTGCTTATAAGGTTTGATCTTTTCACTTTCCATTTTCTTAACTCAAGGATTCGTTCCATAAGGACTGTTCGTAATGCTTTTCTGCTACTGATGATGTTAAGAACTTTCCCTCCGTTAACTCATTGTCTTGAAATTCATTACTCCAACTCCTTGAATGAATAATACTAAATCTAATAGAATTTAATTTTTTGACTACCTCTGCAAGTCCTTACTACTTTGGTCGTATTTTCCCAGTCTTTTTCATCAAGCCTATTTTCCCAGTCTTTATTCAAAATTCTAGACCTAATCTGGTTTAGCTGTGGCTTGCAGAAACCAATTTGTAAGGACAAATTGGATTGAAATTCTTGAATGTTATTAAACATGTGCTATGATCAGGGGAAGTAAACTTTTATCTTTCACTTCTCAACGTTGTTGCGTCATGCATTTTTTAGGGTTCTGGTGGCATCACTGTGAAGAAAACCGCCCAAGCTCTTATTTTTGGTATTTATGATGAGCCATTGACTCCAGGACAGTGTAACATGATAGTTGAGAGGTTGGGTGATTACCTCCTTGATCAGGGCCTGTAGATCCCGTCTCAAGATTGTGGTTTGAGAATGCTGTTTTTAGGTTTGGGCTTGCATCTGGCCATAAACTAGCATTAATGATTTTGCTGTGAAATAATGGTTTGGGGACGGTGACAGTGATTTATATTTTTTATCTTTCTTCTTGTTTTCTTAAAATATATGTATTCATGATCATCTATGCTATATGCTTGAATCAAGTTTGCCATCACTAAAGCAAAATGCCAGTTGGATTTGTTTTGTATCAAGATAATTGTTACACACACACACAAAGAAGTTTGGTATTTATATGCACATAAACGACTTTGAGTGAATTCAGGAGTAAATTAGATTATTGGACTATGTTGTGATGTCATTCAGATTATTATTATTTTTTTATGTAAAAAAATATCCAAATATCTCTAACTTGTTTTATAATAATAAAAATTTAATCATAAATTTAAAATAAAACACATTGAACTATATGTTTTATTAAATATTGATATAATGATATATTAAATTGTTCCAGGTTAATTCGTCACATTTTTAACATCAATTATGAGATCTTAATAATTTTATAAAAAACAAATGAAAAAAAATTATTAAGGTTAATTCTTAATCAATATAATATTGAATGATGAAATATTAAATTAATTTTCCTTATCTAAGTCAACTTGTCAAACTAATAAATCAGGTCATGAGATCATATGATAACTCAATGAAAAGTAAATATATAAAAGCATTATAGAACTCAATTAAATTAAAAAAAAGGATAAAAAAACAAGTCAACATAGGCCTAATTTATTAAACTCGCGACCTGAGTTATATGACCAAAATAATTTTATAAAAATCAAATAAAAAAAATTATAACGATCAATTTCCAACATATACAATGTTGTTGGTTGAAATTGAAAGAGAAAAAAAAAACTAAATCCAAGAGTTCAGGGTAATTTTACAAAAAACAAAAATTGAAAAAAATACGAAGTCCAATTTCGAAACAATATAATATAATATTTAATGATGAAATAAAAAAAAAACTAAATAAAAAGAACAAGATTGAGTTGTTAGAGGTTGAAATTAAAAAAAAAAGATATTCAATTAAAAAATAACTCAAAAAATAAATCAAACCAACCCAGGTTAATCTATCAAATCTTGACTTAGGTTATGGAATCAAGATAACTTTATAGAAAATAAATTGAAGAAAATTATCAAGACCAATTTAAAAAATACTCATGAGTGGGCTTCTTTAATTCTTTTAGGTTTGTGCTATACTCCAAGTAAAGATCTGCCCGATTTGGATTTGCACATATAGGGCAAATGCCCCCACGACTAATGTGTCTTTCTCCTAAGACTCAAAGCGGTAAATAAAAAAAAATCAAATCACGCCATCTCTGTAATAAGTAAATGCCTCATTTTCTCCTGAAATTGTCAGAATTATTCGTAATAAGATATTGGCTACAATTGAAAAGGCCTTGAGTTGGGAGCGATCTTAGAAATCAATCGCGTGTTGGTAAAAGATCTCAATATCGTATTCGTTTAGAATAAAAACAAAAATTGTGTTTTCATTATGGTCTTACAGAACGACAATTGCCGAAATACGTTCGTATCACCATAAAAGCCAATGGGTCAATAGGTCAGGTTTTACTACAATTACTTGAAATGTGTTTGGAAAACATCCTTTTTCGATGACTAGAGCAAAAAATAAATGAATAGAACCAACGTGATGGAAAAAAAAATCAATTAGAAAAAGTAGCCTAAAAAATAACTCAAGTCAATCCGGGTTAATTTGTTAAAATTTTAATCTGAGTTATGAGATTGTGATATATTCATATAAAGCAATAAAAAAACAAAATTCTATTTCTAATAGATTTAATATTAAAGGTTGAAATTGAGAAAAAAAACTAAATCCATGAGACAGGTATATAATTGAACATAAAGGAAATAAATTTTTTTTCCAAAGCTTAATTCCTAAAACAACCTAATATTAAAGAATATAATTTTTACAAAAAAAATTAGATTGGTGGAGGGTGAAATTGAAAAAACAAAACTCAAAACATAAAATACTATTCCAATAATTTTGTAGGTATTGATGCAATTTAACCACCCTTTAATGTTTTGTTAATAATATTCATCTAAATTAGGATGTTTAGTTGATCAATCAATAAATTATAGAGGGTCAAGAGAAACTATTGAATATATCTTATAGAATAGTTCTAATGCATGCATACTACTTCCAAATCAGAGTTGGGTTAAATTATAGTAACTGTTGTAAATTTTAAATGATGTTAAAACTGCTTTATGTACATTTAGACTAGCAAGAGTAACATTCTTGATTTCGGAGTACTGACCACTAAACTTGTGTATGTTATATTATGAATATCTACATGCATAATTGTCAAACCTTACCTGGTAGGTTATGTAAACCTAATAAAATGGATTGAATTAAGATTTAAAAAAATAAAATAATAAATAAATAAATAAAGTGTGAGACTATGTTAAGAGAGGAGAAAAATCAATTAAAATAATGGGAAAAAATTAAGGTTACATTTGAAAATAACCAAAACACATTAACATAAAACACATTTCTTCTCTCTTATGGCCGACACCAGCAAAGGTAGAGAACAGGAGAGAAAAACTTGATTTTATTCAAAACAATTATAAGGAAAATCAATAAAAAACCAAAGGGACTAAAAGGAGTGTGAGAGAATTACTCACCACCACATCTTAAACATCTAAACAAGAGAAAAAAGAGAAGGATGGGACTTGTAATGTCTCATAAAATTCAATAGATTCATGATATATTGATTATTCATAACATGCTGGAAATTAGGTGAATTTGTTTTTATATAGTATCATGTTCCATTGATGTATTGTGTGATACCATATATCATTTCAACCATTAAACATCATTAAATGATCCATTAGATCACACATACATATAACATATAATAGCATTACAAAGAAGACACATTCTTATTATATCTATAACATGAAGTGTTCATACACGCTATAATCCACATCTATGACTTTGAAAGTTATCATCATAAGTTTTTACAAAAATGCAAAATGACAATTTATAGCTATTACATGGTTGTTATAAAATGCAGGTTGCCTATTCATACGATTACATAATTATAACAAAATACTTGAGATGAAGTTTCTAAGCGTCATGGCTATAAGACGTCCCTATTACAACCAAATTCAATGTAACTGTATAAACAATTTCATATAATATAATTGGACAATGGACATATACTTGTAATTGTATTAACAATTTAAATAGGTAGATTCTCATTAATAACTTCATATTAAGTATATCCTTAACATTTTACTTCACATCTTCGTGCGACCTTATGCTGTATTATTTTCTTTAATCTATATATAATATCAATAAACAACGTGTATTATGGTCTGGAAACCCTTGTACGTTTGACATCCTGCTATGATGATTATTCTTTCTTGATTATGGTCAATTTGTCTATGATTTTTAAATATTAATAACAATTGTAATTGATACGTTATTATTCTTACTTAAGCATAACTACTATCAAAAAGCAATTATTGTTATCATTATTAACTAATACTAATCTTATTCAATCATCCTAGTTATCCAACATGAATACCAATAGCTGGAGCTAACTTCACAATTCATTTCCAGTTATCCAATATAGATACCATTATTTGAAACTTATAAAATAATTCATTCTTGGTTATTCAATATGTATACCATTAGTCGAAGCTAATCTCATCGATTATTCCGTTATCCAATATGGATACAATTAGTTGAAGCTAATCTCATCATTAATTCTTGGTTATCCAAATATGGATACCATTAGCCAAAGTCAATCTCATCAATTAATCTCGATTATCCAATATGGATGATCTCATCAATTAATCCCGGTTATCAAACATAGATACTATTAACCGAAGCTAATCTCATCAATTAATTCTGGTTATCCCATAGATACCATTAGTTGAAGCTAATCTCATTATTCATTTTCGGTTATCCAATATAGATACCATTAATTGAAGCTAATCCCATCAATTAATTTCAATTATCTAATATGGATACCATTAACTAAGGTCAATTTCATTATTCATTGCAATTCATGAGTAATTTAACTTATTGAAACCGGGTAGCAACATTATGTATAAATACTTTGAGAATTTAATAATAATTAACTGAATAAGGAAACCACCTATCTGCTCCTCCCGTAGTGTGTCTTTGCCCAGTTGAAGATTTGATCCTAGTTGCACTTCCTGATACATAGAATGACCATTACTTAGTATATTTATTTATTTATTTAGGTGACGTCAAAGATCATTTCACACATATACTAACTAGTACACGCATACATTCATTCAACATCTCCCGTGTTTGTATAATTGTATAATAATAATATCATAACAAGACATTCATTCCCAACTTTAATGAAGGTCATCTATGAAAATTATATCATTATAACACTGAAAATCATCAATAAAAACTGAGTCATTCTGACACTAAAAATCATCAGTGAAAACTAAGTCACTTTGACACTAAAAATCATCAATAAAAACTAAGTCATTCTAACACTGAAAATAACCAACGAAAACTAAGTTATTCTGACATTTCTTTTCCCCAAGTTCATGCATAAGATCAATACCAAGTTTTCCTTCTATAAACTATACTTCAACCTAGTTTTGGACATAGACCAAAACCAAATTCACTTCCAAAGTTTATGAAGCAAGGGTAACATGTAATGTCTCCATTCCATTATAATCTCACTCATTCATCAAACATTGTTAAAAAAGGATCTATTGCTCGTTATTTTCTTCGTGAGGGTCTTTGTTTACTATTCTTTTTTTAAGATGGTTGAAGCCTATATCACTCCCCTAATAGGTATATTTTTGTGTTCTTCATATGACAACATCAAATTCTCATTCATTATCGTATGGAAAAAGGTGTTCCACGCATTTCAATTTACAAAATACTATTAAACATGTACAAAGATCATATTTCTTTTCATAATCTCATCAAGTTCATCACAATGTTGTCAAGTAGTATATAATTAAGTTCAAACATGCACATTCTCAAGGATTCTCCTATCTAAACTTTCATAGGCCGAAACATAGGGTATTAATATTAATTGTTCATTTCATCATTCTTAACTACATCATTCCAAGTCACAAAAACATAAGCTAATAATCAATTTCACATTACATACAAGTTCAATTTCTACCATTTATTTTGTTCATCATACAAAAGTTCTCTCCATTGTTCTTCCTTTTGGCCGAACATAACATTTCCTTCTCTTCTAGTTTACTTATGTAAAGTATCATTTCCATTATAAATATGTTTATGTTATTATGTATTAAACACACATCAATATTCTAAGTTCATAATCAAGCAAGTTCTTCAATTCATGATGCAAAACAAGGCATTAGCATATGTAAAATTCTTTTTCAGCTCAAGTATTTTCCTAAGTGCTTATCAAGGTCACAATTTACACATTTTATCATCCCATTCCATCCTTCTCTCATCCCTTTAACAAGCCAACCTTAGTTAGGGTTTGTTCTTCAACATGCATCAATGTTTTTTTTTTTTGTAATAGAATATGTAATCACACCCTTCCTATCCTAATTTTCCAATCTCTCAATTTAATTCTTTTCGTAATCAAGGGTGTAAGAACCCTATGTCATTTCTTTTAGGGTTTCTTTCTCATTTTGCTTCACAATCTCAAAATATGAGAGTAAGGTTATTCTTACCACATGATTTTTAGGTAGAATTTGGGGAGGTTTTGGTGGTTTTCTTCTCATCCCTCTGCTTTTTCTCTCCTTTCTCTCTACTATTCCAGCCGACCCTCTATTCTCTTCATCTCTTTATGTTTTTGGTTCTCTTTTCACTCGTCAACTCTATTCTCGCTTAAGTATTCAAGGAGGATGGCATGTAAAGGGTGGTTTGGATGGGGTTTTACAAAAGAGAGGGCTGCAGTTAGGGTTGGGTTGCCAGTTTTTGGGGAGAGGAAAAGTCACCTATTTTTCCTTTAAATGCATTTATACTCCTTAAATTAGGTAGTTGTGTTAGGATGCTGGATGCTCTTATCTTAATATCCTTTTGGTTATTCTTGGACTGATTCTTTCATGTTTTCCTCCTAGTATTGACTTGTTCATGTTTTTTAAACGAAGTTTTACAAGCCTGTAGGATTTACATATAATATATACAACTGAATAGAGTAATAATGAAGAAAAAATATTGCTTCTGCGGATAGATGACTTGTTTGACCAATTGAAAAGGGGTCAGGGTATTTTCAAAAATAGACTTGAGATCATGATACAACTAGCTAAGGATCAAGGAAAGAAAATGCCAAAAAAATGCAATTCAGGACTCATTATGGACACTATGAGTTCCTGGTAATGCCCTTTGGGTTAATCAACACACTAGTAATGTTTAAGGATTTGATGAATCGGGTCTTTTGACCTTAATTGGATAAGTTTATGGTAGTGTTTATAGATTATATTTTGGTCTATTCTAGCTCCTATTTAGAGCATGAATGACATTTAAGGCAAGTACTGCAAACCTTGAGAGATTACTAACTATATGCCAAATTGAGTAAATGTGAATTTTGGCTGAAAGAGGTGGTTTTTGTCGGGCCATGTTATATCTATAGGGGGAATATTTGTAGATCCAAGAAAAGTTGAAGCGATGCTGAAATGGGAAAAGCTTGTAAATGTAACCGAAATCCATAATTTTCTAAGGTTGACAGGTATTATAGGAGGTTTATTAAGGGTTTTTGGACTATTACAACTCCATTGACTTGGTTGATTATAAATGAGACAAAATAAGAGTGGTCGTGAGTGTGAATAAAGCTTTTAGGAATTAAAGAGAAGATTAACTACCGCTCCAATATTGACACTTCTTTCAAGAACCAAGGGATTTGTGGTTTATAGTGGTTTATAGTAATGCAACATGAAAAGGTCATCGCTTATGCCTCAAGACAATTGAAGTCTCACAAAGTCAACTATCCTATTTATGATCTAAAGTTAGCTGTAGTGGTGTTTGCATTATGGGTGTGGAGACATTACTTGTATGGGTCTCGTGTTCAGATCTTTATAGATCATAAAATTCTAAGGTATTTGATAATACAAATAGAATTAAATACGCGGCTGAGGAGGTGGATATAATTAATTAAGGATTTTAAATATGGAATGGATTATCACCTAGGAAAGACAAATATTGTTACTGATGCCCTTAGTCATAAGAACAGACCATATTAGAGATATTGGATAGAGTCCTAGAAACTCAACAAATAGATGTTGAAGTAGATGAAATAAGGAATAAGGTGGAATTAAGGGTTAAGACCTCTTTTTGGATTCTGGAGAATAGGATGGTAGTGATGGGTAGATGAATGTATATGTCTGAAGATAAAGCTTTGAAAAAGAAAGTACTAAGAAAAGCTCATGAATCGATGTTCGTGGTACACTCAGGAAGTGCTAAGATGTACAAAGACTTAAAAAGAATTTTATTGGTAGTCGAACATGAAGAAAGAAAATGTTGAGTTTATGGCCAAATGTGGAGTTTGCCAACAAGTAAAGGTGGAGCATCAGAAACCAACTAGACCTCTTCAACCACTATTAATACCTGAATGGAAATGAGAAGATATTATAGACTTTGTATTGGGTTAGCCTAGGGGGAGAAAAGTCAGAGACGTTATTTTGGGTTATAGTGGATTGTTTGACTAAATTAGCACTTTTCTTGCTCATGAAAATGATAGACTCTATGGACAAGTTGACTAAACTATATGTGAACGAAGTGGTGAGATTGTATGGGGCACCAAAATCGATAAGACAAAATAAAAGTTGCTCATGATCAATAGAAAAGTTATGCAGATATCACAAAAGGGCCTCTTGAGTTTAATGTTGGAGATATGATGTATTTAAGGTAGCTAAGGTATGATAGAAAAATTAGCACTAGGTATACTGTACCCTTTAAAGTAGAGAAGAGAATTGGGCTAGTGGCATATAAGTTAGATTTACCTTCACATCTAGCCAAGATAATGATGTATTTCATGTTTCATTGTTACAAAAATCTTATATAGACCTTTCTAGGGTCCTACCATAAGTTCCATGGGAAGTTAAAGAGGATTTAACCATAAAGGTAAAACCAATAAGGATTCTGGACCAAAATGAAAGAGAATTGAGGAATGGAAAGATTTCTATGGTGAAAGTATTATGGAAAAGTTCTCAAATCGAGGAAGAAACTTAGGAAAGAGGAATCAAAAATGAAAAAGAAATACCCAAAATTATTTGAGAAACTAGGTATGAAAATTCAAAATTTTGAGGATGAAATTCTCTTAAAGAAGGGGAGAATGTAAACCTCTAGTTAAAAATAAATTTAACCTGGAAATAAAATGGGTTGAATTAATATTTTGAAAAGTAAAATTAAAAAATAAATAAATAAAGTGGTGAGACAATTGTTAAGTGGTGAGAAAGGTATAAAACTGAATATAAAGGAAATCAAAAAAACATTATGAAGCTCAATTCCTAAAACAACATAATATTAAAGGATAAAATTAAAAAAAAATAGATTGGTGAAGGGTGAAATTGAAAAAACATAACTTAAAATATAAAATACTATTCCAATAAATTTTATAGGTGTGACTGCAGTAATTTAGCCACCCTTTAATGTTTTGTTAATAATGTTCCTCTAAATTAGGATGGTTGGTTGATCAATTAATAAATCATGGAGGCACAAGAGAAACTATTGAATATATCTTATAGATTAGTCTTAGCGTATGCATATTGTTTCCAAATCAGGTACAATTATAGTAACCATCATGAATTTTGAATGATGTTAGAACTACTTTATGTATATTGTTGCTATCCAATTTTTTACCCATGTTTTGATAAATTTTCAGAAAAATCTAAAAATAGAGAAATACATCGAAAATCCAAAAAAAAATACTTTTTTAATATATTTGCGTCGTTTTTAGCATTTTTAGCGTCGTCTAAAAAGAATTTAAATTTTTAAGGGTCTTTCAAACGTGTTCGACTTTTCACGCGTTATTTTTTAAATCATTGATTGTTCTCATCGAGTCGACGTTGATATTGCTCGTTTTCAAAAAATACAAAAAAAAAATCAAGAAAAATCAAATTTACAAAAAGAAAGAAGTTGAGGGACCAAGTTTGAAAACTTAGCAATATTTTTACCTATAAATACTGGTCTTTCAACTCACACAAAAGAAGGGGGGGCAATTTTGAAACATCAAAAAAATACAAAAAAAGAAAACCCTACACCCTAAAAAACCCAAACACAGCTGCCCCCCACCCTGGGCCTTTGATTTTTCCACACCAGTAAAAGAGCGGCCCCCCGGCTTGAATTTTTTCTCCCCCATTTCCAGACCATCCCCATCTTCAACCTTAGCCGCTTCCCACAGTGATCTTCACTAACCAAAAAAACCCATCACCTTCTCCAGCCGCCTTCCTTTTCCCTACCTCCGATCTGCCCCCACCAAAGACCAACCCCAAAACAGTTATTAATTCAGCCTTACGGAGAGGCGTCCCAATCCCCTTCCCCCGGTTTTGATTTTTTTCTTCCAAGCCGCCGTTCACCAGATATTTCCTCCCTCACAGACCCGGCGACTCCTAGCTTCTCTTTAATCGGCCACAAACCCGTGGTCGCCTTCTCAGCCACCGTGAACAGCCGCCTCCAACAGCAGCTTTTCTCCAACGGTGCGCCCACATGTGTCGTCCCTTCCTCATCCACCAACAATGCCATCACTGGAGATCTAGTAGCTTACAGATCTGCCATCCATCCATTCCCTCACCGCCGACCACTTCAGCAGTCGCAAATTGCAGCTGAGACACACGACGCCCACAGACCCACCACCAGAACTACCTAGCAGCGACCAACGAAGCCGGCCATCACCGGATCTGCAACCAGCAAAGAAGAAATGAACCAAAAGGAAGACAGAAAACATAAGTGAAACAAAAGGAAATAAAAACTAAAATCGAATGTTGTGTGCGTTTCTCTTCTTGTTCTATAGGTCACAGACAGTTTAGGAAGACAGAAGGAGAACCCGTTTATGATCCACTGCATCCAAGTTATTTCCCCGCGGTGGCGCGTGAACCCACGCGCCGCCAGTGGCGGGGGTGCGTGGAACAACGCGCCACCACTATCCTGCTGTCCATGAGTTTTCACAGCACCGTTCCCAGCAATTCCAGGATGTTTTGGAGGGCTGTTTTGTAATTTTAAATTGTTTGATGTAATTTTTTTTGTTTAGTATTGCATTTTTTATTATTTGTATTGTGGATGTAACAAAAAAGAAAAGAAAAGAAATATAGTGAAAGGGTACGTGTGTGTTTGTATTTGTTTTATGGATGTTTCTTTTTATTTATAAATTGCAAAGATTAAAGAAGAATTTAATATTTTGATTGGATCACAGTCAAGAATTATTAACTTATACGTAAGTTGTATTTCTAATATCCGATGAAAAGACAAAATTTTAATACTTCTTTAACACGTAAAGATCACGAAGCAGCTTACCTCAGGTAGGGTGCGTTAGGGGTGCTAATACCTTCCCTAACCACAACCAGTTCCTTACCCGTGAATCTCTAACAAGACCAGCACATCCAGTTTCCTAGTAGCCTTCAATAAATTACTAGGTGGCGACTCCCAACGAACCAATCAAAGCAACGCATAACTATAAAAATCGTCAGCCGATGTCGCGCGGATTTTCTGATTTAGCCACCCTTTAATGTTTTGTTAATAATGTTCCTCTAAATTAGGATGGTTGGTTGATCAATTAATAAATCATGGAGGACCAAGACAAACTATTGAATATATCTTATAGATTAGTCTTAACGTATGCATATCGTTTCCAAATCAGGTACAATTATAGTAACCATCATGAATTTTGAATGATGTTAGAACTGCTTTATGTACATTTAGACTAAAGAGTATTGACCAGTCAACTTACAATCATGATATAAATATCTACATGCATAATTATTAGACCTTATATGACGGGTTGTGTAAACCCCGATTTAAAAATAAATTTAACTCGAAAATAAAATGGGTTGAATTAAGATTTAGAAAAGTAAAATAAATAAAATAAATAAATAAAGTGGTGAGACACTTGTTAAGAGAGGAGAAAAATCAATTAGAATAGCGGGGGGAAATTAGGGTTACATAATAGTGAGGGGTTGATTGTAAATAACCAAAAAAACATTAATATAAAACACACATTTCTTCTCTCTTATGGCTGGTAGCAACAAAGGTAGAGAAGAGGAGAGAAAAACTTGATTTTCTTCAAAACAATTACAAGCAAAGTCACTAAAAAACCAAAGGGACTCAAGAGAGATTGAGATAATTACTCACCACCACACTTCAAACATCTAAACAAGAGAGAAAAGAGAAGGAAACCATAAGGAAACACAGCACCGACGAGAATAAAGAGATAAAAAAAAAGACTAAAAAAATATTATCTAGTTAGGATTCAAAGACTAGATTATCATTCGGTAAGGTGTTTTAAATCTAATCTGGCAATTTCATTAGAAACGAATAACAAGTGAGGTAGAAATCATAAATTTAATGTTAGGGTTTATAGTGGATTTTTAGGGAAAATGTAAATTGACTATAAACTGATTAATTTGGGTTAGATTATGTTGTATTGGGTGTTAAATTAAAAAAAAATAATGAAGAAAATCATGTGGCCCTTAAAACTCAATGGTCTGCCAATGATAAGAAATTATTGCTTGAAATAGAATTGTGTTTATGTGAAATTGTGAAAAATTAGTGTGTAATTATGTGAGGAAAATAATTCTTAAAAGAACTAAGTTATATTATAAAGTGTGCTTAAATTGCTATATTGTTGATAAATTTAGAATTGAGGAAAATTGATGCCTAACCATTGCATGGTGTTGACTTTTCATGTAAGGAAGAGTTGATTGAATTTTAAGAATGATTTATGATAAGACATTATGTTGTAGTGCCGGCCTAAAAAGAAATATTTGAATGAAAATACGATTATGATTTATGGTATATGAAGTGTAGTATATTTGTAAATTATGTTAATGCATATGTTTTCCATGACATGGTTTTAAATATTTTAAATAAAATGAAATGGGATTGGAAAAACTTAGAAAGTTGAAATTGGATATATATAAAACTGGACAACTTTATCACCCATTTTTCGAAGGAGTTTTGGGGGTATGAAAATGATGGAATTTGAAATTAGTTGCTCATAAAAGTTATAAATAAATGTGTTAAATTTACAACAAAATTGATCGTGCATAATTTAGAGTTATAAATCTCTGGTTATAGATAAAAATATGAGAGTTGACAGGTTGAAAAATTGCAATGGATAGTTTAGCCTAGTAACGATATCGATTTTAGGTGCGTTAAGGTTGAATAAAATCTTCATTATTTTTGTTTAAATGTAGTATGATTGTTGGAGAAGGTAAGTTAGGAATGAAATCATATTTTTGTAATTATAATTGTTAAATAAATGAGAGACGACATCATTGACTAGATACCCTAAATTGACTTGAATTGGTTAGTTCTATTTTTTGTAAAGAAAGTTATCTTGTTGTGGAACTTATTCAAATAATGAATATAAGAAGAAATCTAAACATCCATATATTTATGTGTGTGTGTGTGCGCGCGCGCGCGCGCGTGGAATGAGCTTGTAATGAGTAATAATGTACCTGTTGATATAAGAGAGAATACGTGAGCTGCATAACAACAGGTAAGTTTCATACACCTTGGTATTATCTTCCTTAGCTTATAATAAAATATGTTGGAAATATTTTTTTATATCATATTTAAATTTGTGATTTATAGCGAAGGAATTAGTTTCCTGGTGATGAAAACTAATACCCGATAAGAGGCAAAGGAATTAGTTTCCTAGTGATGGAATTAGCTTCCCAGTGATGGGCCTAATGCTGGTAATAGGCATAAGAGGATTAATTGTTTAAGTATTGGGGCTAACACCCGATATTGGGTATTACTTGGAAAAATTGAGTTTTAGAAAATAAATACCAGGAAAAGAATGATTTATTAAGCAATTGACAAATAATAAATTTTTTATGTTGAGTTGTGATGCAATGAGTCTAGGATGATTGAATGAGGCATAAAATGTAATTGACTATATTGAAGTGCAATAAATTTTAGTCGATAACTTGAGATCTCCCAGTATAATAGACTCTACCAAAATTTTAATGGATTAAAAAAAATCACTCTCAAAATTGTAATAATTATGAGAATTAAGTATAAATGCATCTATTTTTGGAGGATGTTACAGGTGTAGGGACACGGGTACCAAGGGTTCTAATTGGGCTTGATGAAACCCAAAACCAGGAATGGTATAACATTCCCCATAGCGAAACCAAAGCATCAACCATAAAAAGAAACAACATATTTTTTTTTCCTCTATTGAACTCATACAATATTTCTTGAAATTCTTATCGAAATTTTAGCAGAGTTTCCCCTATGCTAGGAGGTACCAAGTTATCGACAAATAATTTATACACATCTTGTATTCATTGTTCATACACAATCCAATCATTCCAAGTCTCAAACTATAAAATTTTAGGATAAAATTCACACAATTATCAAGTTATAAAAATGAGAAGAATCCAAGGATTTAAGATGTAGCCATTAATTAACCATCGTAATTGCAATCAAACGTTAGCATAATAAAGATTCTAAATTTAATTTACTACTTACAATTTTAACAAAAATAACACTACATTATTATACATACAATTTAGACGTTATATACAACCTAAAAGGCAAAATTCTTCCATCTTCCTATTAATTTAAGTGACTTTACAGAGGGAACACCCAAGCATCAACTAAGGGTTACGCTGCTGAGATGAACCTGCATAGTAATTTACATAAACATGATGAAATTAATTAAGATGATCTAGTATATTTCAATTACACCAATAATTTGCTTTTTAATTTATTTATCATCAATTTCTATAGTTTCCCAACTGATAGCACACCAATCTTATCCAATAATAACTAATTATATCGATCACCCTTTCGCATGGTACCAGTTCCAAACTAGAACACTGGTCCAACCATCAGCCCCAAACCAGGACACTAGTCCAACCATCAGCCCATTCACAGGGCACAAAGAAACAAGGTAAAAAAAATTTCTTTATTAAACTTATACACTGTTTCTTGAAATTTTTATCAAAATTTCAGCAGAGTTTCTCCTATGCTAGGAGGTCCCAAGTTATCAACAAATAATTTATACACATCCTGTATTCATTGTTCATACACAATCCAATCATTCCAAGTCTCAAATTGTAAACTTTTAGGATAAAATTCACACAATTATTAAGTTATAAAAATGAGAAGAATCCTAGGATTTAAGAGGTAGCCATTAATTAACCATTGTAATTGCAATCAAATGTTAGCATAATAAAGATTCTAAATTTAATTTACTACTTATATTTTTAACAAAATAACACCACATAACTTTATACATACAATTTAGAAGTTATATACAACCCAAAAGGAAAACTTCTTCCACCTTCCTATTAATTTAAGTGACTTTACAGAGGGAACACCTAAGCATCAACTAAGGGTTACGCTGCTGAGATGAACCTGTTTAGTAATTTGCATAAACATGATGAAATTAATTAAGATGATCTAGTATATTTCCATTACACAAACAAATTGATTTTTAATTCATTTATCATCAATTTATATAGTTTCCCAACTACCATCACACCAATCTTATCCAATAATAACTAATAATATTGATCGCCCTTTCGTATGCTATCAATTCCAAACCAGAACACTAGTCCAACCATCAGCCCATTCATAGGGCACCAGTTCCAAACCAGGACATTAGTCCATTCCTCAGCCCATTCACAGCACACCAGACCCAAACTAGGACATTGGCCCAACCATCAGCCCATTTACAAGGCACCAGTCCCAAACCAGGACTCTGGTTTATTCATCATTCATACACTACATATAAATACAAAAATTTAAACTACATCTTAATAGGGACTGAGTTAAAGAATTACACCAGACTTTGAATTATAATTCCAAGTGTTAGACACCTACCTGAAAAATGTGCTTCGCTAGTCGTCCCCTACTTCCGTCTATTTTTCACAATTTCACCTGTACCAATAGTTACACTAATTTAAATTTCAAGTCTTGACCACACATACACACATATACATCCTACCTTTATAATTCAACACTTTGTAATAAAAAACAATTCTAAATAGAAGTTATCAATTTACAAGTTTTAGGTGACTCAAAATAACGGATTGTCCAATTGTTACTGTCTAGAAATTGAACTGTTACTATTCGACCTCTTCTCTGATTTTTAACTATATTTGGAGTTATAGAACTCCATTTCAAGTGAGATTGATCTCGTTGGAAAGCTAAGACACAAGGCTACAAGTTCTATATAGGAAGAAGAACCCAATTTTGCCCCCAAGATAGTCAAAATTGCTCATCAACGAACATTGGATTGTTACTATCCAACTGTTACTGTCCAGAAATTGAACTGTTAGTGTGTTTTATGTGATTTGATGTGTTTAAATTTTCACATTTGGCTTACTTCTTTTTATTTATTTACTTATGCTTTAGAATTTTTTATCCTTCTCATGCATGTATGTTGGATATAGATGAATGTCTTCATGCATTACTAGTCTATTTGTGATTTATCACTTTGGAATGCACACACATGGAAAATTCTGGTTAGATGAGGGAGTAACGACTTACGCTATGACTTTTAGTTAAGGTTTAAATTCGTGAAACCATCCAACCCTTTGCAATGTGCTTGGACTAGTAGTGATTGGTATACGTACCATATCACTACCTACTAGCCCCCGTATTACCTTCACGAGGGTAACCACTGGAATAATAAAAGACCCTTTTGAAACTAAATAGTGCCTACCTGTAGGATATATGTTCCACAAATAAACATTGTTGCATTAAGACATGCTAACCCTAAAAAGCATTTTGAATTGCAAGACTTAGGGCTGATAAAATGGCTACCATTAAAAAGATGACCTATGTTGAATATGGGTTGGATTTTGAATTCCTACATATGTTTGAAAGGGATTGCCTAAGACTAAATGAGAGTAAATTGCCACTCATTGGAAATGTGAGTTGCTCCGGAAATGACTTGAAGAAACTCATCTCATACATGAAAAGCATCAGTGAGGATGGGTTTTCGAAGAAGTATGAGAGGATAGTAAAAATCTCAAAGGTATCTGTGCAGAATTCAACAATTAGAGCCTTGATGTATTTTTAGGACCTCATGTATCGGTACTTCACTTTTAGTAATGTAGACATGTGTCATACTTTGGAAGAGTATGGTTTACTAATTCAATTTCTTTGAAATCTATATAAAGTCTACTTTCATCAATGGCGTGAAAGTCCTCCCTTAAGTATCTCACAGTTCTTGAAATCTGAAGGTTTCTGTGTCATGCAACCAAGAAAAAGAGTTTAGCCTTGCATGTTTGTTGAACAACTAATCAAAAAGAAGGAAGGATGCATGATTTTGGGTTTCTTAGAGGAAGGGGGCAATTTTCTCTTCTTGGTTGGCTGCCTCCCCTTCTCTTCTCTCATTCTTTTTATATACTAGGAAACCCTAGTCTCTATTTTACAAAATAGTCATCCTTTAAGTAGACAATTTACATTTAAGTACTTCAATAACTATTTTCCTACAGAAGAAGAAATAGCCTTGCAGAAATCTTCAAGCTTTGACTTAGAGGAGCTAAATTTCTGAAATAAAAACTTGGATATCAATTTAGATGCTTTGGAATGTAATTTGAACTCGTTTATTCATGTGATGTTGCTTGATGATTCTCATCATTTTACCCTTCAAGTTCATATCAATTATCATCATTAACCCTAGAAAATCCATTAATACTAGGAAATTGAGTGAATGAAAAGAAAATTTAAGATGTCCTCTAGAGAAGTTGAAACACCATATTGACAAAATTGTGGGACACAATGGGGTATCAAAGAAACCTTAATCATGCAATCTAAACTTGAAACCCATGCATAAATAATTTCTTATTCCTTATCAGCATATTTAGAACCAAATCACATATGAAATTGAATTCAATTCTATATGTGTGTTAGTTCAATTGATAACCTATTATAATTTTTTTATATTTGAAATAAATTATTAAATCATATAATTAAATTCAATTATATTATTTGGACTACATGTGGAATTGAATTGAATTAGCAATCTTGATTATTTTGCTCTTAATTCAGAATTGCATGGTACACTTTCAAAAACATAGCTTTTTTAGATATCCAAAAAATATTTCAATAAAATTAGAATGAAATATTTTAATAAGATTAGAACGATCTATTATCCATTCAATTACTTCATAAAAATTTGATCCCCAAATCTTATTTTAGCATTGCTGCCTTTGAAAAAAATAAGGTTAAGTATTTTTCTTGAATTTAGGTTTGAAAGAAAAGTATAAAAGAAAATGATGTATTTTAAGTTGGATGTGTATCCAAACAAAACTAATTCACAATGCCTCCATATTTGAACACATTAAAGTATAACAGCGCAATCTCTATCGAAGATTCAATCACTTATCACCCCAGCTTCCCAAAATGGTTACAATACAGATTGTGTTCTTGTCCACCTTCTCAACCGCTTTGACTGGGTCCATCATATAATATACCCTTTTATCATATTCACCTTTTTCAGCTCAACTTCAAAGTACCTTGCAAATTTCTCCTAGTAAACCTGCTCAATGAAAACATTTAGCATTGTTGCTCCAAGTGACCAAATTATTATATAGATGTATATAATGTCAGTAAATTCAAGCTACAATAATTCCCTTACTATATTATTGTATCTTGGATGATAATAATAATAAAGTTTGCTTATATTTTGGTTTAATCTAGGCCCTGGCCAACACCTATTCTTTTGTGTGATCTTGTAGAGTAGGAACATTTTCTACTTTATGATTTCTTTGTTTTCAATCCATTACCGCTACAAATTACATAATTCTTACAAAATTAGCAAGCATATACGAAGAAAAACATCAATCCTAATTCTGTCATTGTATATTGGATAATAATAAAGAGAAGTTGTAGGGTTTTTTAAAGAGAAGAAATAAAGATATTTTTTTATTTGGAATTATAGTAGCAAATCTAAGTGTTTCCCTTTGATTTGTTTTTGCTTATTTTTCATGTTTTGAATTCTATCTGAAATTCAAATCAACACTCTCAAAAGAATTCCGAACACATGAATTGATTTAAATAGCATATAAAAGTTGTAGCATTCAAAGAAAAATGACCTTGGTCATATAATTTTCCCATCATAAAAAATGCATATTCAATATGGAACTGCTTTAAATAATAGAAACCTGATAATTTAGATGTTTTTGTATACACCAGAGAGATAATAACAGGTAATAATACAAAACAAATAGATATATGACAAACTTGTATGCATCACTCAAGGATGATAGGCATGCTTTGATCATAAAATGAAACGAGGCACACAAGATTTGAAAGAGGCTTATATTTGAAGTATGAAATCCAAAATATGATAATTAAACATATATACAAGGAAATAATATGTTTGACTTAAATAATGTGCTGCTATTACTTTGTATTCCTAATGCTTGGAAAATGAACATGCAATCACAAAGGTTACTAGCTATTGAATTATCACTTACATTAAGAATGCAGAGCTTGAAGACATTGGACCTCAAATACATTGAATCCTAAGATTAAGGAGACTATAGCTAATCTGAACAAATTTTATAATGTAAAATAATTACACACAAATTGAATAATGAATTAAATATTAGGGTTCTATGAATACCAACCCTAATTTTTTAATTTATGGGTTTTTTCATAAAAACTTAATTAATTGCTTCCCCGCTCTCTAAAATGTGTTTGGGAGTTTCAAATTTATTGACTTAACAAAAAAAACTCGAATTATTTAGGTCAATTATACCTTTAATATGTTTGAAATTTTAAGCAATAGATTTATTATTTTTCATTAAATCGAGGAAACATAACCTATATTCTAATTATTTAGCAATAACAAAACACACTACTAATATATGTCAAAATCTTGATTCAAGAAAATGATGTGTACCTCGTGATCATGTGGTCATGCAAACCACATGTAAAGACATCAATTCCCGAAAAGCCAAGTAAATCAGGTTTAATAGGAATGTGATACAAAAATAACTTGTACCTAGGCACCAACACTATTGGAAATGAAAATCCACACCCAACGAATATTGATTCGTGAATGAGAAGTATAAGGATGACGTCACAAAGTCAATTATTCTTCAATAAGTCGTTTTCAGTTCTTTAGAGAACTAAGGAAGGGAGATTATCCCACCAACACACAACAAGTGTGGCAAAAAAAATTTATTGATCTGAAAATTGTGTAACCCTTACATGTTTGTTTATGTCTTTATTTATATTGGCTCTAGACTGAAACAAACCCTAATGAACCCTTTATATAGACTTATCTGAGGCTCACTTACAATTAAACCCAAATAATAGAAATAAAACCCTAAACTAAGAAAAATAATAATAATAATAACAATAATAAATCCAAATTTAATATCCTAAATATGATAGGATCAGATGTGCTGCCCTATAGAAGTCTCACATAAGTTAGGAGAAATATGATTTAAAAAATTTGTGTTGTCATCCCCTTTAGGTCCTTGATTAGCTTAGATTTTCTTGTTAACTTAGAAAAATAAGAAAACAAATTTCTCCATTTGTTGCTGATTTAATTACTTTCCTTCCTAGGCTAGGAAAAGCATTAAAATGACCTTCCCTCTTTAGAAATCAGATCTGCCGAAACTTCCTTGATTGTTTAGGAAAATAAATTATTGACTTTTTATCCTTGTATCATTAGAAAAAACAAGTCTAACAAGGCTAGTATGCGGTCGAACACATTAGCCCGTTGTTCCACATGAATTGGGCTCTTCTTAAACATAAATTAGATGAATTATAGGTTGTCATTCATGCTCCTTAGATGTCCTAAGCTCCTTTAGGTCCATCTTACTTCATATATTCTGCACAAGCTCATTCAAATGCTTCTTTAAGCATCTTTTCCCTAGCTCCTATGATTGGCCTAGTTAGCACCTCCAATGGGATGTCTTTGGGATGATTATGCTTGGTGTTGGGTTGGTTCTCATTATCAAGAAAAGAATTGGAACATATTTTTTGTTGTTGAGTTCTAGACGAGAAATCAATTCTAACACCAAAAACACGAGTAGAGATAGTGATATGAAAGGTGTTTAAAGGAGAATTTGTATTTGATTTTTCCTTCTAGATTTATGTTTGATAGAGAAAGTGATATAGAGAACATAAGAGAGGAGATAAGGTGAGGTTGAAGAGAGAGAATGAGTGGTGTGGTAATGGTAAGATTTCTTATTTTATATATATATGGGCATTATGGTCATTTCATCAAATTTCAAAATATGCTTTGATCTAGGATGCAAGATGTAATTTTTAAAAAAATTAGTTGCAAAGTGAAATAAAAACAAACTGCATGATGGTCATGGTAATTTTCCATTTATTTTATTTAGATCCAACTTCTTTGTAATTCAATATTTTTTTAATTAAATAATTTTTTTTAATTTCATGCTTTAATTTTTGGATTTCTTACAAAATAATACTAGAGCTTGGTAAAGTAACCGACATGAAACAACAACAAGATGAATAACAACAACAACAATAACAACATCAACAATCTCAATAGCAGGTATTAGACGAGCATGTTCAACAATTACAAAACATATCTAGCAAGGTGGGCTCGTTAGCTATGCTACTAGAAAAAAGGTCTATTGAGTCTCACCCCAAACATCCTTATAATTTTGGTTAATAATCATCACTGTGCAAAAGATTACATTGGGGATTAACATATTGAATTAAGAGGAATGAAATTGGATTTTCTCTTATTCAATAGGGATGACCTAATTAGTTAGGTATACAAAGAAAATTAATCTGTTAATCATCATAACACTCCCTCATAACACAAATATATTCATGGCTAGTTTTCATATGGAAAGGTAGGCCGTTGTATGGTTCCAGGAGATAGAGAAAATTGGAACTATCACCAGCTAGAAATCATTCGTGAATGCCTTACAAATTGGATTTGGGACATCTACCTATAATGATTTTATGGAAGCTCTTATTAACTTAAGACAGAAAAAATTACTCACTTTGAAATATTTTCAAACGGAGTTAGAGGTCTTTCAAATTCTTACCATTTAAGTTGTTTCCTGTGAAGACTAAATGAGGAGATAAAAGATTTGAGGTTAGGATGCTAAATCCTTAAAATCTAGTGGTTGTTTATGGGCTTTCTTGGATGCAAAGGGAGAACATTTTGGTGGTAAGAAGAAGTTGAAAGCCTACCTAGAACTGATTTCGAAGCCAACTTATCACTTCAGAAATTATCGTCGATCCAGTTGAAGGAAAAGAGGGAGAACGGTTTGTTTTTTAAATGCAACAAAAAGTGGATCCTACGCCATAAAAATGGAGGTCCAAAATTGTTCGTAATTGAAGAAGTTGGTGAGGAAGATGAAGGATGATATTCTGCTGCCCTCACCTTAAAGACAAGGTTTTTTTAAATGAGAAGGGAGTGTAATGGATCTGGGGTTTGGTTTTGACTATGGATGAAAAAATCACTAAAAAAAACCAAGTGAATTATGGTAAGGATGATGTTTAGGATGTCCACTGATCCATGAGACTTCAACATGTAGCACAGCAACATTTCAAGGTTAAAGCCATTATCAAGTCTTCAGTCAAAATAGCTAATATCTTTTTAAATTTAAATTTAAATCTATTTTAAATTATAATATTTTAAATTCTCATCCTTCAGTTACTATGTTTAGAAATTTTTACTTTATTTAGATTCAATCTTTTTTCATTCAATAAAATATTTTATAATTTCTTTAAAATATTGTTATTCTCGCAACTTTTTAAAAAACCAAACCTTTGACAAAACAGAGGGTGTTTATGAGAAAAGAAAAGAAAAGAAACCCTGTGACGAGGAGAGTGATTATATTATTTCTTTAGTCTTATTTAGTGCTTATCACGTGAGGAGGAAGGTGTCCAACAAGTCCAATATTGTGATCAAAGAAAATTCCAATAAAGGCCATGCTCAAAGTGTCCGAAGCCACAATCCGAGAAGGTCAAAATGGGACTTTCCAATTAGTGTTGTTCGAATTTTTTCCCTCCAAAACAACGATAATGTCATGGGAACGATGCCAAAAGAATGGAAACTCGTAGTAGCACTTGGATTAATGTTCTAAATTTGACTACTTGAACAACACTTTCAAATTCTATAGTGACCAAATCCACGTGCACTTCTTTCAAAGATTCAAAGTATCCAATTAAAAAAGACCCAGCAGCAAGAACTAGATTACATTTGAACTGCAGCCGGACATCATCCTGGATTAATACTTAGTTTATGAAGATGCCGTTTCCTGAAAGGTTACTTGCTCTAAGAAATCCTTTTGTTCTTCTTTTATCCCTTATAACCAAAGGTATTTTTGGGTCATATCTCGTATATCTAGACTTAGTTCATCTGTTTAATCCAATCATAAATAAATGATTCAAAATTAAGAGATTTCTAAAAATTTTATTTCTCCCAATTTATTATGAAATTAATTTAAACTTTAGTGACTATAAAAAAAGTATCTTACCATCATATTATAAAATAAAAATATTGTTTGATATATGTCAATTAATTTAGGAATATTGTGTACATTAAAGTGTTAATTCATACATTACCCTACAATTTTAACAGAGGGATAATGATTATCTCAGAAAAAGAAAGTTAAGTGTTAGCAACATGTTTGGTTGGATGTAATGGATCATATAATAATTACAATCATAATAATAAAAAAAAAAGTAAATTATTACATTTTTATATTTGGTTGTGTAATTTTTAAAATTATAATATAAAAGATTGCAATAGTAATAACTCACTATATTGCAAGTGTAGATAAATAAATAAATGAAAACCTACATGATTAAACGAGGGATAATGATTATCTCAGAAAAAGAAAGTTAAGTGTTAGCAACATTGGTTGGATGTAATGTATCATATAATAATGACAATCATAATAAAACAAATTAAAATATTACATTTCTATATTTGGTTGTGTAATTTTTAAAATTACAATATAAAAGAGAATTACAATAGTAATAACTCAATATATTGCAAGTGTTAGATTAAAAAAAAAAACCCCCGATGTAATGAACCATTACACATGGCAGCTCTATGGCCTCGTAGGAAGAGACTCGTGTAAAGACAACTAAAGGCATATAAAACTCAAATCTTTCAATGCTTGAATCAGAAGAGGCATAATTGTTAATTAGAAGTCCATTTATGTTTAATCTTTCTTTTTATTCCTTAATAACGTCCTTTTCTCCTGTTCAAATGTCAGGAAACTATTCCAAATTTATAACACAAATCCAAAGATAAAACAAATAAACACCAGGTTTTTTCACTCACACATAATCATTATTCACTACAATAATATAATTATGTTTTATCCTTAAAAAAACCATATAACTTGGTATTGGAGATTTTTTTTTATATGGTTTGTTAATTATTTAACATTTATTTGATATATTTTTGCTTTGTAAAATAATCTTGTTACCCTTCAAGATATATTTTCTTAGCTTGCATTGGGGGTGTGTTTTTCTTTTCAATTCTTGAAAGACCGATAAAAAACAAGTTTTTCATTGGCTTCATAAAATTAAAACATTAATCAAAGATTATTTTGGTCTTTTCATGATGACTTTTATGTTAATTTCATGACAACCAAGGGCAATATGATCTTTAAATGTTGATTAATAAATTTTAAAAAAATTTAAAAGTTAATGACCCGTGCGAAGCTTCCCGATGGTCAAACCAGAACTTTTATTGTGTCGTTGGATGCGTCGTCGCCTCCTCTTCCTTTTAGTAGGGTGCATATTAGTAGCGGTGAGATAGTTTGTCGTCGGTGGACTTTATTTTCCTTCTTTTCTCTCTCATCCCCCTAAAAATGCAGGCTTGTTCTTTTTTTTTTTTTTTTGTATTTCAATTTCAATTCTTATTCTTTTAATTTTTAATTATTTATTTATCCTTTTGTAAAAGCAATATTTCATTACTTCTAGTTTGGTTCTTATTGCTTTAATTTCTAAATTTTTTCTTTGACCTTTTTGTAAAATTTTATTTATTTTTAATTTAATCCTCAATTCTAGTTTGTCATGTATAATGTTTTTTAATTTGGTCCTTCTTCTTTTTATTTTTTACTTTGACCCTTTTATCAAGGTTTTGGTTGTTTTTAATTTCACCCTTTAATCCAAGTTTGTTGTTTTTTGTTTTTTTATATATAATTTAGACATTATACTTTTGATTTATTTGTCCTTTATCTTCTTCTTTTTTCAGTTAAACCCTCCAATGAAAGGATTGTTCTTGCTCTCTAATTTATTTTTTATCTTGATTTTCACCATCATTCTTGTAATTGCTATTTTTTTTTTAGATCATTTCGTCTAATTGATTTTCACCCTCTTGTAAAATAGAAACTTTGGACCTTCATCTTCTGTTACAAAGGAAACCTATCATAACATATAAGAAAAAAAAACTCTTGTAAAATAGGAACTTTGGACCTTCATCTTTTGCTACAAGGGAAACCTATCATAACATCTCTTATAGACCTTATTAAGACAACTATTGACTCTAAAGGCATGCCCAAAAGGTCTTGGTAGTAGTTTTCACACCACAACATCATTTCCAGTTGGCAAAATAGTCCTTGTTTTGAAAAAACAGAAACCAGGTATAGTGGAAAACGTCTTTCGATTAAGGCTTTTTTTAGCATGCTTATCATGTTAGAGGAGTTTTAGGACAATGCAAAGAGTCCTGGAAAATAGTAGAGACTTCAGAAGGCTTTAATATCATTAAAAATAGTTGCAACAATTGGTTTTCTAAACATACTCGAGGAACACTAACAACAACCATAACAACATCAAGTGAGTTTTTGAGCTTTTTTTTATGCTAAATATATATCATTTGGTCCTTTCCTAGTTGTTGTGTCAGTGTAATTCGATTTAATAACTTTTTAAGATATGAAATGCAAAAAATTAGTTATCTATGGTAAAAAAAAAAAAATCCACCAAAATGAACATTTGTTGGAAAGTTGTTCCATGATTTTGTTTTTATTATTCTTAGTTCATGTTTTCTATTAATATAAGCAAAAGAAATCTAGTTGGGAACAAATAATCATGAAAAATGAGAGATCCTTACAATTTGTTTTTTTTTTTTTTATGAAAACCATAGAAAAGATGTATATTAAAATTTGTTAGGTGGTTTGAACTAGGTTTTGTCATTAGGGTTAGCAATGAAGACCTTTCCATATTTTTTTTTATTACTATAAAAATTAAGAAACAAGGAGTATTAGGGTTCATAGAACTTTTTTGGAAGCAATATATGGTTTTTGAATGGTGAAAGTTGATCCCATTCAAACATGAAATGTTGTTACATGGCATGTGAAGTTTCTTTCTTTTCTTTTTTTTTTTGAATTGGTTTGGACATGAAATATTAGGTGTGGTGATGTCACTTGAATCCTAAAGATGTTGTTTTTCTAGGGTTCCAATCTATTGTCGTGGTTAGAAGGCATGTTTGTACTTAGATTTGGAGAACATGACAATTTAGGGTTCTTCCAATCTATAATTTTTATAATCTAATTTAAGTTACTTAACTTGAAAATAGATGTTTTAGAAACTTCAATTCTTTAAAGTTTCTTTGTGCTTTAATTTTAATGTTACATGTTTTATTTGCTTAGTTTGTTAGAGTTTGGGCTAAGTATCCTTTATTATAATAAATGTGAAAATCATGAGCTAAATGCATGTTTTTTGTTTTCTTAAATAATGAATGAATGAATAACAAGAGGCTTGAAACTTTTTATATTAGGGTTTAAATTTGTTTATTGAGAGTTTGTTGATTAAAAAATTAGCTTAATTAAGATTTGTGTTTTTAAGTTAATTTTAGTCCATATCAAAATTAAATGTTTTGTTTAAAATAAACAAATCAAAGTTTTCTTCAAATCAATGAAATCTTGTATTTTTAGAGATTAACATCAATTTTTTTTCGATCAAGTCCAAATAGAAAACAATCTTTTATTTTTAGGAAATAATGTGAAAAACTTTTGTCAAAGTCAAAATCGATGAGATCTTCTATTTTTAGGGATTAACATCATAATTCTTTGTCAAAGTCCAAAAATATATAAAATCTCCTATTTTTATGGATTAATGTCAAATTTTTTCATTAAATCTTCTAAATCGATAAAATCTTCTATTTTTAGATATTAATATCATGTTTTAAAAAAAATATAAAATTGATGAAATCTTCTATTTTAGAGATTAACTTCAAAATGTTTTTGTTAAAAATTCAAAATCAATGAAATCTTCTACTTTTAGAGATTAACTTCAAGATTTTCGTTGAAATTCAAAAAATTTGATGAAATCTCTTATTTTAAGGATCAATGTCAAAGTGTTCATTAAAAGAAAAAAGATAGATTAAATATTTTATTTTTAGGGACTAACACCAAATTTCTTGACAAGCTTTCAACATTCCTTTTAAAAATATATATCATAAAATAAAAAAGAAATTGCTCATAAATAGATTTATACAATTAATAGCTTTCCTAGAATAAATTTTGAAGAAAACATATAGCGAATGTAATCTTTCATTCGAAATGATGCAATAAGAGTGACATTGATCTTTTTTAAACATAACAAAACCAATATCAGAATCTCTAAAACTAACATCTATTTTAGAATTTTTAGTTTTTTTTTAATTACTAGGTAACGAGTCTATTATTTTTAGATTTTTTTTAAAAAAATTAGAGAATATTTTATTCATCACGATGTGACATTGGAGAATTTAATTCAATACCAAAATAATTAATATGTTATGTATGTTATGTAATTTGTTTATAGATATATTATTTTATTCAATAATTATGATTTTATAAAATTAAACTCATTGTCGGATTTATTTCAATATATTAGTTTTAAAAATCAAGTAATATAAGTATTTATATTAAAAAATAAATATGTTATTTTCAAATTAAATATTTTAAATTAAAAAAATTAAATTTGTTTAAATTTCTCATGAAATTCTCAAGAATAAATCAAATAGAATAAATACATTTTACTTAAACCTTTTGTTTTCAACTAAACACAAATATCACTTTTTCAGATATTACATCACTTATATTCTCGACAATCACAGTTTAGAAAGATTTTTAAGAATCTGCATATTAAAAATTTCCTCTATAGTATGTTTGGTTTGCTAAAATTTATAGATTTTTCATAAATTTAATATTCTTTAAGACATCCCACAAACCAATAAATGTAATTTCCTTCTAAAATGTGAAAAATCAGAATAAAATGATTACAATATCTTCATTTTTCACATTAAATGAATTAACATATCCTTAATTTTTTCTAATAATAAAAAAAGTGTTGTAGACTTAATAAAAAAAATTATTAATGTAATATGCATCTTCTTATGAGCATAATTACTTGAAAAACAAAATCATATTGTTAAATTAAATATTTTAAGTTTTAGGAGTAAAGTAATATTTTGATTAAATTACTCGTGAAGTAGTATATATAAATCAAACATAATAAAAACACATTATCAGAAGAAAAAAAATTTAACTACATACAAATATCTTATTCCCGACAATTATATTTTAGAAGAATATTTAAGAATATGCATATCATTAATCCCCAAAATACACTTTAATTTAAATAGGCAGTTAGGCATCCCAAAAGATAAAATACCAAACATTATTATATCAATCTTGAACACAATTACATATAAGGTTGTCAATCATTTCAATGAGTTACTCAATATGCTAAATAATATTAACTAGTAGGGTACCTTTGTTTTGCTAGGAGATGTTACACATTGTTATAAAATATTTAATTATTTTTTGAAGAACTAGCTTTGCATGCAAAACTATAGAAGTTTTTTTCTTCTCAAAAAATATGTACCCGTAACAATCCATGTTCTCTTTGGTAAGGATGAATCCAAACTTGTCATAACGGGGAAGCAACACCTATAACTTTGATTGTGGGGAGACTATTTTGTAAAAATACCCTATAAATTTTCATAAGTTAAGGGGGCTTTTTCTTTATTTGTTTTTCAAATTTTATTTACCAGCCTCTAAATTCATTCCGCTACTTTTATAAGTTGCTTCTCCGTAGCAAATGGAAGTAGGTTTTCATTTATGGTTAGCCTTTTCAATTACTATTCTCTCCTACACAATAAAAGAATAAGGTCTTAACTATCCAATCCATGAGAATATCTTGATTATGTGGTCACACAATCCATAATAAAATTAAAAATCAATTTAAAAACTAAATATAAAGTCTGAAACCACAACTCAAAGATAACTATATACTTAAAAACCAAAGGTATTAGAAAAAGATTTTGAACCAAGAGATAACTTTATATCTAAAAACCTGAAATATGCAAATAACATCACGAAACAAGTTAATCTTCGATAAATAAGTGTATGATCTTTATCTATATAAAGAAAAGTTGTTTCGAACAAACAGAACAAAGAAAAATCTTGTTTTTTTAGATCATTAGAGCTACCAAAACTTTCAGTCATAAAGGCAATCTATAGTCCCCTTTATATAATCCTAATGGATCTTTTTTGGGTTGCAAGCCAAAAGGTCCTATCTAGTGATCAACTAATACAAGTTTAATGCTGAAACAAACCCTAAACACAACATCTCATGGTCCAAAACAAACTCAATTTAGAATAAAGTTCAAAGCTAATAATACACAACACTAGAATAAATAAATAAAACCATCATAAAATAAATTCCTCTTGTTTGAAATCCCTATGCATAACATAAACTCCCCCTTTGCTTTTTCTTGAAGGCTTTGCTTCGACTTTATGCTCCAAATTAGCTATGAAACTTTGTTTTAATTATTGTAATTTTCTCTTTTAAATTGCCTTCTCTTAGTCTCTTTGATGTGCTAGGAAATCCTGTAAAATAAATAAAAAAAGAACGATGAAAGAATTCCAAGCCTCTTTGTCACCATATATATTCCATAATAGTTATGGAATCCTTGCAAACTATGAATAATATCTGTTGTCATAAATGTTTGCTTGTTTGACATGGAGTCCTTATAGGATAGTTAATTCAATAGTTGTCACACAAGTTTCCAAGAGTATTAACGAATCTTTGTATGACTAGAATCCATAATATACAAGGAAACAATGTTTTTTCAATTTTCGTATATTTTCGACAGATTTTAATCCTGATTTTAAATACATCGTTCTTTTTAGTCCAAATAAATTAGTAGGCCTATCACATATCACTTAAATAGTATGAATGTATACTTTCCAACCCAATTGATATATCAACAAAATTCTTTCTGTAACACTAAATATAGTCCAAACAGTAGACAAAGGTCTAGATAGATAGATTTGACAAAATTCGTCCAGTAACTTCAATCTTATGATATAATCTCTCATAATATTCCAATTGAATTGAAAATTTAACCCAAATAAAAAACATATTTAGAAATGGCTGTAAAAATTTCATCCCAATCTGATGATCAAATTGTTATGTCTAATATCATAAAGCTAGACAAAAGAAATTTTTTTTGTCAAAATTCGAATTTGACCTTGTTTGGATCATATCACTATCTATTATAACAATATGTAAAATATAAGTAAATAAATCTTCATCAACTAATCAATATACGATTAAATGCAATCACTTCTCATATATTCTATGATAAAGATACATGTATTATTTATGTGTTACTAAATTTAAATATTAACTAAAAATATTTTATAATCTATTAAAAATTAATACATACACAAAGTTTTTTTTTTCAACCTAAAAATACAAATTACTATGATTATGATAACACAAAATTGATATGATCAAAATTGGATCACTCCTTAACCACACCACCAAATAGGTGTTTGATATTGCAATGCAAAATATTTTTTGCAAATATTTTTTATTTGAAAATATATTAAAATAATTATTTTTTATTTTTGACATCTACACATTAAAACTATTAAGAAACACTAAGAAAAATATCAATTTAATATATTTTTTAAGCCAAATACACTTTCAAAACATGCCTAAATACAATTTTAAACGCAATAGCAAATACAAACTAAGTCAAGCATAGAAATGCAGGTATATCACATAATTTAAATTATATAATGTCGAATTTGGAGTTTAACATGATATCTTACTATTAAATAATTTTTTTATATTTTATATTGGTATAACAATAATTTTTTTTTTCCCATTCATGACAAGTGACAAATAATAACATTTTCTTTTGAGAAGGACTAGAGCAACTCTAACCCATGTGCTAAATGTAGAGCCAAAAGTACAATATATATATATATATATATATATATATATATATATATATATATATATATATATATTGGCTTTTCTTTGTTTGTTTTTCATGCTATAAAGGGAAAGCTAAACAAAATTTTATTTCTCCACATCTTGCAAAAATGCTAAAACACACTCATTGTAATAGTGTTTTAAATCTATGTTTTTTCAATTTGTTTTTAATGAGATTATTCTAATCTCATGATCCATATCATGATTTTAGCGAGTTCATCCAGGTTTACTCGGGTTGTTTTTTGTTTTTTTGTTTTTTTTAATTGAATTATTTTTAATTTCATCATTTAAATTGTATTGATTGAGAATCATCTAGGTTATTTTTAAACTTTTCAAGTCAACCAAATGATATCGAGTTGTTAAAATAGTTGTGTATCAAATATATTAAAATATAATTAACTTTTTTAAATAATTTTTTACTAGTGAAATGTTATAAATAAAAAAATTATATTTATACCATTCAAATAAATCATACTACAAATTTAACTCCTTTAAATAGTTTTCTATTGGAGATGCTATAACAACATTAGAATAGTTGTAGTCATGATACTCCATACGGCAGAACATAGCTAGCTACTCCAACAGTCCAACGTATATCTGTACTATCATCATTACTTTCGAATTTCCCTCCCAATGTTAGGATAAACAAGTTGGTTCCATAATAATTCTTTCAAATTTCCTATCGAGTTTATTCCATCAACATCACCTGCTACTGATAATAATTGTGCATGATGATAATCTCTTTCGGCTGAAGGTTTCACAGTCAAGGGATCAAAAATCAAGATCAAATTCAAATTTAAAAATCAAAATTTTTAATTTATTTAATGATGATTTAAGTATTATTTAGTCCTCACTCTCAAACTTTCTAGTTTCTACCACTAACTGTCAACTTTCAACATCCCAGTAACTGCTAATATTATGGAAAATAATTTTAATATCCCAAGAAGCAGGAAATTATTTAATGGAGGGATTAAACCTTTCTCCCACCCTCTTCTTCTCTCTCTTCTTAAGGCCATCAATGCCCTTATTTGCCAAGAAGGATTCCAAATCTACAATAGTCAAAACCCCATTTGCAGAACGGAACTCCCTTTTGATTTTGAGTAATCAAGCTGAAAGACTTGTGCCGTGTCTGATTTTGTAGTTGATCATGTTTTTAAAATTTTTTAATTTTAAATTAACTTTTTAAGGTTTTTAAAGTTTTGATATAGATTAAAAATAAATTTTAAAAAATAAAAAAAATATTATTTTAAAATATTTTTTAATAAAAATAATTTTAAAAACAATTCCTACTATATTATTTTGGATATGTTAAAAAATATGGCCCAATTATATTTTTTTAAATTTTAAATTTTTTTATTTTAAATATTTTAATGTGTTAATATTAAAAATAATTTTTAAAATATTAAAAAAATTTATTTTAATATATTTTTAAATAAAAAAATATTTTAAACCATTAACAGTTACAAACACATCAGACCCAGATTCAATTGCAGAGATACGGAGCCACAACTCATAGAAGAAACATCTTCTCCTAACCCAGCAGATAAAGAGAAGGTCTCAGCTTTTCTTTTTTACTCATTCTTTTGGAATTGAGAGAACCTATTAAAAGCATCCCTTTAATGGGCTGTCTACCTTTTGTTCGTCTTCAATGAACTTTCTTTCTGTAGAGAGGAGAGAGTGAGAGAAAGAGGGTATCTTGCATTTTTGGTTTAGGTGGGGAGTGAGAGAGGGAGGCAAAAGGCAAAATATACTCAAAACGGATTTTGAAAAAGAAATGCTTTAAGATGAACTCATGCACGGGATGGTCAGTGGGCATATTTACTTCACGTTGCTCCAGAAATTTATAGAGAGATCTATATTTTCTACTGAAAGAAAGTGAGAAGATAAATTTTTTTTTAAAGAGATAGGCTTGTTTTTCTCCTTAAAATAATTATTTTATAGTTTTTTTCTTTTTTTTTTGAATTTGAGAAAGTAAGTAGATTTTACCTTATGTCTCCAATCTTTGATGTTTATTTATAATATACTTCTGCCTTTGTAACAAAAATTATTATTGTTGAAGTTTTCACTTGTTATGCTTTTCTGTCTTCTAATTCTTGTTTGTGTATTCATGATGAGTATTTGAACATTTTTTTAACGTTTGTTTGAATCTGCATCTCTGTTTCTTTCTGTGACCTCCTTTTGTCTTGTAATACAGTTTTTCACGAGGTTGTGTCAGATTTTCTTTTCAAAAAACCTAATCTTTATCTATTTAGTTTTTTCATAAACTGCTCCCACACTGTTCTCTTCACTTCTCTGCTTGCAACCTGTAAAGATTCTAAAGATCTTGCAGTTCTTGATATTCTATACTCTCTATAAACATCCCTCATGGGCTCTTGTTTTCAGTTTTTGAAACACACATTTTGTTCTTTAGGACCTCTCTTATACAAATATTCCTGTCATACCTCTTTTTTTTTTTTTTCTGTCCATTTCTCACACTTCAAAATAGCCACAGGCCCCTAAAGTTCTTTGACACAGGTTTCTTTATCCTAGTATTTTCCACTTTAAACTGTTAAAAAAAGCGTAAACACACTCTTACTCCAAATCGGTGCTGTTAATACATTGTTTATCTATATAGGATTCTTGGCTACTTGTATCATTTCTCCATCTGTTTTGTCACTTCAAGTTGGTCCGTGAAAGAAATAGATAAGAGTTGACCATGGGCAGAGCTACAAGGTGGCTAAAGGGCTTATTGGGCATGAAGAAAGACAGAGATAAAGAAAGAGACGATATCGCCACACCAATTTCAAGTGATAAGAAAGAGAAGAAAAGGTGGAGCTTTTCCAAATCAGGGAAGGACGACGCTCCAGCGACTCTTTCAGGGAACACGAAAGATGCTACCTGGCTCAGTTCGTACCTTTCTGAGACGGAAAGAGAGCAGAACAAGCATGCAATTGCAGTGGCAGCAGCCACAGCTGCAGCAGCTGATGCTGCAGTGGCTGCAGCTCAGGCAGCGGTTGCCGTCGTGAGGCTCACCAGCCATGGCAGAGGCACAATGTTTGGTGGAGGGAAGGAGAAATGGGCTGCAGTAAAAATTCAAACTGTCTTTAGAGGCTACTTGGTAAGTGAATTCTTGAATTTTGATGTGTTGCATTTCAGGGGCTCAAAAATTCAAGTTTAAAAATTGGTTATCCGATCTGGCTATATCTGGTTTTTGCAGTTGCTGCAGAATTGTTTTCACGGTAATGAGAGATGTTTCTAGAATTTTCAGTTTCTTACATTATTATGTCAATGGTACAATTTTTTTTCTTGGTTGATGCTTTTATCTCTACTCTTTGCTTCAAAGCTGTGAAACATGAGGGTAATGAAACAGTATATATGCCTTTTGACATGGTTAAGATAAGTTGCTTTGACTGAATCTTGCTTTTCTCGATGCTGTCATAACCTAGAAGCTCCAATTCAAATGCTACGCAAAATGACACTATCCATTTCTTTTGTTAAAAATTAAAATAAAATTCATGTTAACATGGTAATGAAGATAGCTTTAGATTTAATCAACGGTGGTGCTAAACTATACTTTCCTTAAATTGTACATTTGTCCTCCCATCATATGTTCGGACAAGTAGATACAATAGCATTGAACAGTACATATGTTTTCCAAGTTTTCTTTTGACATGGCCATTGATTTTGCTTTTGTTCCTTTCATTCTTTCAGTTTGACCTATTTGAAATGGTCCCCTCTCCAGAATCTGAAATTTGAATTTTAAACTATGCCTTTATGGTTGAACTATTGATTGGAAATTCTTTCCATGCCATTCAATTACCTTTTCTAATTGATTTGAGAGTAATTTTTTTGGAAATTCATCGCCATGTGTTTTTATGGATTATTGAGTTTATTTTTTATTTAATTTCTCAGGCCCGAAAAGCTCTTCGCGCATTGAAAGGGCTGGTTAAGCTACAAGCTGTTGTGAGGGGCTATTTAGTCCGAAAACGGGCTGCTGCAACTCTTCATAGTATGCAAGCTCTCATAAGAGCTCAAAATTCTGTTCTATCTCAACATGCTCGTCGTTGGTTGAACAAGGAGAATAGATTTTCTGAACACAGACCACGAAAATCCTCGGTAAGAACCATATTTTCATTATTGTATAGGCTGTCCCGTTTCCTATTGTGGTGAAAACAAATTTGACAATTTCTTCTTGGGTTCCAGGAGAGGTTTGATGACATGAGAAGTGAATTCCACAGCAAGAGGCTGTCCACATCTTATGACACGACTGTATTTGATGAAAGCCCTAAGATAGTTGAGATTGACACCTACAAGCCAAGATCAAGATCTCGTAGGATTAATATTGCACTATCAGAATGTGGTGAAGAACTTCTCTACCAGGCTATCTCGTCACCTCTTCCTTGTCCTACACCAGCTAGAATCTCCATCCCTGAGTGCAAAAATTATCAAGATCTTGAGTGGTACTTCACTGGCGAGGAATGTAGGTTCTCCACTGCGCACAGCACTCCAAGATTTGCAAGCTCTGCCAGGTGCAATGCCCCTGCCACACCAGCAAGGAGCATTTGCGGAGATGCCTACTTTAAGCCTTATTCGAACTCCCATAATTACATGGCAAACACGCAATCCTTTAAGGCCAAATTGAGGTCTCACAGTGCGCCAAAACAAAGGCCGGATCCAGGATCAAAGAAGAGGCTTTCACTCAATGAAATAATGGCATCCAGAAATAGCATAAGCGGTGTCAGAATGCAGCGGTCATGCACCAAAGTTGATGAAGATTTGGTCATTGAGGAATTGGTTGGTGAAAAGGGGCGTTCTTATCCCAAGTGATATTTAAAAAGGCTTGACTGCGAGAAGAATGTGGAAGTTGAAGTAACAACACTTCTTTCTTCTCGAAGCTTTTCGCTTCAGCTAAATGCTGACAAGCAATAGCGAGCATAGAACAAAGAATGCTTTGTGTAAATTCCTTACAACAGTTATGGGTGATCATGTTGCCTAATCAATGAAATGAGAAAGTTTTTTTTTTTTTTTTTAGCTTAAGCAATGAAAGTTAGGTTGTCAATAGCTTAACTTTAGTCTTGTTTTACAAAGATAGTGTTTGATTTTTATCTTACTATCGTGAAAAAAATAAAGATGGAGGAGAGGATATCTACATGAATTAAATAAAAACAAATTTGTTTTATATTTTTAATTTTTTTAACCATATGTATTTATAATTCTTTTATTTATATTCTTTTTATCTTCAAATATTAATCATACAATACGGTGAAGTAATATCGATTTGAACGACAGCAATTTCTCTGCCCCATCTTCTGAAAACAATGACGATAAGTAATTTTACTAGCCTGGTTTCTGTGAAGATCTCTTGTAGTTTGCTACTAATCAAGACTGCCTCAATTAATTAAAATTAAAGTGGACAATCGCCGAATATGATAAATATTAAATTTTATTTTTAAAAATTAAAATTAATATTTTTTTTTACAATCATAGATTTTTAAAATTTTCCATAAGAGTCAAATACAAATTTATTTTTTTTTAAAAAATAAATTATAATTTTTATCGCCCTTTTGTGTGAACACTAATTTAGAGGACCTATGAGTTTCTATTACCTACCATTTATATATTATGTACTTATTATATGTATGTAAGATAGTACAGGTGACTGACGATTTTGGTAGCTTGCGATGTTGACAATTCATGTCGAAATTTTTAGATTGCACTATTCTTACTTCTATTATTGTTCTCACTCCATAACTTAATGAAATGAAATGATTAGATTAATTCTTTATTCTTTATGTTTTCTTTAAATTGACGTTTGAGCACACATATCAATAAATAAAATTCATTTTATAACCAAAAAATAAAGTATTAGACTTAAAATTGTATATCAGATTTTACCTTATAGATTAGGTTTTATTTTTTTATATAATTAATTATCAAATATGCAATTAAATTTTATCTCAATGTTATATAAATAATATTATAAAATGTTCCAGATTTATTATAGTATATAAAAAATAATTGATCCTTCGTGAATTTTGTTTAGTTCAATCCCTTAATTAAAACTATGATGTTACCTTGGTTTTTTTTTTTTATTAAATTTAAATTTTTTCAGTAAATTGTAAAAAATCTCTTAAATAATATCGAGACATCATTTCAAATTTGCAATTTGATTAAAAAAATAAGATATTTAATGCATTCAACAATACTATCCATTAAAAATAGTTTTAATAAAATGTATAAATAAATTAAATCTTATACAAATAAATAAATAAAGGACGCAAGCTCAAAAATAATATTTGGATGATTTATTGGGGACAAATGTCTTTACTTCTATGAAACCATCATTTAAAATTTAATTCTCATAAATATAATGTGTTTCAATCCTATTTTTCAAAATCAGATTTTGTTCAATTTAAATATAAAACAAATTATACAAACAACTCTACAACAACACACGATGATATATTTATTAGTTCTTTGATAAACAAATATGATAATAGTATTGATAGACATAGTTTCTATTTGATATTGATTTTTTTTTGAAGTAAAATAATTAAAGTTGTTTTCCAAAACTTTGTATGTAAGAAGAAGATTAGACAAGTGGGTCTATTTATTTAGTTTATAAACATGCAAACATTACAAAAGCTAGCATGCTCACTAAATAAATATATAAACTTACAAAGAAATATAAGAAAAGCAATTATAGCATGCAAGCTAAACAAGTATTGAAATTAATCTTAAACAAAACTAGTTTAGAGTACTTATTTCTTAGAAGTTATCCAAATATGAAATTTTATTGTTTTTAAGGATTAATATTTATCTTTAAGGTTTTATTACTCCTCACTTGGTATAGAGAACTTTCTTTAGTAAACCTCCCAAGATTCTAACAACTTCCTATTTAGGTGTACTTTTAAATAAAATCAAATGAACTCAAAGAAATAACACTTAATATCTCTCTATAAAGGCCGCACCTAAGCTTTAGAGTAGAACAATTGAGTAAAATAACAAAACTTAGGAAAAACAACAACAAAGAGAGAAAAGAACTCAAGAATTTCTTCCATCCTTTTCCACTCATCAAGACTACTATTTATAGAACTTGGAAACCAAAACATTAATACTCATAATTTATGAATCTTTATAATTCATGAATGTTTATTAATTATGATGAATGTTCATAGTTCATGAATAAAATTATTCATGAATTCATTCATTCATTTCATTTAATTAATGTATTGATTTATGTACAAGATATTTTAGGGACTTGAAAGAAATTATTGATAAAATAGGGACTTAATAGTAAAATATTTTTTTCATTAACCAAACTCAAGCCCAAGCACATGGAACAATCCACAAACTATTTTGGGTTTGAAGCTTTTGTTATCCAAAGGTTCATTAAGAGCAATTTTTTATTCACCTTTAATTGTTTTTAAAACATGTTAATATTTCATGTTAAGTACTCATGTTGGATCACAAAATACAATATGGATTTAACTTCAAATGTGAGTGTACCTCATATATAATTTGGCCTTAAAAGGCCCATTACATATTTTATAAATAAATTCCAACAATCCTCTATATGAATGGAACCAATATGAAGACTCCAATAGTTCATAAAGAGATATTGATTTGGTAGATCAATACATTAAAAAAAAGAAGATAACTTTTAGCTTTGAATCTTCCTTAATGAAATACTATCGGATTTACTGTCTAAATAGTAAACGTGATGTCTTAAACTATTTAGCTTTTTATGTAAACCAAGACAATAGTACTTATATAACTCTCCACTTAGAGTTTCCTTTAGTTCTCAAGATTATGTTCATTTTAGCCCTGAATAACTTTTGGTTTCATGAGTGTTTTAGAGAATTTAACATTTTCAAATAAACAATCACATTTCTCACCCATATAGGTGATCTTTCATTAAAAGTATTCTCTTATACAGCACTTGATATACCAATATATAAAAAGCATTAAGAGAATAAACTCACTAACACGATCAAAGAGTTGATGTCTTATCTCAAGTGAAGGAGTGTCAAAGTAATAAATAACATGGCAAGAGCGGAGTCAAGCCACAGGAATATCAACTATATAAATTACAAATAATATATATATATATATAATAAAATAATGAATTAAATAGAACTTTGAGATGTGAGATTAATATGATGATTAAACAATGATAAAACAATTGTCAAGGTTAGAGGATCCAGTAATGTTATTAGAAATAAGTATAGTAAATTGGTAACTTTTTTTTAGATTTTTTTTAATTACAAAATGTAGTATGTATATGTGTGCATGTATGGTCAAGACTTGAAATTTAAATTAGTGTAACCATTGATATATGTGAAATTGTGGAAAATAAACGAGAGTAGGGGACAACTAGCAAAACACAGTTTTCAGGTAGGTGTTTGACACTTAGATTTCTAATTTAAAGTCTTGTGTAATTCTTTAACTTAGTGCCTAATAAGATGTAGTTCAATTTTTTTATATTTATATGTCATATGAATGATGAATGAACCAGTGTCTTGGTTTGGAACTGGTGCCTTGTGAATGGGCTGATGAATGGACTAGTGTCCTGGTTTGGAACAAGTGCCCTATAAATGGGCTGAGGAATGGACCAGTGTCCTAGATTGAAATTGGTGCTCTGTGAATGGGCTGATGGTTGGACCAGTGTTCTGGTTTGAAACTAGCACTGGGCGAAAGAGCGATCAATAGAATTAGTTATTATTGGACAAGATGGGTGTGCTGGCAGATAGAAAACTATAGACTATAGAAATTGATGAATAAAAGAATTAAAAAGCAAATTGTTAGTGTAATGAAAAATATACTAGATTATCTTAATTAATTTAATTATGTTTATGTAAATTACTATGTAGGTTCATCTCAGTAGCGTAACCCTTAGTTGATGCTTGGGTGTTCCCTCTATATAGTCACTTAAGTAAATAGGAAGATGAAAGAATTTTTTCTTTGGGTTGTATATAACAATACTCCTAAATTATATGTATAAAGTTATGTAGTGTTATTTTTGTTAAAATTGTAAGTAGTAAATTGAAATTTAAAATCTTTATTATGCTAACATATGAATGTAATTACAATGGTTAATTAATGGTTACTTCTTAAATCCTAGGATCCTTCTTATTTTTATAATTTAATAATTGTGTGAATTTTATTTTAAAAGTCTATAGTTTGAGACTTGGAATGATTGGATTGTGTATGAACAATGAATATAGGATGTGTACAAATGATTTGTCGATAACTTGGGACCTTCTGGCATAGGGGAAACTCTGCTAAAATTTCGGTAGAAATTTCAATAAATTGTGTATGAGTTCAATAAAGAAAAAAAATTACCATGTTTCATTTTTAAAAAATTTGATGCATTGGTTTCGGTACGGCGGATGTTACAACAACGATAAAGTTTTTGTTGATGATTTCTAGGTAGGCAGCGACTCAATTTTCATTTATGATTTCTGAGTTAACAATGATTATGTTCGTTGACGATTTCGTGCATCAGCCGTGGAAGTTGTTTTTGTTGATGATTTCTAGGTCGGCAGCAACTCGGTTTTCATTGATAAAGTCTAAGTCAACAGTGATTGTGTTCGTTGATGATTCCATGCGTCAGCCGTGGAAGTTTTTTTCATTGATGATTTCTAGCTTGACAACAACTTAGTTTTCGTTGACAATTTATGAGTCAACAGTGATTGTGTTCGTTGACGATTCCATGCATCAGTCATGGAAGGTTTTTTGCTGAAGATTTATGTGTCACCAGCGACTTAGTTTTCTTTAACGATTTCCGTGTCACTAGCGACCTAGTTTTCGCTGACAATTTATGTGTTACTAGCGACCTAGTTTTCGTTGATGATTTTTCTGTGACAACTACGAATCAGTTTTGTTGATGAATTTTATGTTAGAAATGATTTAATTCTTATGACGATTTCTTTTTTAGTTTGACCAACTCACCATGAAACTTAAGAATTAAACATTAGGACGTCCGTGTGTGACCTACGTTTAATATTAAAAGATGTGTCTTGATATGATAACTTAATTTCATTCTATGATTATAAGTTATGTGAAACATTTGAATGTGAACATGTGTATTCTTGAGATATGTATGGTGATGGCTTATATGATTACAAAATGTAAATATACTGATTAGTAATCACTTGATGTGTCATGGTACGACTGGGATCAGACCTTCGACCTAACGAGGATATTCCACGAGAGGAACAGGTAGGTGGTTTTCACCCTCTTCTAGCATAATATAAGTTCTTCGAAATGAATTCAGTATGAAAGATCTATTACTATCTTGTGGTGAATAATGAATCATACATGAAATATTTGATTGGTTATGTTGCCCGTGTGCGGCGTCGCGACAATCATCCACACTTAGGAAAATGTAATGGTTTATCTGGCAAAATATGGTAAGACAAGGAATTCTTGTCTTTTCCATGGAAAAAGAGAATGGAAGTTGCCACCTAATATTTTGGTTACTAGGAACCCTAACTAGTCTAAAAAATTAGGTACGAAGATTGGTTACATAAAGGAAAGGTATTAGCACCCCAAATATGGCCTACCTAAGGTAGGCTGTATTATTTTAATGTCTAACAAAATCTAAGGTTTTGTTGCGTTTTCTAGTCGTTGGTCATGTCTATCTTAATGGGTAAAACCTAACCATTTTAGCGTAAAAAAAAAAAAATTTAATATCTGGAATACATATTAAGTGTAATGTTGTATCCTAGATACTAAAAGACAAACAAAATAATTTTTTTGTTGTTTTTGAAATTTTGGCCAAAGTTCTCGCGACTTTAATAAACTGGTTATTAAAGTCAAAATGCATGCTAAAATATATTTTTTGGTGTAATGAAAAAACAATATAATTATTAGCTATGAGACACTTGGCCATATGCACAAAAAAAAATTTTCTTTTTTTTTTTTAATTTTTTTTGTATTTTTCAAAAGTTGATGAAAACCAGGTATTACAGACCGATATTTGCCTCTCTCTCTCTCTAGATCGTCTTTTTTCTCTTGTGCTCCCCTTTTTTTTTTTTGGCTCTCTTCCCCTGTATTTATAGGAAAAACAGGGGAGAGAGAGTTAGGGGCGGCCACTGTGCAACCGCTCTAAAAACTGCCCGAGGGACACATCTCCTCCATTTTCTCCAACATGTGGAAAGCTTTGGACAAGAAAGGTTGGTCGGTGTCTTTTTGAGAGAGAGATGGCGGTGGAAAAATAGAGGAAGAAAAAATCTTCTTCTTCGCTACTTCGCGCGTCCAAGGGAAGAAGAAGACCCACAGTGTCGTTCAAAACGACACTGTTTCGAGCTTTTTTTTTTAAATGAACAGTGTATGAAACGACGTCGTTGTGGACAAAACTCGTCGTTTCATTTAAATGAAAATGGTGCCAAACTTATGTCAAAGTCCAAATCAGTCTTCAATTTGTAATTTGTTCAATCAAGTCCTAAATTGCAATTTTGATTTAAAAATCAATGCAATTGCATCCCTGCCAAAAATCAAACAGCGGCCCTGAAGTTGGCCACCTTTTTCACTTTGATCCTTGGTCTTGAATTTATGAAATTTGACTCTCAATTAATCAATAAACTTCTAATTTCTTCAATTTGGCCTCTGATTCAATTTAATTACAGCCCCTCTATTTACACATGTTTTTCATGTTGATCTTTGGTTTTAGATTTCTTTAATTTAATCCTTAATTGACCATTAAACTTCAATATTTATGCAATTAAGCCCCTGATTTGACCAAATTAACTCTAAAAAATTATAATTTGACCCAAGAACTTTAATGTTTTTCAATTAAAGCCTAAATTGACTTCAAAAATCAATTTTTCTTGCAAGCAAACCCTCCATAAATTCAATTAAACCTTCAATAAATTTTAATTGAGTCCATAAACATCTGATTTTGAACTTTTCTTCCTCAAATTGAATTTTCTTTGTCAATAAGGCTGTCATTAGTCAATGAAATACTATCAAATTTCAATCTTTGTATTTTTGAACCTCCTCAACCAATTTTTGACCATTTTCTAAGTGTTCTAACATTATCTTTTCACTGTTATATTTTTTGATAATATTTTTTTGAAGAGAGAGAAAAATGTGAATTGGGGAATAACCCAAAAATAAGTTATGACATATTATGATGATTAGCTTTGGCTAATAGCATCCTAGATGGATGACTGTGTTGATTATGATGATTAGTTTCAGCTAATGGCGTCCTGGATGGATGACCGAGCCTTGACATGATGATTAGCTTCAGCTAATGGGATCTTAGATGGATGATCAGGTTGATTATGATGATTAGCTTTGGCTAAAGGCATCCTAGATGGATGGTTGAGTTGAGTATTATGATTAGCTTCGGATAATGGTATCCTAGATAGATGATTGGGTTTAGGTATGGTGATTAGCTACATCTAATGGCATCTGAGATAGTTGAACGAGTGTGGATATTGTGAATAGCCTCGGTTAATGGCATCCGAGATGGATGACCGGGTTGGAACAATGTGGATAAACATGTTTAGTAGTTTTTGTTAGGGATGAACAAAATAAAGCAAAATAAATAACTTTGACAAATAAATTAACCCCGGCCCTTACAACTATTATAGTAAGGTTGGGACAAGTGAGTAAGGACAATATAATTGAAAAAATAATAAATGTTACATTATGCATATAAAAGATAAAGAAAGGATTGTACTTATTTAGACCAATAACGGAAAGTAGCAAAAATATTCCTCTAGTGTCTATTGTTATGTTTCAATTGGTTATAATTCTTGTATTCATTTTGTGTTGTAATAGGGATGTCATATGACCAAGGTGCGTAGGAATCTCATCTCACAAGTCCATATATTTTTACATGAATTATGTATATGTATGCTAAGATATTGTGTATTTTGTATGAACAAGTGTATTAGTTCTGAAATTGTTGTTTTGTACTTTTGTAAAGACTTGTAATGATAACTATATTGGAACAAGAATGTAGATTTATGAATATATAAAGATAATGTTGTGTGTTTGTGTATTGAGTTCTTTATATGATGATGTTGGTTTATAAAGTCATATGGGCATTCTACTATACTAATGAATAAAATCTACTTGATAGTTCTCAAATGCTATTGTGATTAGCATTGTTGACATAACGACTAAAAACAATTATCATTAATTTTGATCATAAAAAGCTAGAAAATATCGGGCTATTATACCATTTAAACCTGTGAAGTCCTTTATTTATTGGCCATGAAACCCAGTCTTTATTACATACCTTGAAAAATCCTCTCTAATAAAGCAAGCGAGAAAGACTGATAAATGACGCACTTAAGGAACTAGTTGTGAGAGTAATGATGAAATGAAAAAAATATTTGTCTTTGTTCATGTCGAGAAAATCCAAATGTTAGACTTCAAACGACTATTGACCCTTCTCAAACCCAAATAGGATATCTCCTACACCAAGCACCATGATGAAATACTTTTCTTCAAAAACTAAATGAATCGTGGGAGTTACATAAACATTGTTATTTGACATAGCATTAAAAAAATCTTGCATTTTCGAGAAGACAAGGTAAATTTTGCTAAGTCTTTGTTAGGGAAGTTATCCTAAAAAAAACCCAAAGCGTGTGTCATGAGTAATTTTATTGAGAGTTGAATCGTAAGTGAAATCAACTTTTGGGAGTCAATTTTGAAGTCAAATGAAACAAATGAAGTTTATGGACCAAAATTGGATTTTGGAAAGTTTAATGGTCAAATCAAAGGTTTAATTGCATAAAATTCAAAGTCTAGTAAGAAAAATAGGGACTTAATTGAACAATTTATTAACCAAGGGGACTAACTTACAAAACATGCGTGACTTCATGGACTAGAATCAGGTAAATTCAGGGGTCACATCAAAGAATATTAGAAGTTTGATGGTTAATTTAGGGGTCTAATTGAACAAACCAAAGACCAAGTATCAACTTGTAAAAGGCGCTCAAAGTTGGGGCTAAAAAATGAATCTGACAGGAACGCAATTGCACGAAATTAGGAAGTTAGGGGAAAATTATGGGTAAAATCAAACACAATCAAAAGAATAGGGATCAAATTGAAAATTTCCATATCCTAAATATATATATATATATATATATATATATATAAAATAACACCATTCAAGGTACTGTGCATCTTGTTCTACAGTTTTTGGCTAATTGGGTAGGCAATTTTAGGCGAATGAATGTGATGTTTCCGACCGCTACAAAGGCTACAATCACCACCATTCAATTGAGAAACACATGCTCTACAACCCCATGTCTTTAAAATCAAACATTTACATCCCATATTATCAATTGATCTCCACAACATCTTGTTCCTAGTCAAACAACACTACAGTTTCAGTCATCATGTTGTTTGAGTGAGAACTTTTAAACGTTTGGATGTAGAGCTATAGACCTTCAAATCAAGCAAGAATAGATCCAATTAAAATATGTGCACCCCCCCTTCTCTACCAAGTTCAGGTGGTCTCAGACAATGTTGAGATCAGAGTTGCTCTGGCAAAGTCACAAAAGTGACCATCCCAGTCAACCTTGACAGGAACATCCATTTGCAGAAATCCACCTAACTTTTTCATGTGCTCCCACTTAGAAACCCCTAAAAGGTTCCTATCATAGGTTTAAAACCTATCTTCCTAGATCTAAAGACAGAAAACACCTCACCTTGATCTCTAAGTTTCCTAAAAAACCACTTAAACCCAAAACCATTGGTTTTATAGGAAAACCAGCTAGGTTTTGGTCTGTTAGAACCCTAATAAACCTATCTAGAAGACTTGAATCCGCCTATAAAAGAAAAGGATCCTGCAGCATAATGGAGGAGAAAAACAAAAGAAAAAAAATGAGCAAAAGAGAGAAGAAGAGAGAAACTTGGGCTAAAACACAAGTAATTCGATCTAGAAAAACTTAGAAGCTACAACTTTATCTAGGGAAGTCTGAAGATAAAGAAGAAAGAGGGAAATATCAAAAAATTGATTCAGGTTTGAAGATTTCTAAGTTAAAAAGGTATATACTTTCAAACCTCGAAGATGGAGTCCATGAGGCCTGCTGGATTGATCTCTTGTGTTCAATGCAAAGTTTTGAATGTTTTGACATGTTGTTTATTGGTTTTACATATTGCATTATATGTTTTTTTTTATTTAATGAATGCCAAAATGGCAGCAAAGAGGATGCTCATCTTTTGTTGTTAGGGAGTTAGTTCTGGTTTTCTAGGTTGTTTGTTATGTCTTTAGGGATGACAAAGTTGGATTTTAAAGTTCAGATTGTTCAAGCATGCCTTTTGCTTTAAGTTGGTAGTTCTTGAGATTGATAATCAATGCATTTTTTAGTTTTGTTATTTTTTGTCACAAATATATTCATTATTATTCATTATTTATAATATGGTATGTGGGAATAGGGTAGGCATGTTTTAGAAGCTTAAAATGGTCATTCTAGGTTTGCTTTAGTTTTCTGGATTTTTTTGTCTACTAGGTTTTGTTTTTGCAAATTTTTCCGATGAATCTTACCTTAAATACTAGTTTTAGAGCTTATTTTGATTAAATTTCAATTTACACAAGTTTGTTTATCACTCTTAGTAAGTAATCTAGGAAATTTTCACACCAATAACAGGTTTTAGTGTATTTTAATCCTAAGGTTTCCGTTTTGAATCAAACTTATTTTAACAAAATCATGTTGATTTGTTAACCATTGAAACAAACGAACCCCCAATTCTTGTTCTATGTATGATTGTGAACAAAATCATGCCCTTTTTTGTTCGAAATCTGGCCTAGATTGAGAATTGCATTTTACAAAATAAAGATGAATGTTCATTTTTTTTTGTCTTTTATGCATTTGATCCGTTTTGATTGAAAGATTTTTAAGTTTTTATGTTTTGTAAAGTTTAATTTGTTTTGGTTTTGGTTTCTTCAGTTGGTTTGTTTCTAAGTCGACTCGATTGGATCAACCCAATCGAGTCAACCTAGTTAGTTTAACTGCTTTTGGGTCGAGCTAAGTGTGTCAATCTATCCAGATCGACCCAATCGGGTAAAAAAAAATCTGTCTCTAGGCTTTGTTTGGATTTTTCTTTTTTGAATTTTTGGGTTTGAAGATATGTTTCGCAAGACCTCTTTAAATTTTTTGAATATTGTTTTTTTCAAGAAGTTGACAAAATATACAAAAAAATATTTTTATGTGTTGCATATGGTTAAGTCTCTCAAAAATATATAAAAAAAATCATATTGTTTAGTATTTCAATATGAAAAATCAAAATACATATTTGCATGCATTTTGGGATTTAATGACGAGTTTACTAAATCCATGAGAATTTGACCAATATTTCAATAACTAAATTTGAATACATGAGAATTAATGGTTAATATTCTAGTATAAAACGTTGTACCTACAATTGAGGTTGGTAGTTGAATGTCAAAAGTTCACCAAAAAAAATTCTTAAAGTTATTCTAAATATTCACTAATTTTAATTGGGAGTCTTTTTCACTTTAATATACAATTATGAGGAAAAAAAATATTTTTGATAAGAATTTATTTAGATATACGAGCCTATAATGAATTCTTAATACCAGTTTATTCACACGCATAAATCTCAATTCTAAACTATAAACAAATTATCGGTTAGGAACTCCTTAAAATTTTTAAACTACATTTTAAAAAAGTTTGTTGATCTTTAATAGTGTCGTTCATGTTGAAAGTAGAGAGGATGAATAGTTAAAAATAAGTTTTGTTTTATCATATAACTAGTTACATGACCTACATGATGTCATAAATCAATTATTTTTTGCATTTCAAAAAAAGTTAAGATCTAAAAGTGTTAGGTCTTTCTACAAAGTTATACCCAGGAGTCTTAGGTTTGGTTGCAACGCTTGACCCAAGAGTAATATTTATAATATTAATAATAACATTAAACTTGCATGACCCAAATTTAAGTGGGTTTGGCTGCAATACCTGACTCAATAGCATTGGACGTGGGTCTGGCTGCAAGGTCGTGTCATAAAAGTATGATAATTAAATAGATTAATTAAAAAGAAAAAAACATGAATTAACTGGGTTAACTTTTTAAACCAGGTTAACCCGTCAAACCTTGAATTCGCATCGTGAAAGTTTGATAACTAAATAGGAAAAAACAAATTAATGGGCTAACCCAGCATTAACTGGGTTAATTAGTCAAACCAGGTTAACCCGTCAAACCCGGAATCCGTATCTTGAAAGTTTGGTAACTAAATAGAAAAAAAATTTAACATTAACAATCTAAATTAAACAAAAAAAATAATTAAAAATAAAAAGCATCAGCATTTTCATTGTGGACTGCACTGTGCAATCCACAGTCAAAGGCATTAAAAAAAAACTAAAGGCATCAGCCGAGAACTACATGGAAAAAAATTTAATATTAATAAACTAAATTAATTAAAAAAAATAAAAGAAAAAAAACCTCTAAGAAGAAAAAAAAACTAAATAGAAAGAAATTTAACATTAACAAACTAAACTAAACAAAAAAATATAATTAAAAAAAAAAAAGCAAAAAAAAAAATTCATGTAAACTACATATTACAGTCCATAGTAAAACACTAATATATTTTACTATATGTTATAATAATAACGTTAGTGTTAATAATGTGGTCTCATTTTCTACTACACTGGTAACACTTTTGACACGATGGAAAGTCATCTTTCGGTAACAATTCAAGGAAACTTATAAAAATTAATATTTCTTTTTTTCTGGTGGACAACTGTTTCTTTTTTCTGCAACGAACTTTGATTCCTAGCTAATTCCTTAATTACTGCTACTCTATTAAATAGTGAACTAGATTAATATATTTTTATACTTTTTTATTAAAATTTCATGTTGCTGTACCTTAATTGGTTGAGCACATATCCGTAGCTAAAAGTCGCCTTGCATTTCTATGATATAGACAGGACACCACCACTTGTCAGCACATGTTCACATGCCTAGGATTTGCTGTAACAAGCTTTTGGGTTTTTTTTTTTATTGATACTTTAAGTTTTTTTATTTTATTTTTTAATATAAAAATTTTATTTAATTTTATCTTATTGAGTTAATAATAAATTAATTTTTATATTTTTGTATCATATAATAAAATTAAAAAATTAATTTAATTTAATGAAATTTATAATTCAAGACGTAAATTTGACGAGTTAATTAGAATTAATCTGATATATTTTTTTAATTATTTTTTTTTGAACTTGTTTGTCGTAAAGTCATATCTAATTAATTTCCATTCTATTTAATTTAAAATATGAGCTAAGAAGAGAGTTGAGTAGAGAGTTTTTAAGTTTGCATCATTATATTGAGTTTAATGATAATATTGAAAAATTACTTACAATCTATTTTAATAATTTAATAAAAATAACCTAAAGTATTTTAAATTTACTAATTTTAATAATTTTTGTTTCATAAATAGTAAATAACTAATGTTTAATTACATAGTTAATAACTTTAAATATTTTAAAATTCAGTAACCTCAATTTTATTTTAAATATATTAGATCTTAACTTGTATAGTTTTTTATTAAATTATTTAATAATTCCATTTACTAAAAAACCTATATAATGTTTTGATTATTGTTTTTTTTTACTTTTTTAGGACATTTATATGTTTTTAAAATAAATTTTTCATTTATTAAGCATTCAATTTAGTTTTTGAAGTAAATGTTTAATTCCTTAAAAAAATCTTTTAATTTAAATTATGTCTGTAATATAAATCTCAATTCAAGTAATTTTATTAACAGCGCATCCCAACATTCTATTATTAAATAGTTTAATATATTTAATTTCACAACACATTAAATATTTTTTTTTAAAAAAAAGCTTATTGAAATTATAACGCCAAGGTACGTAGATAGATGAATAATATATGCAGTCACAGAGTACGATCAATTATTTTGGAATAAGGACCATTCTAAATTTTCGCCCTGGAAGTTAGGCAGCTCTCAATGAAAATGACCCTTCAATACTCTCCAAACATCTTTCTCAAGCCAATTTTTTAAAAGCTCGAAGGTACATTGAAAGTGAAACAACAACTAATGTCCCAAAGCAAATGATAACCATACAAATGAAAATCAATGGTGGGTGGATTCCAAAGGGAACTAACTAGTTTAAGGGACCCCCAAGAGAATGGAATTTAGTGTTGAGGCGTAGGACAATTGTCATTTTCAGGGGTCATCGTGGGCAGGGCTTTGGTCTCCCCTTGTGAACAAAAAGAGTATAAAATCTTCCACTTTCTCCCCACCCAACGCCAAAAGGATCCTTTGAACTGTTTGCTTTGGAGCAGCTGTGGCAATGGAAAAAATAAATAAAGTGCGCAACTGTTACAGCCATCATGGCATTGATAATCTCCATTAATCATCTAGTTTTCTTCCCCACCTTTAACACGCTAGTTCGAATTATTTAAACTATTAAAACACGCATGTACCACATGCACAAGTTGTGCATCTAAATGAATCGTATATGTAGTACATACTTGACCTATTAAAATGTTAGTTGGTTGTTTATTTTAATACTTTCAGTCCCCTGCCAACAAAAATACAATTTCAAAGACAACAAATCACTAAAATAACAGTTCAAGCTCAAGCCAACAAGTTGTTCATCACAACAAATTAGACACAACCATTTAAGAAAATTCACTTAATTCCATAACAAGTAATTTAATAATTAAAATAAATCAATCACAACACCAAAACAATTCATTACAATAAATAATATCAATTCAATTACAAATTAAACTACATCTAATAAATTAACTCGTCGATGGGCTTGCACTATCATAACCATAAGCATGTCATTGTCGTGCATGATAAACAACCTCATCCTCCTCATTTGCATTGTCTAAATGTTGAGCCTCCCTAACCTCATCAAATGAACAATGGCATGATGATAATAAGTATTGAAAAAGTCGCATACGACATCGTTGGTAGCATCATGACATGCTGTCGTAGTTCTCTGACACTCGAATATTAGAAAATCCACCTAATATATGAGAAAAGAATATAATATTGTTTATAAAACATAAATAATAATTTTATTACATGTTAAAAAAAAATAACCAATACATATTAATCTATTAGATCTTAGTGTATGAGGCTCATAATTATTTGGATTACGTGCTAGTTAATCTAGAGTGTCACGTGGACGTCCGTAACATGCTCTCATATAAATCGCCTAGTTATGTTCATATACCAAGACATATAGAGATCTAACTCATTAAATGGATAATGCTTTGCAAATATGTTATCTCTCCTTGCATGCCAAAGATTAACATATTCTACATGAACCACCGATCAATCATCGTCCATTCTACCTCAACAATTAATACCATGCACATCATCAAATGTGTCAACATCATCAGGTATGTGTTGATGTAATCCAAACTAACATATTACCCGATTAGGGCAATGCACATCAACAATGACAAAATAGTGCATGGGGATCACTAATAACTTTAAATCAATCCCTCTATGCATGATGAAGATGATCTTCCAATCAAATCATTGGTATACGATGTCCATATTACCTATGAAATCATAAAAATATTAAAAATATTCACACCCAAAAAATAAAGTTCAATAAAAAAATTTGAATAATCGACTTCACGCTTACCTGGTGAGGTTTATATGAATTCAACTCCCCGACCCAACTAATATGTTAAATAGTTAATTTAGAAAAAAAATTATAGAAAATTTAAATTATATAATGTACTCATAATTATCATTATCAACCTCCAATTGAGAGTAGTCTTCTCGTAACCATGTCATCTAATTTTTCCAAACATCAAGATAATCGATGTGAAGAAGCTCCTACGACCATAGCTTCATACTCATAATGAAAAATTAGTAAATATTTAAAATAAAAATATTTTATAGAACATAATATCAAATTATACATATAGGAACAATAAACATCGATCGATTTGTTTCCCATCTAACATCCATTCATGACAAAGTAATGGTGTAGATATGTAATCATTTTCAAGCTCTAGTTGTAGTTATGAATGATAACAAAGTTTTCTAGCAAAGGCAGAAAGTAACATGAAACTGTATTGTCTGTTAAAATGAAAAATAAAATAAAGTGCGCAACTGTTACAGCCATCATTCTTTCAAATTGTACACTTGACAGAAGAACATTGGCATTGATAATCTCTATTAATCATCTAGTTTTCTTCCCCACCTTTAACACGCTAGTTCGAATTATTTAAACTATTAAAACACGCATGTACCACATGCACAAGTTGTGCATCTAAATGAATCGTATATGTAGTACATACTTGACCTATTAAAATGTTAGTTGGTTGTTTATTTCAATACTTTCAGTCCCCTGCAAACAAAAATACAATTTCAAAGACAACAAATCACTAAAATAGCAGTTCAAGCTCAAGCCAACAAGTTGTTCATCACAACAAATTGGACACAGCCATTTAAGAAAATTCACTTAATTTCATAACAAGTAATTTAATAATTAAAAAAACTTAATCACAACACCAAAACAATTCATTACAATAAATAATATCAATTCAATTACAAATTAAACTACATAATTAAACTACATCTAATAAATTAACTCGTTGATGGGCTTGCACTATCAGAACCATAAGCATGTCATCGTCGTGCATAATAAACAATCTCATCCTCCTCAATTGCATTGTCTAAATGTTGAGCCTCTCTAACCTTGTCAAATGAACAATGGCATGATGATAATAAGTGTTGAAAAAGTCGCATACAACATCGTTGATAGCATCATGACATGCTGTCGCAGTTCTCTGGCACTCACATATTAGAAAATCCACCTAATATATGAGAAAAGAATATAATATTGTTTATAAAACATAAATAAAATTTTTATTACATGTTAAAAAAAATAACCTACACATATTAATCTATTAGATCTTAGTGTATGAGGCTCATAATTATTTGGATTACATGCTAGTTAATCTAGAGTGTCACGTGGACGTCCGTAACATGCTCTCATATAAATCGCCTAGTTATGTTCATGTACCAAGACATATAGAGATCTAACTCATTAAGTGGATAATGCTTTGCAAATATGATATCTCTCCTTGCATGCCAAAGATTAACATATTCTACATGAAACTCCGATCAATCATCGTCCATTCTACCTCAACAATTAATACCATGCAAATCATCAAATGTGTCAACATCATCAGGTATGTGTTGATGTAATCCAAACTAACATATTACCCGATTAGGGCAATGCACATTAACAATGACAAAATAGTGCATGGGGATCACTAATAACTTTAAATCAATCCCTCCATGCATAATGAAGATGATCTTCCAATCAAATCATTAGTATACGATGTCCATGTTACCTATGCAATCTTAAAAAAGATAAAAAATATTCACACCTAAAAAATAAATTTCAATAAAAAAATTGAATAATCGACTTCACACTTACCTGGTGAGGTTTATATGAATTCAACTCCCCAACCCAACTAATTTGATAAATAGTTAATTTAGAAGAAAAAAATTATAGAAAATTTAAATTATATAATGTACTCATAATTATCATTATCAAGCTCCAATTGAGAGTCGTCTTCCCATAACCTTGTCTTCTGATTTTTCCAAACATCAAGATAATCGATGTGAAGAAGCTCCTATGGCCATAGCTTCATACTCATAATGAAAAATTAGTAAATATTTAAAAGAAAAATATTTTATAGAACATAATATCAAATTATACATATAGGAACAATAAACATCGATCGATTTGTTTCCCATCTAACATCCATTCATAACAAAGTATTGGTGTAGATATGCAATCATTTTCGAGCTCTAGTTGTAGTTATGAATGATAACAAAGTTTTCTAGCAAAGGCATAAAGTAATATGAAAATGTATTGTCCGTTAAAATGAAGAAGATTGTGGCCCCAAACAAGTTTATTATATATGTTCTAACATGATAATGCAACATAACCTTTGTCACGCCCTCATGTGGGGTCTCAAAACTCTCCCTCAACCATGCCAACCTAATATAATCTCCTTTATATCCCTCAAAAAGAGGAACCCGTCCTAATAAATGAAGACATAATTCATCTTCATTGAAAGCTATAAGACCTGTAATAGGAGTTCCATCTATCGAAAGGATGACTAGCATGGCTTTATCTTACAAGGTTAGTATCATCTATCTAACAAGAAAGTTGAATGTTTGGGTCTCTCACTTCCACCACTCTACTAATACTACAATCAAATCACAATCGATATTTACGCCGCTTAGGTCACTAATCTTGAAAAATCCAGTCTCGATGACATAAAGATAAACATTGTTATCTAGGTCCATCAGTGTATAATGGCAAGGTTTAGCTAGACCACCCTGAGATTTTCATAAAATAAATATAAACATAAGTATTAACAACATTTATAAATTTATCATGTGACCATATTATATAAAAATAATTAACTTGTCAAGCCTAAATATCCTTAGAGAGGTGCTCATACTGCAATTGCAACACCTAGATAACCATTAGACCTGGATATAATGAGGACTCATCCTCTCGTATACTGCGATGTCCTAATATAGATTCACCTCCCCTAGTTCACACCATGATGTCTACCTGAAAAAAAAAATTAAAGGATAGAGAATAAAAGGATAAAAAAACAATAAATTAACAACGAAAAATGAAATACAAGTCTCAATTTTAAATAAAAATTTTCACTTACATTGTCCACTTTGGCATGTTTTCCTCTTATGACACACTACACCGCATAACCCATATTTATTTTGTGTATGTATATTTCTAGCATCCATCTTGTTATGCAAATGAGTGGATCTACATCAACTTTTTTTCAATTCTCCATCTTGTCAGACATCCTTGAACTCGTGGACCAGTATAATCAAGCTATAATAGAATGTCAAGTAAGGGTTCAAAATAAAAACCATATGAATCTATGTAACTGATATTAAAAAAATAAATGGTTAATAAATTGTTCGTCAACATGTCGTAATATGCAATGAGATGCAAACATGGTCGATAATACAATAGTCATTTACCACACATATATATTATTTGATTAAATCAAACCATTCATCTAACCTCTCTTTGATTGCTAGTTACTAGGGGGTCTCAACTTGAAATACACCATTTGAGATATTAAATATACTTGTGACGTGTGATTTTGATTTTATTGTATAAACAAGTGGTTTTCCCAGCACATACAGAGGCCATAATACAATTAATGCAATCATCAATTCTAGCTCTTCAATCAACAAAATATTTATTAGTACTAAAAAAGGTAATTTGCATTGTAGCCATTAAAGGCAAACCACAAACACTTTTTAAGACATTGTTAAAAACCTCTGACAAATTAGTAGTCATATTTCCATACCAATGACTACCATCATATGAGAGTTCCCATCTCTCATTCGGTTGAATCTTAAGCTATTCTTTGATTTGACCATTTATATCAATTATATCATCATATACAGAATCAAATTTTCATCGAGAAGGCTCTTGCCATATCTTACCTTAAAAGTTTTTCAATGCCATATCTTTGAATCTTTTGTTGAAATTATTCATAGTAGCAGGAATAATAATGATAATACTTATATGGCTTAGTTCATATCCATGACATAGCATTTTTAATTTTTGCATGTATATATGAAATTATACACAATCTAGTATGACTACCTATGACATGTCAATGAAGCAAATCTAAAACCATGTCTAGTTATTGTTCATTTCTTCTTCAACCAAAGCATAACATAATGGGGAAAAACAAAAAAAACAAAACCTTAATATTCATGTAAGCAACTCCAATCAAGATTTTTGCCTTGTGCTTCACATATAAATTAGTGTCATCAATACTTATCAGTGGACAATAATATTGAAACCTCTGAGAAAATCTAAATACCTAGAATACTCTCCTAACTATTGTTGTATCACCATCAACCATCATCTTTTGAAAAGACTCCTCATGTGTTCTAAACAACCTCTCTAATATATATATTTTAGCTAACCAAACATTTTTATATGATATATCATATAAAAAATCTCTATAGATAGTAGTTTGAATGGTTGCAATTTTAATACTTATTTTAACTTTAATAATGGCCAACCTCATATTAACAATAAAATTAAAGTCAATCTGACACTTGGCTTATATAACCATTGGATTGCGACATGTGCGGGACTCTTTCAGTTTTCAAATTTCAAATGTAAAAATTCTTATGATATCCACCATTTACATGATGGTTCATGCTTACATTGTAACTTCATTTAAGTTGTGGTTGAACATCACATTTTATATTATAATGAATTCTTTACATGTCATTACTTAACTACATTAATTAAATAAGTCTTAGTTCAGAACTTTTATCCAACCTCTAACTCAGTACTTAAGCCTAAATTCCTACAACTTAAAGCTTAATCAAAGCTTATCATATGAGTAGACCCACTAGCATCCTTAAATTCAAAAATAGAAGGTCACCTTGCTTATCTTTTTTAACTACATCATTGTCATAACAATCATCTTTCTCATCACTCGATTCAAATTCATTATAACAATATAAAATCATTATCATACCCAACTAAGCTTCCATTAACATAATTATTTGAATTGATATTAGGTCCATTGCATCATCAACTATTCTAAACAGACCTGCTGCATGTGATGATTGTGTGGTCTTTTGATTGTAACTTGTGACTTGAAGAGTTTCCTCATTTAGGTTTCATATTCAAGTAGAGTTATAATATTTGTAACCTATTAGCAATGATCAGCCCAACCATTTCATAAAACTCATATCACTAGTATGGACACACTAACATAACGATTCAGATAGCCTCCACCTAGCATCCTCCAAGTAATAATAACATAAAATTTAAAAAAGTTCAACCCAATCCCTTGACATACTAAATTTTTAAGTTTGTCAAATGAATTGTTTAATCTCAAGCCACATAACTCGATACTTCCTCTATAGTAAGTGATATCATTATTAGTATCGATAACTTTGTCTCTATAATAACATAATATTCTCACTATAGAAGATATATGATGATATTATGTGAAAATCACAACAAGACACAATGATAATTTATTAATATAACAGATTATTCAAGTTACATTAAAAAAATCCAAAACCAACAAAAACCATAAACTAAACCTTAAAACCCTAACACTAACATAATCAATTTATCTAATTTAATATCTAATTAATCTCTTAATTTATTCAAAATCAACAAAAACCTGAAACTAAACTCTAAAACTTTAACCCTAAAAAATCCACAAATTAACCAAGCAAAATAACAAATGAATAGAGGGGGAAGATGAATATACCTCTAATTGTTTAAATGAAACTCTTATGGGTGGTGGTAGCGGTGGACTAGTGGTTATTGTGGGTGAATGGCTAAAGAAAAAACTAATGGTAGAGAGAGAGAGAGAGAGAGAGAGAGAGGAGAGGTATATCACGGTGAAGGGCGGGGAGAGAGAGGGGGGTTTTTTATGATGGAAAGAAAGATCAGGTGACTTGAGTTAAAAACAACATTAGAGGAGGGAGAAGGTAGATGAAGAAAAGAGTAAGGAAGAGGAAAAGAAAGAGGAAAATGGTTTTGAAATAATTAATTGGGTATTCATGCATGGACTACATGTGCAACTAGTGGTTACTCATACAGTATATGCACAACCTTTGGACATTTATGTATACATGTACATCTTAATAGGTCGCACATGTGATACATGGGTGACTCGTATTATATGTTAGAGTGAAAAATATTTTTTTCTATTTGTGTTAGTTTGGAAAATAATTTGGCCTATTATGCTAATGTGGAAAAATAACTCATCTATCTTTATAATTAATCTTTGTTACCACTATATATAGCAGTTGTTTTTTCAAAATACCAAAAAAATATTCTTGATTAAGAGCACATGAGAGAATTAATGATATCCAATTATATACTCTTTTGAACAAAGGGTGAAACTTCATTAAATACAAAAATCATCATTTATAAAGCTTCTTATAAGCATAGCCTTTTAGCTCTTAGCTTCGGAACAATGCAGCAAATTACTTTTAAAAAATTTGTTTAAAAAATAAAAAAATATTGATGTAAAAAAATTAATTTTAAAAATATTGATGTAAAAATATTAATTTTAAAAATATTTGTTTTGATATATTTATGTAAAAAAATTAATTTTAAAAAATAAAAAATATATTATTTTAATATATTTTCAAACAAAAAGTACTTTAAAAAATAACTACTACCAAAATATCAAACACTATTTAAGCAGTGTAGTGAAAAGGGCATCAAGAAATAAAAAAGGAAAATAAAATAGATATTTAACAAAATATATATAGGATGTGAGAAAAATATTATAGCACTAGAAAGAGATTAATTTTCATTGTAATAATGATTTGGTAATTTTACCCCTCACTACATCAGCCAAAAAGGCTAAACTCAAGGCTAAACTCAAGGCTAAACTAATCCTTTACATGTTATCCATTTGTCATTTTCAAAAGTCTTTTCTAAAAAAAAAAATACCTTTGCTATCCTTAAAAGAAAAAAATATATAGTTGATTTCTAGAGATTTGTTTTTTAACATTCATTTTACTAAATTTCCCTTAGTTTCAAAATTAATTAAGTCTCTTTTAGGGATATTTTTATTTGAGTTTTTTTTTTTTGTTATAATCGGGTAGGTAAATAGATAAGTTTGTCTTTTCAAAAATAAAAAATATAAAAAAAAAAATTCAGAGCACTTTAAAGTTACTAACTTACCCTCAATTTTAGAATTTATTTAGGTTTTTTAGGGGGCTTTTTTGTATTTTTCTATAGGTTTTTTGGTTATTGTGGGATGGATAAAGGGATATATGGTTTTTACAAAAAAATAATAATAATAAAACTTGCCAAGCATGTTTCACATACACGAAAGCACGTGGAAGGTTCTACAAACTTTCAGCAATGCATGGCGTGTTATGTGATGGTGAAGAATTTTTTACCGACGAGTATCCTCTTTCTCTGGAGGTGGCGCATGTTAGGCTGTAATGGATTGATTGTTAAAGGGGATGTTTTCTTTTTCTTTTTTCATTATTCCTCTTTTCTCTCTTTTCCATCAAAATTTGTGCATGGCATTGAAGATTTCAAGGCAGTCCCCTTAATTTGGGATATTTTAGTATCAATCCTCATTCTTTTGAATTTTAAATTTATGTCCTTTTTTTGTAAGTTTTTTATTTTTTTTCAATTGCATCCTTCAATCTAAGTTTTTTATTTTTTAAAATTTGGTCTTGATTTTTTTTTCTTTTTTTTCCTTGCCTCTTTTATGAACTTTCAATTGTTTTTAGTTTCATCCTTTAATTAAAATTTTAAATTTGTTGATTTTTTTTTAGATTTGGTCATCATTCTCTTGTGGTTTATTCTTTAATTCTTTTGTGAAATTTATTTTTCTTTTCAATTTAGCCCTTCAATCCAAAATTATCCATCCTCCAATTTATTTATTTTTTTCAAATTTGATTCTCATTCTTTTAATTGCTATTTTTTCTTCTTTTGAATCCTTTTTTTATTGATTTTTTTTTTAATTTCAATATTTGACATTTGATTTATTAGAATTTAGGCTTTGTGTTTTTTTTTTCTAGTTTGGTGCTTATAGTGAAATGGTCAGGTTATAAGTTCGCATCTTCTTCTTTTCTTTTCTTTTTTTAAAATAAACTTCATGGTTTTCTATATTTTCTTTTTTATATGGCTATCTCAATCTTAATCTCATGACTATGCCCATAAGTTTACAGGTTAGCTCGAGCAGGTTTGTATTTTTTGTTTTTTTTTAATTATTGTTTTTGTGTGATTAATTTTTTTTTATTTCATCTTTTAATATTTAACTTGTTAATAATTGACCTTATTGATTTTTCCATATCATTGTTTTTACTTATATTTTTTCATAATCCGACATTGATTTATTTTTTTTAAAAAAAACCTTTATAATTTAATTTGCTTTCCTTTTTATATGTTTATCGCTCGTGAATTTAGCAGTTTAACTCGAATGCCTTCAAGCCTTTTTTCTCATACAATTGCTGTTTTTTAAATCCTTTCATATATTTAGATTTTAAAAAAAAAATATTATTTTTCAATATTTAATTGAATAAAAATTAAGTTTCAAGTTTTTTTAAAAAAAATTATTGTTTCAAATAACTCATGATTTAATAAATAAACACAAGTTGTCATTTTTTTAATTATTTTGTTTTTTGTTTTTACCATTCAACATTGATTTTTTTTACCCTTCTTTAAGATGTGCTTGAATCGACTAAACATATATATTTTTTCCTCCAGGTAATATAACTAGTAATTATATATACTTTGAGTTGCAAAAAGTTCAATACAAATTAGATAAACAAAATATGGTCCACGGAATCCCAGTTTTCTTATCACACGAGTGGAAAATCTTCACAGCAAAACTCATCTTAATTTGTTCACTTGATTCACACGGGCACCTTCTCGTGCTTGCTGCTTCCAACTGAAAACAACACATCACATAGCCATACGGTTATAAGCACCAGGCAATGAAAAGATGGAAGTTAATCCATGCTTAAGTTTGTTCTTACTATGGGATTTAGCATAATAAATTTATACTCACGGTTCAGTGCAGAAACTTCGGAGCTCTTTAATACGCGCAGCCTCTTCACTGTGGAAACAAACATGCTACAAATCACAGATAAAATAAGTGTTAGTACAAACCAACTACACCAGTAAGGAACCCAGATCAAGAAATTCAATACCCTTCAGTATTAGCTTGCGGGGAACAATGGTACGGTATTTTTTTTAGGTGAAAAAAGACATGATAATGCATTCAATTATGAGAGAGATAGCATACATGCAATAAACAAAATAGTAGATGAATTTGGCAAGGATATCATGGTTTTAAGCGATTAGGAATCCAATGCAGTTAATCTGGACATGCTAAAGGACATAAAAGCATAAAATTGGTGTTTGGTTATAGGCTGGTAATATAAAATCAAATCCACAGCAATTAAGATGCTTACTGCCATGGGACATCCCCAACAAGCATCCTGTCTCCTTCATTATCCTCATAAACAAACTTATATTCCCCACTTCCGTCCAATACACCCGTAATTGCTTTCTCTTCCTCTTGCTTGTTCATGATTCCATTACAAGAGGAATCTCTTTGAGCTATACAAAGGACACAAAAGACAAAAAAAGAAAATAAGACACCCTTGTCTATATAGTAAGTAAACATTAACACATACGTCTTGGGATTGTTTAAGAAAAACAAGCAGCAAATTATCCAAGAATATTGCAACTCAAACAGCAATTAAACAAACATAAATTGGACTAACCATTGCAATCAAATGGTTATAATAGAACCTATGGATATGCCATGCCCTTTGCAGATTGTAAATTGACAGTGCATGTTAATTTATGAAATCAATAAACTTGTTAATATATATTTAACATAACTATCGAATCTAAGCACATCCATTATTGCTATCTGGTAACATTAAAAAGCCTCAATAATTGACCACACGGGTAAAAGTGTTACCATACAAAAGTTTTGAGAAGAACCTGCAAGAAGGCCTCTAAAGAGTTCATCAACAGCAGTTGAGAGTTTTTCATAGCTATCATAGGCTTTGAGGTCCACTTTCCTTCCTATGGGAACACCTTCCATATTGATCTTGACAAATAACCCTTTCTTGCAAGTTCCAGCTGGTTTATTTTGAGACTCAAAGGTTGGTTTTGAATTGCTGCCGCTGCTGGTTGCAAGATTCTTCCTGAAAGAACGAATTGGAGGCCAACCAACTACTGGACCAGGTGCAATTCTGTTTTGAAGGAGCATTAAAGAGAGTACAAAACAATAAATAATAGGGAAGGAGATTAAGATCAAAACTTCATTAAAAGGCATACATGTAAAGAAAAAGAAAAGTAGAACCAGCACAAAAATGGAAGGATAACAGTTAAAGATTTTGATAACCAAACAAAGCTAGCAGGCATCTTGAATCAACAGTTGTTAGAGGTGGTAAATTTTAAAACCAAGAAAAAATAATTACCACATGCACTAGCTCATCGATCAAATTTAACAAGTAAAAACATACTGGCAGAAACAATGGTATGGACCACACATCATCTAGCTGAGTAAACATGTGAATGAATATCCCCTGTCAAAAAAGCTGCAAAAATACAGACTGCGAGAGAACAGAGAAGGGTAAAAAAGCTGGAGTACCTTTTCTGAGAGCTGTTGGGAACAGCTGTATTGGCAGGAGCTGGTGTTGAAAATGCCTTCTTTTCTGCACACTGCGGCAACTCTACTACCACTTTAGTGCAACAGGGCTGTGAGGATTCCTTGTCCATAACAGGCAGGCTCTGTTGGGTTGCAGTTGCTGTTGGTGGTGTGGATGATGATGGAAAATTGAGATACGAAGGAGGAACCTTTCCCTGTTGTTTTTTATTAAACCAAACATGTGAATTCTCAGCTGAAGAAGGAAACTTGTGATTTTGTTGGTTTCCATTGGTGAAGTACCCAAAAGAGAGAAGTTGAGACTCGTGTCTTTCTCTATTGCTGGTGCTTTTGAGAGACCAGTCTTCACCAGGTGGACCGAGCCTTAGTTCAAGCTTTCTGTCTTCCGAGGAGGATCTTTCATCTTCTCCCTTACCAAGCCATTCTCTTTCTTTGGGAATCAAATCCAGTAACTGAGGACATGCCTCGACGTTCTTTGAACAACCTTCCATTAATTTTCACCGGATGAAAATGCCTTTTCCTTCGACTTTTGACACGAGAAAGAAGTAAGAAAACTTTACAGGAACGTGAAACACCAAGGCATGAAAAGTTACAAAACAGGAAACATACAAAACCGTGTGATTATGAGCAAAGAAAGCAAATACTACAACTAAAACCAAAATAAAAGGGACTAAGTACTGCTTAGGCTACATACCTTTGTAAATTAGTAGACTCCATAACCAGCACTCAAAACCTTGAGCACCCACATCCTCAAATCACTTTAAAAAATGACCTCTAAAAACAAGAAGCTAGATAGGAGCTTCTGAGACGACCTTGAGATCTCAACTAGCAAAGCAAGACCCAGCCTTTAAAAACTCTCTCATCAAACCATCAAATAGAAAACAATAATATATCCCACGAAGAGAATGAAGAACAGAAAAAAGAAAAGGTGTTTCAACAACTCAAAAGCCAAAGGCAATGATAAGAACAAGGGAGGTATTGAGGAGTTCCACTTGCTTCTGGTGTACAAAGAGGAGATTGACTATGTAAGAGAGGTGATTTGAAGTAGAAAGTTGGGGAAGGAAATGGAAATGAAGGGAGGTTAAAAACCAGAGAGAGAAAGATTCCCTTTATCTATCTATATCTATACTAACAACTAATACTATAGAGAGACAGCTCAAGAACCCAAAAACAGTACACTAGGAATTTTGGAGCATAACGCACGCAACCGAGCAGGAGAAAGGAGGGGGGTTGGCTCTAAAAACGTTAGGTTGTTTAGCTGAGGAAGCAAAGCGTGCTGCTGCTGACCTCCCTTAAGAAAAGATACTCTTTTTCTCTAAACGCAAGACAACAACACACAAAAGTGTTGTATTTATTAGATTTTAATTTTTTAAAAAATTATCTCATTAAATTAAAAATACCAGTGAACAATTAAAAAAATAATATAATTTATATATGTCATAATTTAGAAATTTGATATTTATAACTTAGAGTGAAATCCAAAAACAAAAAATTATTAAACATGATGGAGAGAAGGAAGAGAAAAAAAAAACTCTAAATATATATCGAAGTTATAATTATAACATCATTAATATTATCTAAAAAATATCAACAAAATAAATTAAACAATATAAATAAAAAATATCAAGATGATTCAAGTGGATCACATTGATCACCAAAAATAAATCAGTCACTTGCTATTTTTAAATAGTAAATCTAATCTACTCAGGTTATTATTGGTGATTTTTATTAATATTATTAAATTTATTTTGTTAAAAAAATTTTATTATACCAATAATATCGTAATTAAACTTCTATTTGTCTCTAAAAATTTCTCTCACTCTCCTACCCATTTAATAATTTGTTTAGATATTACTATTTAGAATAATGACAAACTATAAATACCACGTTTTTCAATTGAATAAACTATGTTATTTCACTGTGTTAAAAAAATGCAAATAAGTAAAAATAGCCTTAGATTCTAGAGTCTTACCTTAGAAAGGGAGAGAAAGAAAGTACCACTCCAGTATTGTTTTAATGAGAATAGAAAGTGACTCCCAAAATCATAATATCGCGCCACTTGCTTTGCTGATTCATTTCCTAATTACTAGCTCATTTAGTTAAGACCAGTTCATTTGTTCGTGTTCTTCGCCGATGCAGGGCAATTATTTTAAAAAATAATATTTCGAGCATAATTTTCTTTTATTATGCTATTAAACTTGAATAAAAAAATAAATCTTTAAATCTCTTAACTTAAATTTTTACTTAACATAAACTTCCAATTAAATTATATAAAAGCAAAGTCAATGTGAATTAATTTATATATTAAAGAAAATCTGAATACTTTTTTTTATTAAAAAAACTAATTTTAAACAATTAAATTAAAATATATATAATAAGACAAAAAAAAATGTTGAGTCAAGTAAACTTTTCAAACTTATGATCCTTATTAGATTGGAAATATTAAACATGAAAAAACCGATTTTTAATAAATCTAACATTAAATGATGAATCATCACTATTATTATTATTATTATTATTATTATTATATATCATCATCACTAGTATTATTAATAAGTAATATTATTATTATTATTATTATCGTGATCACTATTATTATTGTTGTTGTTATTGTTACTGCTACCACTAATATTATCATTATTTTTATTCTTGTGACTATTATCATTATTATTAATGTTATAACCACTACTATTATTATTATAACAAGTTATTATTATTAATACTATTATTGTTATTACTATTGTTAATAATATTATTATTAGTATTATTAATGTTATAACCAATACTATTACTACTATCATTGTTTTTATTAATGTTATAACCACAACTATTATTATTATTATAACAAACTATTATTACTAATATTATTATTACTATTAATATTGTTACAATTATTATTAGCACCATTACCACCACCATTATTATTATTATTACTATTTTTATTATTATTATCATAAAAAAAAAAAAACTACTACTATTACTACAAATATTATCCCTATCATTAGCATTATTATTTGTTTCATCATTACTATTACTATTATTATTTTAATTATAATTATTAGTACCATTATTACCACTATCATTATTATTATTATTATAACTCATTTTTGGGCTATTCTCCAAATTCACCTCTTTTTTCTTTTCAAAATAAAAAATAAAATAATAATAGCAAGAAGACTAGCATTTTGGAAGAAAAAAAACTGTGAAGATTTCAAATCTAGAAAAAATCAAGCTATAATTTTAGATGAAATTAGAAGTGTAATTGTACCCCATTATAATCAAAATTAAAAAACCAATACAGATTTAAGGTCAAATTAAATGATTTTTAAACTAAAAGGATTTCAAATGTAGAAAAAATCAAACTACAATTTTAGATGGAATTGGAAGTCTAATTGTATCCTACTATACCCAAAATTGAAGAAATAATACAGATTCAAGGTCAAATTAAATTATTTTTAAATGAATCTGCATAAAACTTAAGCCCACGGATATAATTAGATTTCTAATAAGCTAATTTGATTTAATCATAGGTCAAATTGAGAATTTAATTATGCTCAAGAATTAATCTGGATCCAATTAAAGGATTTAATTAGGTGCAAGGACTTCATTATACTTTATATGAGTTCAATTAACTATATTAGAAGCTTAATTGGTGAAAAAATAAGTTTGGAAGCTCGTTTTGGGCTTAATTGAAAAGATTGAAATTTTAGGAGATCAAATTTAATTTTTACAAAGTTAATTAGTTCAAATCAGAGGTAAAATCACAAGAAAATCAAAGTTCTTAGGTCAATTAGGGGTTAAATTGAAAAAATTCACAGTTAATGATCATTTTGCAAAAGGCATCAAACTATGTGAACCCAATTAGTTAAAATCAGGGGTGAAATTAAAGAGATTTGAAAATTTAATGGTCAATTAGAATCTAAATTGAAGAAATCCAAGACCAAGGACCGAAATGAACAAGACGTTGAATTCGAGGCTGAAGTTGAAGTTCATCGGGTGTAAAATTGGAAGTTTAAAGTCAATTACGGGTGTAATTGAGAGAAATCACAAATCGAATGACTAAATTAAATTTTATCAAAACAGCGTTGTTTACTGTTCATCATCTTCTTCAAATTTCATTGAAAAGATTGTTCAAATGGCTACTTTTTAGGAGCATTTAATGCTTAATCTCTTCATCAAATTTAACAAAACTTGCACGAAAATAATTATTGAGATTTGACCACACCTCGGTATAGTTCTTTTTAACTGATGAACACCACAGTGCCCATGGTGTCGACCTGAAGAGGCCAACTTAAACAGCCTTCAATTGTCAAATTTGAAAGTTCATGATATCCACTTTGAGCCAACGAGTGAGATCCTTCCTAGCCAAATCAAGAGCCAAGATTTGACACCATTAAAGTCAAAATATCCTTCTTCCAACCTATAAATAAGGATGGATTTCATGGTCTGAGATAGAGGAAAATAAGGTGCAAAGTTTGGAAAAACTCGGCCTCTCCCTAGTTTTCACCATCTATCAGCTTCATTCTCTCTTTCTACCACAACTTCAACTTTTACAACCACCCCACAACCATGATGTCAGCCTCTCCACCAACAGCTGTCCACCTTTATGTTAGGAGTAGTCATTGTAAACTCCTTCCTCTTCATCATAAACTCTTCCTTCAGCAACCAACACCCTATCTCTGTTGTTGCCACCACAAGCCTCCACCGTTGCAACCACCAGACTCACATCGGCCTCCCAGACCACTAGTCAGACTTCCCAACACCAAGTGATGGTTATGCATGCAGAAGACATATTAATTAACATGGTTGCTAGGTTAGCCTCGCAACCATGTAAGCCATGGGCTGGATCCGTTCTAGCCCAGCCTAAATGGCTGGGCTGAGTTCGGCCCACCAAACACTCAAAAAGTTTTAGATTAATTTCCTTCGTAAAAAAAAATGTTTTGTTTTCATGCATACGATCAAATCCTAAAAGTTTTCCAAGTATATTTTCATAAAAAACAAAGAAAAAATTGCATCTTTCTCATGTTTTAAAAATGCAAAAAAAGAAAAGAAATTGTAACTAGTTTATAATTATCTGTTAGTGTTTAGCTAAATGATAAAAAATCCTTCATCAATTATTTTGTTCACTTTATATTTAAAGCATTAGGGTTTAGTTGTAGACTTTAATATTCAGAAGTGTAAAACTATATAGTAGAGTATACCCTCAGATATTAAAGATACAAAGCGCAAAATAAATGCAATGCTAAAATTTAGACCATAGAATAGTTAAGATTTCACCCACTAAGGTTGAGATTCTATCTTAAAGAGAGATCTTCCTTGGACCTTAAAAAAGACTAACAAGTAGAAACTTGACTTAAAAAAAAACAATTAAATAACAATGCAACTTATCTTAGGTAGGGTGTACTGGGGGTGATGCGTATTTTTCTTACACAACCAGTCCCTTACTTGGATTCTCACAAACCTAGTAACCATAATACTAGGCGATGATTTCTGAACCTTATAGTCATAATTTTATGATTGTACCCAAAACACTTTCCTTCCCGACAATACCTCTCACGAGGCAAAAACTCATAACTAATTTAAATTGATTTTTTATTTATATAATTTCATCGTCCCTGAGTTTTTTTTTCTACAAGATTTGATCTTTATTTTTTTATTACTATTTTTTTCTTTTTTTTAAATTGATTTTTTTTTTCAATTTTATTTTTTAACATTAAATTAGTTAAGAATTGAGCTTTTTGATTGAGTCTGAGTCTAGAATTTTACAAGTTATGAGTTTTAGAAATTAATTCAAGTTTAGAAGGTTATTCGGGTTTGCTTTGTTTTTTCTCCCGACTTTGCTTGGTTTTTTTTTTCTTATTTTTAAGCTCATGTTTTTTTAGTTTCATCCTTCAACATTTATTTAATTAGAGATTGGACTCCATTAATTTTTTCTTTCTTTCTATGAGTTTTCACTAGTTTTAAAAATTACTTGAGTTATCTCGGGTCCTTTTATTTGTCGTTCTTTTATAAATTTAGCTTTTTTTAAATATATTTTTAATTAAATTAAATTAATTGATTAAGTGTATACACGAGATGATTACTTCACGATATTTTGAAAAAGAAAACAAAAAATTATTGGGTACATCATTTTATTGGCACGAATAATTGTTTGATTAAATAAAAAAATTTATTCAAAGAAACAAAATTATTAAACACAACTTAGTACATGCCCTTTATTGCGAGATCAAATATCTTGATCTATATCTATCTCTTGATTTTTCTAGTTTAGTCTTTTATTATCGTTAATGACTCTTTTTTTACACTTATTGGCTCATATAATTCTTGATTTATTTAATTAGATGCATGTATAAGTTTTTTTTTTTATTGGGATTTTTTATATGGAAAAAAACACGTTTAAAAAGCTTGTATATTCATTTTTTTTTGCTAAAATATAAAATTATTCTATCTGTAACGAAGCACGAGTCAAATAGCTATAGTGTGTGTATGTCTCTGGTCGGCTGTCATCTTTGTTGCATGTTGGCCTCCAAGGATCATAGGTAGAATAGTCTTTTAAATATTATAGAGTCATAAAGATCATTTATGTTTCCTTTTAAATTTTAATATTATGACAATTTATAAATTACAAAAACCTAAAACATGTATGAAAAGTATTGTATATATGTCTGGATTTACTATGAATTGTAATAGTGAACTAATGATTTTTTACTTAAAAAATCACACAATGTTGTCATTCAGGGATAAAATGATCTTTTCACTTGGTCCTTTTATTATTTTAAAATTATTTAGGGGCATGTCGGTCTTTTTGTTATTTTTTGGAACAATAAAAGTACTTTATTGCCCTTTAAAACAAAAAAAAACATTTAGCTATGTTCCAAGGGCTTTTTATATATATATTTATAGTTTTTTGCTACAGTGTAATGATTCTTTTACCATTTGAATACATTTTTTAATAGCTTTGTTATAGGGGTATATTCATCATTTCACGAAGGTTTTTTTCATAATAATTATTTGGTTATATGGGAAAAGTAGTATTTCTATAAAAATAAAAAAGTTGCACGCCAGCATGCAGTCTTTTTATCGTTTTCAAGAGGCGTGTGCACCTGATTCTTATGGTCAAAAACATTGTTTCACCATGTTATTTGATTTTCCTCGACCTCCTCTTTCTCGCTATTAAATGTGTGTGGCAACATGACCTCTAGTGAGGTGCCAACGATCTTTTCTTTTTTATTTTTTTTTCTTTTCTCTTTTCTCCTAGAAACCCTAGTCTGACCATTCAAATTTGCATATATCCCTTCAAGTTTGTTTTCTTTTGAATTCATCCCTTCTTTTTTAATTCCTATATTTTTATTTTAATTAATTTTTTTTTTCAATTTTACCATTTTCTAATTTTCTCACTCTTTTAGATTTGGTCCTCATTCTTTTGGTTTCTATTTTTTTTTATTTGAAATAGTTTTTAATTTTTTTCTTTTAATCACTCTCCTTCATTTTTTTTTCTTTTATTTTTGATGCTATTTCTTTTCATTGTTAATTTCTAGACTTTGGTAAGTCTTTTTATTTTTTTAATTTGATAATTGTTTTTTCAATTTCATCTTTGAATTTTATATTTGTTGACAATTGAACCTTTTAATTAAACTCGTGTCCAAAGTTTTATGAGTTGTGAATTAGGAAAATCAATCTAGGTTTTAATTTTGGTTTAACTAAGAAAAAATACCCTTAACACTTAGCTTGGTTTTAGGGTTTTTTTTTTTTTTTTTTTTAATTTTTTAATTTCACTCTTCAAAGCACAATGTTATTTCTATATTGCCCTTAAAATCACAAATTGTAAGGCTTGGCTTAAGGGACTTATTTGTAATCGCATACTGTTTTTTTTTAATGATTTATTCTTGGGGGTAATTTTGTATTTTAATTGATATCTATAATATTTTAAAAAAGTGTGTATATATATATATATTTATTTATTTATTTTGTCTTTCAATATTGAATTTGTTGAGAAATAAATATCATAGGTGACTTTTCTCCTACTTTGTATAAGATTATCACATTCCCAGGCAAAAACAATTATCAACTATAAATCCCAATATTGAAAATATAAAAAAATTAATTGTGATCCATAATATTTTATAAAATATCTCGCAATCGAATTGTTATAAAAAAAATAACTCAATATCTCAACATCATCTATTTTTTAACATTTAGTTAAATAAAACATTATTTTGAAAAAAAAATAAGTTGTTAATTTTTGCATCTACCGAACGATTTACTTTTTTATATGTCAGATTTAATTCTCATTCTTTTAATAAACTTAAAAAAAAATTAAAACATTAATAAGTTAGAAGCTAAATTAATTTTTTTTTTTGTCTAGAAAATAATTTTTATTGACTATTTTTTTTAATGATAAACAAACACAAAAAATTTCAAAAATATTTTTTTAAAAAACAACTTTTTATAAAACAGAAGCTAAGTCCTCTTCCCTTTTAGGGTGCGTTTGTTTACCTTTAACTTTGGTGTTTGCGGTGCAAAAAAAGCAGTATTGTGTTTGGTAACACACCAAACTGTGTTTTATACTATGAGTTCCACTAAAAAGTTAAGTTTGAAATGCAATTTTTACATGTTTTTTAATTGAATTTCATTTAATACTGTTTGTTTTTGTGTTTCAAAAACGCTTTTGAAAAACTTTAAATTTTTTTTATTTTTTTCTTTACTTCAAATTAATATATATTTTTTTGTATTTTCAAATCAATTTAATGTACTGATATTAAAAATAATTTTTTAAAAATAAAAAATATTATTTTGATGCATTTCTAAGTAAAATATTTAAAAAAACAACTACAACCATAAACACAAAGGCACATTGACATGCTTATAATATGAGCCACTACACAAGGCAAAAATCTTCTCAAGTTTATAATAGGACACTATGATAGCGTTTATATTGCTATTGGAAAATATTTTTTATGTTATCAAATCAATTTGATATACATTTTATTAAAAAAATTTCAAAAAATTTATTTATTTTTATTTTTTAAAATTAATATATTTTTTTATATTATCAAATCAATTTGGTGTGCATCCCATTATATCTTTTGATTAATTTCTAGAATTGGATTTTTTTTTTCAAGAAGGCCTAGCTCCTTCGAAGGCCATGTCTAATTTTTCACTAGCATTTCTTCCACTCAGTTCTTAAATAGTTAACGCCAATGCAAGCCAAGTGCTTCGCCCATTAAAACTCTCCATCAAAATTAAAAATCTGCAAACATTAACAAAAAAATATTAAACAAATCAAAACACAATGTATTTCATCATAATTTACGCTAATTAAACAACTTACTCTATTTTTCTTCCTTTTTTTTCACTTTTAAAAATTAAGTTCAAAGGCATGTTCAAAGCCCTTTAGATCTATTTGTTTTTGTATTTTTAAAATATTTATGAAAAAATTTAAATTTATTTTATTTTTTTATTAATTTCTAATTAATATATTTTTAGTTTTTTCAAAACATTTTGATTTGCTGATGTTAAAAATAATTTTTTAAAAATAAAAAAACATCATTGACATGTATTTTGGCACAAAAAATTATTTAAAAAGTAATCACAATCACAGTAAAACAAGCTCAAAACCCACAAACATCCTTAATCCTAAAATATATGATCCACAATTGAATCTCTGTCCTCCTTACCTGCAGCACCACCACCAATCTCTCGTATGGTAGGAAATCTTCCCCTAATTATGATCAATTATGATTGAGCGCAATTCATCTTCTCTGCAAAAATCATCCTCAAAAGTTATGAGAATAGTTTCGAGGATCATACCCAAAATCCTCTGGACAAAGATGTTTCATGTTCTTTCCTCTCTTTCCAATCAACCCACGATACTTATCCTTAATATCCAAATCATCGGTTGTTGATTTGAGCCAGGCATGAGGTGATCTTGGTGTCTGTGGCTGCAGCTTCCTACTGTTATTCCAATCTTGCTCATGATCTTGATCAAGCATCTCATGCTGACGGGTCATGTCAATAGTGGGGGAGCAACAAAGAGAAGATTTTAGCTTGGCTTTTAGAGAAAAGCTGGAGAATCACTATATTAATTGATCATTGGCATCGCCATTTTTTCAAAGAATAATTAACAATTGTTGCAGCTTTCAAGGAGATAGGAAATGAAGCTATTTTTATAGAGAAAACCAGTTCAACAAAAACTTAAAGCATTTGATTTAACAGTACACCTAGATAGAGGAAATACCTAACAATAGGCAGACTAACCAACCATTTAACCGACTAAGCACGCAAATCAAGTAGTTTAATTGTGAATGGAAGGCACATCGATGTTGATAAAAATCCAAACCATCACTCAAAAGAATTGGAATGACTGGTCAAGAGGCCTTCAATAGAATAAGACGAAGCAAGACTGTCCCTAGACCTGAAACTAATTAACAGACCACCAAACTTCTGCCCGGCCCCATATCATTGCCTAAAGGAAATTATAGTATAGAAGTCCAGGATGGGGTTCTGTATCACCGTCTTCTCCCATATTAATGTAGGGCATTTGAGGCTGGGAAGAAATTTGAATCCATAAATAAGGAGCAATTAATAAATGAAAATTGTGATTTAGGTATACAACATGTACATGGAGATTGCAACTACCATTGCATGCACCTAACGACAACTTTCTGTTAATGGAAAAAGATAATCCCAAGTGGAATTCACAAAATGAGTGTTCATGTGAGCTAACAATTCATAAAGATTTAGGTGCATGTGAGCTCACAGATACATAGAGTAACAAAAAATAATCATAAGGCAAAAACCAACTAAAACAACTACTACTCAGTGTTGAGGTTGACATCAGGTCTTCCCATCTCAAATTTGACCCTCACAAATCTAGAGGATTGCAACATGAAAATATATTATTCACTTTACATTTTTGTCAACATTTCAGATTCAATCTTTTTTTTACTATGCAATACAATCAACCAAACCACCCAGCAATATCTACTATCCTGAGGAGGGATATGAGAGAATTATTCTTGTATGGTCATCATGGGGGATCAAACCTGAATGTCATCAATTCCAGGGTGCAGATTGAATTAGAATTCCAATTAACAACAACCATAGCAACAAGTTTTAACACACTGAACTATCTTCACTCGGACTGTGTGAAGCACAAAGAGTATAAGGTGAAAGCTATTATAGCATTGCAAAAACAACGACAGAGCTATCATGCATGGAAAATGCAAATAGCAATTCAAGTCACAAAATATGTTGAAAGTCAAAAGGGCACTCACTGGAATACATGTTGAGAACAACTTCCACCATCTCTGGTTAAAATCAATTGCTTAATATCATATACATGTTTCCTTTGTACCTGATAAAAATAAAAATAAAACAGTTCAATGAATTAACAGTAGAGACCCATGCTATGACTCAAGTGAATGTTTGACTTGATTGATCATCAAGATGTTTCCTTTTACACTTGATGGAAAGCAATTAAAATTATATTAAAACCAGAATTAAAACCTGGACACAAAGAGAGGACCAAACAAACTGTTTCCTCCAATCACATCCCAAAACAACAGGGATCAACATGGACTCTTCTATCAGCATAATAAATCTCTAAGCGAATTCGAACACCCAACATGTAGAAAACATTATATTCCATTTAACATTTTTATAAAAAAAAAAGAAAAAAGAAAAAGAAAGGTCAACTTTCTCAGAATCCTAGTCAAACACATTACAGGCAAGATACAAAGAAACCAATTCAGAGCATCCATAATTCCATTCTAACAGGAAACCAAAATTTCCATTCAATATTTAGAAATAAAGCAATTCAACACCTTATCAACTCCCCATTTCAATTACCCGCGAAGAGCAACATCATCCATGTATAAATTCGAACCTCATCTTTCAGTTCTTATCTCCCACAACAAAATCCTCCTGATGTTCCCCAACCTGCCAGGAAATTCATAATTCATAAATTATATTTCAATTTCAGTATAGCATATTATAATTTGCACCACAGCAGACCTTGGTAAAAACCCAAAGCAATAAAGTACATGTCTGAATATTTAAAATAAAAAACATATTAATGAGTCAAATACCAAAATAAAACACAAATCGATAAAAGAAAACTTAGAAAGGTGTCCTATGCCTAAAACCTTTAAAACCATCCTCATCATCAGTGACGCGAGAGCAGGGCCATCGCTCTGTAGATTTCTCTTTTTCGTCATGGCTTCCTTGCCCCCCTTTTTTCTTCTTGGATGGTGCCTCCTATTTCGACTTTCGTCATGGTGCCTCCTATTTCGACTTTCGTCTATCAGTTTGTGTTAGAAAAAGGAGAAGAACCACCACTGCCAACGCACCACCTTCACCCTCTCTCGGCAGCATTCTCTTATCTCCGATGCAGCATCCTTCTCCATTTTTCTCCAACCTGCGATTCATCCCTGTTTTCGGTATGGATTCTTTTTATCTTTTAAAAGTACTTTAAAAATAATTTTTTTTTAATTAATATTTTTATATTATTTTAATATGATAATATTAAAAATAATTTTTTAAAAATAAAAAAAATATTATTTTAAAATATTTCTAAAAAACTTATTTTAAAAAACAATTACAATCATTAAAAAAAAAAAAATTAGAGTAAATGAAAATGAAAAAGAAACGATAAGCTAATGAATAAAAGCTTGCCACGTCTCAAAAGATCAGAAAGAAAGGCAATGCGAAAACCCCACACTACCCTTTCAACACAACTAAACCTTCAATCAATATGAAGGGTATAATCGTTACTGAACTATTAAAATCCACATTTAAAGCACTCTAGGTCAACAGTGTTTGCATAATCCATAAGAATATTTGTATGGTGACAAAATTTACAAAAAAGAAAAGTACAAGGGCAAAAATTGACGTCAGATGGAGAGTCTCACACACAACAAGCACAGTAAGAAATAATAATCTGTGGCTCTCACCCACACAAGTGACAATACGGGGTGCTCTCAAAAGAAGAAAAGGACATGACGTGCCCTCATCGCAGAAGGGCACAAACAATTGGCATCCCTGATGTTGTCACAGGCATACAGACTGAACACAAAAGTGTTTTAAGTTTCAACTACCTTTCTTTTCTGTCTGAACTGAAGACTAAAAATCATACAAAATACAAGAAAAAGAAAAAGAAAACAGGAAGAGAATCTGTTAATATCTTAAGAGAGAAATGAGATTTAAATACAGTGTTTGATTCTCATCGAAGAAAAGAAAAAAAGAAAGTGTTTTATCGTGTAATTTTAATAAATAATAAAGAAAAAGAAGTGAAAAAATGGCGATGCCGCAGATGGGATTGCTGGCTTGGCTTGACAAGAAGATCGTGGATCCTCTCTATCAAATCCTTCGCAGGTAGCTTCTCTTCAATCTATTTTTTTATAGATGAGGTTCTGTGGTGGTGTTATTTTATTTATTTATTGGCAGGGGTTTAGAGCCGAAGCAATTGGCTTTCTCAACGGCACTTGGTATTGCTCTCGGAATATTTCCTATATGCGGTATGTATGTATTTTGTTCTGTGGATAAACTCGATGAGATTCTTGAAGCTATTTAATGAAATTTCTTGGAAATGATTGGCAGGTGTTACCGTTCTGCTTTGTGGACTGGCTATTGCGCTGCTTGGATCTCTTTGCCATGCTCCCACCGTGCTTTTAGCTAACTTCATCGCTACTCCCGTAGAGCTAAGGTATTTCTGCTTTCTTCCTGGAATGGATCATGGTACCGTATCCATCTTCATCGTTGACATTGCGTGATTTTTTTTTTAAGGAAAAAATTATACCTGGCATTGATCCATTTTCTACCACATTTTCTGATTAATTATCTATTTATACTGCGGCAGTCAGTCAAAGATTTAAGGAAATATTTGGTGATTTGGTCTCTGAATGCTCAAAGGAGCTTTGATGTGCATTTGGACTTGATAATAACATTTTCAATTTCTTGTCCTTTTGTACATGCATGCATTGCAGCGCCTTAAGTATGTCCTAGATTCGTTTTTCTTTTTTGAATTCTGATTTTATGTTTTTCCTTTTCAAGTTTGGTGGTGCCCTTCTTGCGATTTGGCGAAGTTATGTCTGGTGGACCTCCTTTTCCTTTGACATCCGATGCATTGAAAAAGGTTTTGACAGGACAAGCTTCGCGTGAAGTTATATTAAGTATTGCCCATGCTGTAAGTAGCCATATTGGTTCTAACCAACACTCTTACTCTCCATCTCACATGAATGAACGCTATTGTACTCCGGTGTTTACCTTCACTGGACATAAAACTCCTTAAGTATTTAGGGTAAACATCTTGGGATGAAGAAAGGAGTCAGCATACTAAAGTAGAACGTTGAATTTAGAAGTCAGGAGATATGGTGTTCCTAGGGATCATTTAGATATGAGAAGGTTATTGTTATTCTCATTGAAACTCTTATATAAATAATAGAATCACCAAAACATCTCTTGGTTCAAATAGATTCAAACCCTTCAAAACATAGTAATCCTCGAAAGGAATAATTTCTAGATGACAGCCTCTAGATAATCAGTTGGGTAATATGACAATCAAATATCCACATGGAGTAAAATACTCAACATCAGTAGCTGTGTGCTCAATCTCTGAGAGGATTGAGGGATCATAGTTTATCTTCCTCAGCTTAAGCTAGAGTTTGGTTTCAAATATGATCCCATTTCGACAAACTTGAGCTTGAACAACTTTAAATGTTTATTTTGTACTCCACTTGGCTTGTGGTCCCAGATTGCTGTACCCTCTCTCCCTAATGCCTTATCTGCAGACTGGCATTATTATTAAAAGAGGCTCGGTTGATAAGAAGTGTAAACAATTCTGGGAAATGTATTTTTAAACCAAGATCCAAGACCACGGTGCCAAATTGGTACAAGTGATAGCAGCATTTTCTAATAATGCTAATCCTACGTGCTGGATGAATGTTGAGGATGCCTCCATAGGACCATCTAATTAGTGACTTCAATGTTTTGTTCATAGTGTAAGGTTTTAATAGGGCGGGTCTGTATTTGTGAATGAATTTCTCGAGTGCTACAATGTGGTGGTTGGAGGATTTTGGTTTCTTTAGGTTAGTAATCTAGCACAGGTTTTGGTGTCTGAGGTGGGATACTGAGCCAGTGTTCTCGATGTCCATAACTAAATTTTGTTAAGAAGATTAAAGAATTCGAGCCACATACAAGATGATGGATCTTATTTGAATTATGTGCATGCAACCAGCACCCAGAAGTACAAAATCCATTCAGTTTATGAAGATGCTGTCACATTAATTATTCACTGTCTAGAGAATGTGGATGGTATTTTTTTTATTATTATTATTAGGGCATGTGCATTAACAAATAATGAAGACGTAGAAACCCCTGTTCCCTCAAACGCAGACAAAGTCCAATGTACCATTAGTTCAAATTAGAACAAGGAGGATTAGATGGGTTACAAATTAAGTAGGAAATCACTTTTAATAGGCGACCATCTTTTGCAGCTAATCAGCTTCTGACAAAACAGGAAATAAAGTTCTTCCTTGTCTTCTTCATGTTTCTGGTCATAACTACTCAAAATGTGGACAACAAATAAAAGATACATTGGCACTTGCTTTGGCATGTCCAACATTCTTTCAACAACAAAGTTTCTTATCTTTCATTCCATGTCGCAAGATGTAGTAAGCTGAACTGTTGCAACCAACAACCTTGAACTTCTAATCACTATATAGTTTGCAGCTTATACTGTCAATTTATACTGCACTAACTCCGGCGATCAGTTGATATGCCTGCTCACCTAATTTGACTCCCAGTGCTGATTGTTGTAAAATTTTAGATTAGATAGAACGTCCAATTACTGTAGTGGATCTGCAATGCTTTGACTTGTTCTTTTCAGTTTCCTCCTTGAACCACTGGGATGATTCTGCACTTCTATATGGGTTGAGATTTGGAGCTCACGAGGAAATCCATTTGGCTATAGACATTTTTTAATATTTATTTTATTCCCTTTCAGAGGCATTTTATTTTATGTGATAATTAATGTCATCACAATGATTTTGCAGCTGTTGGGATGGCTAGTAGCAGCACCTTTTATTTTGGCTGCACTCTACATAATATTTTTGCCATGTTTCAAGGTCTTGGTTCACAAGTTCAGCACCGTTCAATCAAGCCCAATGAAACCATCAAATTCACTCGCAGAAATCAGCTTAAGGTAAGGGATGTTTGATGAATGTTTTATAACCCACCTATATACTGTTCATTGCACTGACAACAAGAAATGCTGATTAACGTAATAATACTGTATGTACATAAAATCACAGAAACTTAGTGTGTACATAATGTCATGCCTTATGAGCTTGTCATGGTCAATTTTCTTCCAAAATGTGTACCTCCCTTTGCATCTATGAAAGTGGAAACGTTCTTGGTTTAATTTTGCCAGAGGAAAATCCTACTAATGTTTCTGTTTCTCTTCATCTCTTTGGGTGCGCTCTTTGATTGCATTCATCAAAATGTCAATTTAATCTTGGTTTTGGGTTGGCCAGAATCTGACCTTGCACCTTTCTCTAGTGTTGTGAAGAATGGAGTAGTGCGAGTGGTAGAACCATATAAAGGGAGCCTGTCGCCTTTTGTTTGCTTGGTTGCATTTCTACCTTTGTATTCACTAGGAATTTTAGTGACTTGCTTAGAAAGTTATTGGTTTCAGTTTTGCTTCTGGTAATAAATGCTTCTTTTACCCCATTACCAATAGTCTTGATCGAGTCCACATTTGTTTATTTATTGTTCTGTCATCTCTTTGGTTCCGCTTCTAAATACCTAGTGAACATGGAAAGTTCCTGTCGCATATTGAACTCCAGGTCAGGGGATAGCAATACTGCATTGAGTCCCGAGGTACAGCTTTATGCTTGCTTTTGGTATGTACCTTGCTCTTGGAAAAATGTGCCAGATTTGCTTTCTGGGAAAGTGCTGGTGCGGAGCCAATACCAGTTCACTTGGATTTTTTTTTTGGCAGCTTCAATTTAATGAGCACATTAATATAGGCCATTGTAGTAATATATCTGACTAAAGGAAGGCTTTAGAGAGCATCAATGGGTTTTATAGTTTTTACTCTCGGAACCTGACCCAAGTCACCCCTTGATTTCTGTTTTCTGTTTTTGTTTTCAAAAAATTGAAAACAAGATATGAAAATATGTTTGTTTTTGTTTTTTTGTTTTGATGAATAAAAATTGACAATAAGTTTCAAAACTTTTAAAAACAAAAATTTTCTTAAATGTTTTCAGAACTTGTTGTTCCACTATTAATCTAATGTAGAACTTAGGTCATGATTAGGATGAAACTAAGTCCAGGACAGTCTGAGACTAGATCAAAGGTGCCTAGAGATCTGAAGAGACTGGCTCAAAAGTTGGGGCGGGGGGTTGGGTTGATATCAAGTCCCCAGTTTTAGGGGCTAGGCTAGATTGGGATCGGATTTGAGAATTGGGCCTCAAGTTCTTAGGGGTTAGTCCAAGACTAGTCGAAGATGGCAAGGTTTGGGCTAGGATTAGATCCCAAACATCAAGGGTTAGGCTCATGACAAGTTTGGGATTGAATTTTAGGCCATCATGAATCAAAATGATCTTAGAACTATGGAGCCTAAGATTAAGACCAAGTCACTTGGAGTTAACTAATACTAGTCTAAGACATGTTGAATCAAGATCGGTGTGATCGAGGATTGAGTTAGGACTAAGTGAAATCAGATTGTACCTTACCATAATTATCAAACTTGACTCGATGGGTTGATTTAGGAACTTGGTGACCTAAGGCCAAACCCGAACTAGGCTTGAAATTAAATCAACTCACCGGTCAAACCTTGGTTGACTTGATCGATCTGACCAGTATAACTTAACCTAATTCAAATACGATCGAGTTAACCATGAGATATAAAAAAGGAAAAGAAAAATCAAAATCACGTCATGGTGATCATTAAAAAAATTAAAAATGTGAATTGATTTGATTTGATGACCTAGTGATTCAAATCTTTTATTGGGTTAGATCTTAAATCGGTTTGACAATTATGTACCTTATAATTTTGAATAACATGAGTAAAAGTTCCATTAATTTGAGTATATGATTGAGACTAATGAAGTTGTGAAAAACTTTAGACTAGTGCTTTCCATGGTTGTTGTATCTTTGGGTTAGTGAAGTGAACGAGCTTGACCACTTATCTATAAGCTTTCCAATCAAATAAATTTCTTGTGGGAATATAATACTCACCAGTGTTTAAGTTAGAAAACATATGAGGATAAAATAATGTATAATAAAGTAAAATAGAATGAAATTGTAGGTAATGTGTATATATATGTTATGTATTTGTCTATTAAATTGTATAACTTGTTTAGTGTTTGTTTATGGTTCTTGAAATTGTTGAATAGTTATTGGTGGTTTTTGGAATTGCTGATTGATATGGTTCTCGGAATTGTTGAGTGGTTGATGCTAATAATTGCATGGCTTGGCTTGGCTTATCATACTTTGTGGCATATACCTTAGTTGCATCATCTATTTATAGTAAGTGGAGTACTTCAGTTTGTGAAGAGTGATGTGTTATTGGTGGGCTAATCTTGGCTTAATATTGGTGTAGAAGTTGGTGATTGAGTAGGTAGAAAATAAATAATGGCTAGAAAAGTGGTGTCTAGTTGACATAGAAAAATTTAGTTCCATACTGTAACCAATTCAATTGAAAATAATATAACCTTTAATTAATTCAAAACAATCAAATCAATGCCTATTGTTAAAAAACAATTCAAAACAATATATAAAAAATAAATTAAGGGGGCAATTGTCTCCTTTTGCTCTTACGTTGCTCCGCAACTGTTTATAATAGTTAGAGGGGTGTACTCAACAGAGCTTTAAGTGTGTCTTCGGGGCCTCATTTTTTTTTTTTTCCTCTCATGCTTTGTTTTTTTGTGCTAACCCATTTCTTTTCTTCTTTTATTTGTCGTTAAATCTTGCTTGTTTTCTTATGGTTATTAGATTTACATACAAATTCTTGTTGACTTATGTAAAATATATATATTTTAGTAAAGGTGCATATTTTAGAGAAGAAATGCATAGGACATGCATTTTGTTAGGAATGATTTTTCTTTTTAGTTCCCAAGAATTGCATATACATTCTCTGTGCAAGTATAACAAACACCACTTAAAGTGTAAACATAAATTTTTCTATGTAGAGTAGACACTATTTTTTTAGCTAGTATTTATTTTCTACCTAATCAGTCACTAATTTCTCTATCCATGTTAAGCCAAAATCAATTCACCAATGTCACGACACTCTTTACTCACCAAGATACTTCACACATTATAAGGCACTTCAGCTTTATTGCAACATTATTCTACATACTTGACATGTAAGTTGATGTGATCAAAGTCTATAAATTTCTTGGTCACTATGTAAAATAAGTCAAGCTATGCAATTTCATATATAAGTATCAACCATACAACAATTCCAAGAACTATAAACAACCATCCAATAATTCTAAAAACCACAAACAACCATTTGACAACTCATACAAGTTCATAGACAAAAACACAAAACATACAAATAAACACTCCTTATAATTTCATTAAACTGTTGTATCTTGGTGTTGTACATGATTTAATCAAATAATTATATTATTAAACTGATATTAAGCTTTGATATTTAGTCATAGTTTTGATATAAAGGACCTTGTTCTATATAAAAACATAACAATTTATTCCTAATGATCCTTTTGGAATCTCTGCTTTATTATCCTTATCTTTGACGCAAAAGGAATATATTAATAATGTTATTTTGGATATACAAGTTTTTACTAAAAATAATGAACTTCAATGAATTCCAGTAAATGAGCTAGATAATCAGATTTAGAATATACTTGAATTATTAGAAAGATATCACAATAACTTGATCATGATCTTTGAGAGTATTATTAGAACCACCTCAAACTATACTTGAGAGGAGTTTACGTAGTTCCAAGAGAGTTACCAGACTTGAGATTTTGTTTAAGCACGTGTGTGGTCATAGACGATGGAGGGTAGCCCAAACTGAGTTTGGGTTTTAATTTATGTTTTGGTTAAATTTATTTGAATTTTTAGTTGAGATTTATTAATTAAGATTTATTTGTTAGGTATTTTATTTAATAGGCAATAAGCTCAATTACTTGTTCTGGTTAGAGTTTTAGTCTTTATATTATATTTTTTAAAATGTTAAACATTTGTTGATGAATTGAATAAAAATTGCAAAGTGGTAGACTTTTTGAACCCCCATTCTTCTCTTTTTCAACTTTTTTTTTTTTATATAGCCTTTTCTTCCTAACTTGTTATTTCATCTTCAAATCTCGTTTATCACACATCAATTATCTAATAATTGAAATATTAAAGTGTACAAATCAACTATAAACTCTTAAAGCAACTATTTGACATTCTAAACCTCCTCTAAACCATCTTGGAAAAAAAAAATAGGGGTGAGGTGAGCGTTACATGCCCGATAAATAATAGTTTATCTTTCTAGCTGGACCAAGCATGCTAAAATTTACTAACATATATAACTTAAAATCAATTCATTAATTATACAAACATATTACTTCGTTCAAAGATTCAAAAGTTCAAAAACATATTTTCAAAAATATATTTTCAAAAACATATTTATAAATCATATGCAAACTTAAATAATTCAAACCAATCATTTTGAATATAAACATTGATTGTACACATATTCAAAGTCAAATTCAAAATCAAAGTACTACATTTGCTCTAACCATATTATGGTTAATAATGAATAGTATTTTTTCTTATGAATAGACATTAAGTTCTAAATAAACATGTTTATAAGTGTCGGTGTTTAGCTTCCAAAAACCGAGTCCAAAGCATTGTCAACCAAATTCATTTTCATTTTATTAATTAATAAAAAAAGGCACAATAAAAAAACCTAATTAATCATATTAATTTATTTATTATTACTATTTTTTCATATATATATATATATATATATATATATATCAAATTGTGTGAAATGTCCTAATTGTCCCTCAACCATAGTTAATTATAATTATTTATCAAAGGATAATGTTGTCCTTTCCAATTCAATTTTCCAGGATATTAAAGAGAGCTCTTAAAAAAATCACTTAATTATACAACAATAAAATTGTTTATTGTAAGAAAGGTAATTATTTCAACTTTATTAATAAAAAAAAATCTAGTATAATTCCTTCTTTTACTATTAACTCTTTTACAATAAATTTATTTTCATGGGTTTCTAATCTAATAAAAGGTGTAAGCAAGAATAAAAAATAAAAAAATAAAACAATCTAGGTAATTTGAAAGAAGAATAAGAAAAAAGGTTTCATTTAATTAAAATCTTGTGTTCTAATTCATTCGCTTCTTTTTTATTTTTCTTTTTCTTTTTTTACATTTGACTTCATTATAATAATAATTTTTCAAACAACAACTTATCAAAATTATATATACAAGTGTCAATAAAAATAAAAAAACAATATTTTAATATTTTTTGTGAGTGTATTATTAAAGAAAATAAGGTATATAGCTTGTGCATTGTAATGTGAAACTTTTTGGAATCTATTTTAGCTAATTATATGATCATAACAAAAACTCATAATAAAGACAACGAAATAAAATCATTGAGAAAAAATGTTTTTTTTTCTTTTTAAAATTTCCTTTTATGATTCATTTAATGTTCCCTCTAATTTTTATTTTATTTTATAAGAAGCACAATTCATTGACCAAAAAGTGAAAGATACATAGCATGTTCACATACAATAATTAACGAGATGTTGCTAACATAGTAAAAAAGGAAAAATCTCATTAAAAATAAATACTAAATTGATTGATATATAATGGATAGGATCTCAAATATAATAATATTTATTCAATTATAATTAATTTTGATTAAGCTTTAAAGAAGAAATTCATTAAGGTATTACAAAAAGAGTGCCTAATGATATCATAATGACAATCATAATTTCACTTGAAAAAAATTCATAATTAATTTTACCTATTTTATTTTAAGTAAATTGAAACAAAATGTTACAAAAAAAAAGGCTTTTAAAAAGCCCAAATGGCTAGGTATAATAGGCCTCCTTTTGGTTCAAAAAAATGTGGGCAAATGAGTGTGGGCCTGCTAAAATACTAGTTGATTCGTTGTCTACTCTAGATTTAACGCTAACCATCTCAAATGGCTAGAAAGTTGGATCATCAATTTCTTGAAAACTCATTTTAACTATTTTTTACTAGAAAACATCTAAAACACACCATAAAGACCTCGATAGATCTATTTTTGGCCTAAAGTTAGCCAAAAATTGGTCAAAAGATAAAAAATCAACCTAAATTCAAAAGACTTAAGCATAGTATACTTATTTTAATGAAGGCCCAAAAAATCTTAATGAAATTCATATCATTGAAAGGAACTCGTTAACATCAAGATTATTTTTTTTTTGTTAATAAAATCTAGCTAACAAAAATTTTTCTCTCTCTTATCCTGTTATTCAGTGACTTTCTTTCTTTTCTCAAATTTAGGGATTGAAATGTAATAAAAATAGAGTTTGGAACCAAAATATTAACCTGTCAAACTAAAAGGACTAAAGATAATTTGGCATAATAATCTAGGTAGAAAGGCATGTTTTTAGTGGGTGGAAAAAACTAATTTTGCAAACATTACAACTTTTATATATATATATAACATCAAGCATCAACTCAATATCAAAATTTTTATTGATATCATAACAACTTTATAAAAATCAAATAGAAATAAATTATTCATCTCAATCTCAATTGAACATGAATTTGAAAAGAAAAAAAAGTTAATTGACTTAATATAAAAATCCAAAGGACTAAACAAAAGTCATCAATATCCTTCAATCAAGTGATTAGACCTAATCAATAAGTATAAGAAGTCAACAACTAGTTGTAAGATGTTTCTCAAATCCAAACAAAATGATTTTAATATTTTTTATAGCAATTGTTTTTCTATTAAAAATATAAAACAAGGAAGTTTGTTTAATGTTTTTAAGAAATTTAAAACAAAAATAAAAATGAAAAATGATAACAAACTAATCTAAGATTTTGTAGGATAAGACCATAATTATAAGACATTACTTAGTGGGTGAATTTAATAACATGTTAATTTAGAGTCTAATCTAAGTTGGGCAATGAAAAACATAGACTTTTTATTGATCAAATTGAAGTCGTTTCAAGCTTTTACAAAAAAAAAAAAGAGAGTCAAAAGTTGAATTGATTTAGGTTAACAACTTCACCTACAACCTGAGTCTATGGTCGGGTCAACCCCAAGTCTGAGTCTAATTATTGTGGATACTATATTGATAAAAAAAGAGTAAATTATAATTTGATCTATTTATAAATTGATCCTTTTCCACCCTCTAGTTTTTAAAATAATTAATTAGTACCTATATCTTTTAATCTATTTATAAACTGATCTCTTTTCAGTCATTTAATGTTGTTTTTCAATTTATTTTATTTTTTAAGAAATAGAAAAAATAAAATTAGACTATATGTAAAGATTAATGAAAAAAAATACTAAATTAAGCTTGGACAACACCGATCATGTTATTGATTATTATTATTTAAATTAAAAAGACTATTTAATTCATTTTGAGAAACTAAAGGGATTGATTTATAAATTTACTCTAATACTAATAGGGATGACAATTTAACTCGAACTTGATGGATATTGACCAGAATTTACCCGAATGGATATGAGTTTTTGTTTTTCCATTAATGTTTGGGTAATACCTGAAGTTGAAAAGTTGGGTTTGAGTAGGGTATGAATATTGCACTGCCCAACCTGAAACCTTGTTCGAACTAGACCCCAACTATAAACATAACCTTAAAGTTTTAAAAAATTATATATGTACTCACCTATAAATTTAAAGAGAAACTAGGGTTTCTCAATCTCACTTACCTCTCCAACCGATTTAAGAGTAGATGATTAGTATTTAAAAATATATTTTTATCAAGATTTTATATCATTATTTTGCACTTGAAGTATCATAAATTTAAAAGGAAACTAGGGTTTCTCAATCCTACTTACCTCTCCAACCGACTCAAGAGTAGATGATTAGTACTTAAAAGTGCATTTTTATCAAGGTTTTATATCATCATTTTGCACTTGAAGTATCAATAACTCCTTAACTAGAGCATATTTTATAATATCATGTCTAATACTATAAGATACCTTTAATTTATTGTAAATATTTATCTTAAATGCAGGCCTATCACATAAATGAAATAATTGATTGATGAGTTTAACTACTGAAATTGAGAAGACAAAGAGAAGGCTAAGCTTAGAAAAGAGAAGTTGGTTTAGTCCAAACTGGAACATTGTTCAATCATTGGGTCATATTTGGAGTTGTAGTTCTTGGATTTTTGTTTGGTTTATATGGCTAGAAAGCTAAGACATATAATTTACATTGTACTTCAAGTAATTGAGCATATTTTACATGTTAGAATTAAAATGTGATTCTAACATGTAAAGAGTTGATTCTAATATTTATAAATATTCATATGTTATAATGATGAGAGCTCAAACAAAACAACTACAAAGTACCTTAACAAGTTAGATTAGCGTAACCAAAGTTTCGATGAGTTTGGAGGATTGTAAACTAAATGAAAATGGTTCAAATATGTTTCTTTGTTTTCATATAAGGATTGTAAACTAAATGAAATGGTTCAAATATGTTTTTTTGTTTTCATCTAAGGCATGGGTCATAATTTGAGAGTTTTGGAGAGCTTAGGTTTGTTATCAATTTGTGGGCAAATTTAAGTCCAAAATTTCACCACCTTATTGCATTGAAAAATAAGCCTATTCTATATAGTTTTCAAGTTCAGAATATCATCTTTCCAAATTGTTCAACAATATATACATTAGAGTTGTGTGCAGGAAGTTATGGTTGTTTTAATTTTTTTTTCGGTTCGGTTTATTTTTTATAAAAAAAAGTTAGCAAATCGAAACTTTTTTTTTTAAAAAATTAAAACCGGTTCAAACCGACTAGTTTCGGTTCGGTTCGTTTTTTAGGATAAAAACCGGTTTGGCTCGGGTTTTTTTAGTTTGGCTTGGTTTTTTCCGGGTTGGTTTAGTTTTTTCGATTTTACTAGGTTTTGGCTTGGGTTTTTTTGGTTTGGCTTGGTTTTTTCGGTTTGGCTCGGTTTTGGCTTGGTTTTGGCCCGATTACGAGTTTAGACTAGTAATCGGTTGGCTAGTCTGCAAGTATGCGTGGTTCCTCTATATGGATGGAAAGCTAAGAAATAAGCCTAAAACTTTTATGAGGAGTCCAAGATTTAAAAAGATTGTTTTCAAGTCCAAATTGTAGCAGCAACGGAGAAGTCTGAATTTGTCCTGCAACCTAGATACTATTCAATATTCATCCCATATCTCAAGTTCTAGAAGTCCAAATGACCTCAATTTTTTTTCCTGGAAAGCTGAGACAATTTTCTAGAACTTTCATGAGTTAAGTCTATTCAAATTTTGACGTTATCAATAACGCTTTGTTCAGACAAGAAGATAAGGATTGTCACCAAGTCAAGATGTGGTCATCCACTCAAGAATTAGTCATCAAATCAATAATTCACAATTTTGGCCTATAAAAGGAGGCATTTATCATGCATTTAGGCATCTTGGTTTTCAGATCAAGATCATGCTCTTTATTTCTTTCTTTATATTTTTATAATGTTTAAGTTTTATTCCGTGTTATATTTTCATTAATCTCTTATTTATGCCTTTTATTTCCTTTACTATACTTATATAATCATGTTCTCCTCTTGTTTATTTATATTTCTTTTCTTCATAATGTTTAACTAAGTTTATTATGTCAAGGTGAAAAGGTTTCACTAATGGTGTTAGAATATGTATAATATAAACTCAACATGGACTTCAATGTTTAAATCCAAGAAAGTTTGTTATTAACATGTCTTATCTTTTTATCTTATTAATTCTTAATACCTTGCTTGTTAAATGGTAAATATATATTTGTGTTGTATAACACTTGGTACAACAAATGCTTGGGACTTTCATAGCCAACTGTATGGTATAACCTACACCTGTGCTATGAAAAGAACTTGATTTGTTGTTAACATAAGCTAGCATCATGAATTCCTGACAATATTTAAAAGTTTGGTGTTACTAAAATAAGATAATTAATATGATCATGTTAAAAATTTATAATGAACTATTAAGGATAAATCATCTGATTGGAATCTCCTTTGTGTATGGTTTCCAGTTGATTAATAAAAAGAGTTTATATTATACTTATTTCTAATACTATTAGTAGATCCTTTAACCTTGACATTTGTTTTATCATTGCTAAATCCTCACATTAATTGTACATCTCAAAGTCCTCTTTAACTTATTATTATTATTATTATTATTATTATTATTATTATTATTATTATTATTATAGTTAACCTCCGTGTGGTTCGACTCCAGTCTTGCCGGGTTATTTATTACTTCGACACTCCTACACTTGGGAGAAGACATCAATCTTATGTCGTGTCAAGTTTTTGGCGTCGTTGCCGGGGAGGTAAATTGCTGTACAAATTATAAATTTTGTTATATTTTTCTCTTTTCACTTTTCTTTTATCTAACTTTTGTTTCTTGTGTTTTGTCTCCTTTCTCTTTTCTTCCTTTTATTCTCTTTTTACACGTGCATGAGAGTTTGGTCACGTACATTAAATGATAGACTTTGTAGGGTATCCTCATCTTCTTTAGAAAACATGGCTGAAGAGGATAATCAATTGCTTTACAATGAGAATAATGAGGTTAGAACACTTAAAGATTACATGAATCCAACAAGAACAAGTGCGCGATCATGTATCATTTTTCCTCCTGATGCTTCTCGTTTTAATTTTAAGCCAAACATTATTCAACTTTTACCTTCTTTTTATGGTTTAGATCTAGAAAATCCATACTTGCATTTAAGAGAATTTGAGGAAGTCTGTAACACATATAATGACTTAAATTATAGCATGAACACCATCAAATTAAAGCTTTTTCCTTTTTCATTAAAAGATAAAGCTAAAACATGGCCACAAAATCTTAGGTGATCCACTCGTGCTTGGGATGAAATGCAACAATAATTTTTAAATAAGTTTTTTCTATCTCAAAGAACAAACCCTTTCAAAAGACAAATCACCACTTTCGCTTAAAAACCAGGAGAAACATTTTACCAATATTGAGATCGATATCGAGACTTGCTTAATACTTGCCCTCATCATGGTTTTAATTTATGGAGATTGGTTTCATATTTTTATGAAGGGTTAACACCTAAAGATAGACAAGTGGTGGAATTGATGTGCAATGAAACTTTAAAGATAAAAACCCTCATAAAGCAATGAAGTACCTAAACTTGCTAGCTGAAAATGCTTAAAATTGGGACACTACAGGCACTTATGAGGCACCACGTAAAACTCAACCTCGTACATTTAGTTGGGGAACATACAACCTTAGGGAAGATCATGACCTCCAAGCCAAATTTGCATCTTTAGCTAGAAAAGTCGAGACATTAGAATTGAAAAGGAGTGGTCAAATAAAATATATTCAAGAAATTATGTGTCAAATTTGTGAAACTAATGAATATTCAACCAATGATTGTCTAAATTTGCCTTCTTTCAAGGAATGTCTCCAAGAACAAGCTCATGCTTTAAACAGTTTTCAAAGGCCCAATTGGAAGAAATCACTAAAATTTCAATTGGAAGAGTGATAACAATAATGCACAAACTTCACAGCCACCGTTTCAAGCATACCATAATTTCCAAAATTCTTATGGATATGCACCTCCTCCTTATGCTCCACCTCCTAAAAGAAATCTTAAGGAAACATTGCATGCATTCATTGAAAAGCAAAAGGCAATTAACACTCAACTTGCTTAAAGCATGACAAATTTTAAAGATGCATTTGCAAAATTCACATATGCTCTCAGTTTTTAAGAGAAATGTAAGTTTTCATCTCAACCACATCAAAATCTAAAGGGGCAATTACAATGCAAATACAAGTAGTTCTGGAAGCCAACACGTAGATCAAGTCAAATCAGTCATCACTCTTCGTAGTGGTAATGTTATTGAAAAACCCACTCTTGAACCTTGTGAGAAAGATGATGAGTCAATCTTTAAAGGTAAGGAAGGGGTTGAATCTGAACATTGCAAAGAAAAGATTGATTCCCCGCAGCACTTCCATTTCCTCATGCCATAACCAAATAGGAAGAAATCGAGGATGAAAAAGGCACCGAAAATGTTGTTGTAACCCATTTTCGGGTCCCCAAATAAATGAAATAAAATAAATAGCCAAAGGAGGTTAGAAACATAACAGGAGGCAGAAGCGCTCGGCAAATGATCGAAAATTGGTCAAGGAGGTTAAAAAAATACAAAGATTGGATTTTTGACAGTATATTCTTGAAGGATGAGAGCCCTGTTGAGAAGGAAAATTTAATTTTGAGGAGAAAAGCCCAAATTTGGATGTTTATGGACTTAATTGGATTTTTAATTGAATTTATAGAGGATTTGAGTGCAAGAAAATTTGATTTTTAAGTCAATTTGGGCTTTAATTAGAAGAAATTTAAGTTCTAGAGCCAAGATAAATTTTTTAGGAATTTATTAAGTCAAATTAGGGGCTTAATTGCATAAATATTGAAGTTTTATGGCCAATTAGGGACTTAATTGAGAAAATCCGAAACTAGGGACCAATTTGGAAAAGGTGCCTTAAATTATTGTTCACTTTCTTCCTCAAAAAGCTGCCTGAGTGGCTGCTTTCCAGGCGCGTTTTCCGGCTCGTGTGGCCTCCAAATCCGACACAACATACACCAACATGTCCACATGAAACCCCTTTATCCCGGAGAATGGTCAGGTCGGGTCGAAAAAGTTATAAACGGCTCCGGTGAGTGGCTCAAAGTGGCCACCTCGGGCAGTTCACAGCCTGGAGCTGCCAAATTTGGCAGCTCGAGGTGCACACTTTGAGCCAACGGTTGAGATGCTTCCCAACTGAATCAAGGGCTGAAATTTTTCCCCAACGTAGACAAGATTGCCCTCTTCCACAGCCTATAAATAGAGTCGGATTTGATGATCTGGGGGTTGAAAAATTCAGGTCCAAAGTCAGCCAAAAACCAGCATTTTCGCCCAATTTCTGCAGATTTTTCTTCTTCTTGTTTCTTCCTCTGCAACAGGAAACCGAAGCCGTCTTCCTCCAACTCCACCGCTGCAACCACCGGCTGAACCACCTCATCACAGCAGCCACAACCTCTTCGGCCAAGTGAGCCCCTCTTCCTTTCCTCCTCCTTCCTTTTTCTTTCCTCCTTTTTCTTCTTCTTTTTCCTCCTTTTCTTCTTCTTCCTCCCTATCTACTGTTCACTGCATGAACAGTAGGCGTGAAATATAATTCACGTCCTAGTGTTCATGCAGGACGTGAATTATATATATATATGTGTGTGTGTGTGTGTATTATTATATTATATATTATAATATATTATATTATATATGTATATATATATGTATATTTTTTCTTTAAAAAATATATTTGAAAAATCTTTGAAAATATTGTTGATTTTCCTGCATATTTTTGTCAAAAGGGTTTAATGTTGGTTTGTATTTTTATACCGTAAAGATACAAATCCAGTATTAAAATACCCGGTTTTCGTCAAAACATCAAAGATTTTCAAAATAAAAAATGTTTTTACTTTCAAAAAATTCTAAAAAAAATCCTTAAAAATATTGTTGATTTTTCCTGCATATTTTTATTAGGGTGGATTAATATTGGTTTGTATTTTTATACCGTAAGAATACAAATCCAGTATTAAAATACCCGATTTTTGTTAAAACATCAAAAATCAAATATGTTCCAAAAAAATGTTTTGTTTTCATGCATACGGCCTAGTCTCTCCAATATATATATATAAATATTATAACATCATATTTTCACACAACAAAGGAAATTTTCAAAACAATATATGTATTAGCATGCATTTTGGCTTTAATAACCAGTTTATTCAAGCCATGAGAACTAGGCCAATATTTCAAAAATTCAAAAAATCTTTTTTTGTTTTCTTTTAGTATTTGGGATTACGAATTTATACGTAAAACGTATTCCTAAATATTATTAATGAAATTTTGGTATGGACGTTAGAACGGTTAGGATTTTACCCGATAAGATAAAGCCCTTCTTACCGAGGAGGATTTTTCTTGAACCATAGACAGACCAACGACTAGAAGTACACTAACACCTTAGTTTTTATCAGACAATAAAACAATGCAGCTTACCTTAGGTAGGGCGTATTTGGGGTGCTAATACCTTCCCTTTACGCAACCAGTCCCCGTACCCGATCTCTGAGACCAGTTAGGGTTCCTAGTGACCAAAATACTAGGTGGCGACTCCGATTCCATTTTCTACCGATAAAAGACAGTATTTTTTTGTATCCCTATAGATATAGATAGATTTACATTGTAGATTAAGAAAATGGAAACAAACATATTAGATTTTCGCCGCGACGCCGCACACGTGCGACAAATGTTGTCGCGGATCATTTGTCAAAATTGACAATAGATTCGACATCCAACATCGCATCAATCGATGATTACTTTCCTGATGAATCTTTACTTTTTCTTTGTTCAATGCCTTGATTTGCTAAAAATATCAATTTTCTTGCTTCAGGATTTTTTCCAGCTCATTTAGATAACCAAAACAAAAGAAATATTTTGAGCGACATGCAAAACTTTTATTGGGATGACCCTTACTTATTCAAATATTGTCCTGATCAAATATTTCAAAGATGCATTCCCGACAATGAGTTAAGTAGTGTCATTAAATTTTATCACTCTGAGACATGTGGGGATCATTTCTCGTCAAAAAAGACGACTGCAAAAATCTTACAAAGTGAATTTTATTAGCCCACCATGTTCAAGGACTCACATGTATTTTGTAAAACCTATGAAAATTGTCAAAATGTGGGATTTATTTCAAAACATAGAGAGTCTTTAGATAATCTTCTATTGACTCTTAAGTCTCATCATAGTGGAGATGTGCATCGTGCAATTCATTATTTATGGCCCCATTTTCATAAAGAACATGCTCGTCATAATCTTGGGAATCTAACTAAAAAAAGATCATGTTTGCTAGTTTTTAAGAAAACTAGATGGGAAGCCTATCCTCGACCTATAGAGGGCATTTAAGCCGTTTTTGGACGTAAAACCAAGGAAAGATGTGAGCCATAATCACAACTACCTGTACATACACATGTTTTTTATAAAAAAAAAACAAAAAAAAGGGAAGAAAGAGAGAGAGAGAGAGAGAGAGAGAGACTCCAACTAGCTTCCATATAGGTGATATGATTGCATTTTCTTTTTCTCATCTATAAAACCTTCTTCTTCTTCCCTTCATTTCTACTCAACCCATACGTTCTACAAACATAGATAGGTCTGGAAATGGCAGGATTCTCAGCTCTTAAAATAAAAAATATTTGTGTTTTTTTTTTATCTAGTCTTAGGAAAGAAAACAAGTTTATAGAATCTGCAAACCATCTTGGTTAGATACTAGCTGAGAGAAAGATTCATTTATATAGGGGAGGCAGCCTTGGGTTAATGGGGAGTGTGTCAATAGCTGTATTTTTAGGAGGCAATCAAGTTTTGGGGGTCATCCCCAAAGCTTTAGCAAAATGGGATATCATTGGAAAAACAATTGGAGAGGAACTACAAGTCTCCACAATGTTTGATCGAATGAATGTAATGTTTAACGATGTTGATGCCTTCATTGCCTTACCAGGAGGTTTGAGAACATTGGAAGAGATCTTTTATATTTCCTCTTAGACCCAACTGCACATTCACCATAAACTCAAATTGTTTTTAGAGACTAGTAATAAGGTGGTTAAGGGGTGTGATTAGTACTTAAAAGTGCATTTTTATCAAGGTTTTACATCATCATTTTGCATTTGAAATATCAATAACTCCTTAATGAAAGCATGTTTTATAATAATAAGTCTGATACTATAAGATACCTTTAATTTATGATAAATGTTCATCTTAAATGTAGGCCTATCATATAAATCAAATGAATCTGTCCTACAGCCTAGACATTATTCAGTGTTTAGCCCATATCTCGAGTTGTAGAAGTCCAAATGACCTTAATTTTTTTTCTTGGAAAGTTGAAACAATTTTCTAAAACTTTCATGGTTAAGTCTGTTTAAATTCTGATGTTATCAATGATGTTATCAATGATGTTTTGTTCAGACAAAAAGATAAGGATTGTCACCAAGTCAAGATGTTGCCACCTAATCAACAATTAGTTATCAAATTAATAGTTCCAAATTTTAGCCTATAAAAGGAGGCATTTCTCATGCATTTAGGCATCTTGGTTTTCATATCAAGATCATGCTCTTTATTTCTTTCTTTATATTTTTGTAATTTGAGTTTTATTTTATGTTATATTTTCATTAATCTCTTATTTATGCCTTTCAGTTCCTTTACTATACTAATATAATCATGTTCTCCTCTTGTTTATTTATGTTTCTCTTCTTCATAATGTTTAGCTAAGTTTATTATGTCAAGGTGGAAAAGATTTCACTAATGGTGTTCGAATAGGTATAATATAAACTCAATATGGACTTCAATGTTTATATCCAAGAAAGTTTGTTATTAACATGTCTTATCTTTTTATCTTATTAATTCTTAATACCTTGCTTGTTAAATAGTAAATCTAGATTTGTGTTGTATAACACTTGATACAATAAATGTTTAGCACTTTCATAGCCAACCGTATGGTATAACCTACACATGTGCTATGAAAAGAACTTGATTTGTTATTAACATATGTTAGCATCATAAATTCCTGAAAATATTTAAAAGTTTGGTGTTACTAAAATAAAATAATTAATATGATCATGTTAAAAATTTATAATGAACTATTAAGGATAAATCATCCAATTGGAACCTCCTTTGTGTGTGGTTTCCAGTTGATTAATAAAAAGAGTTTATACTATAATTATTTCTAATACTATTAGTGGATCCTTTAACTTAGACATTTATTTTATCATTGTTGAATCCTCATATTAATCTTACATCTCAAAGTCCTCTTTAACTTATTATTATTATTATTATTATTATTATTTATAATTTATATAGTTAACCTCCATGTGGTTCGACCCCGATCTTGCCGGGTTATTTATTACTTCAACACTCCTGCACTTGGGAGAAACATCAATCTTTTGGTCTTGTCAGCAGGCTAGTTGGGTTCAGTTTTCTCTTTGAGAAAGAGTGTGTGTGCTGTAGCAATAGCTATTGTCGATTCTAGAAGGAGATTGAGGTTCCTTCTTCCTTCATGTTCTTTTATCACTTCTCTTCCCTCCAATTCTTTTCTCACTCAGTAACTAAGAAGATTGGCATGCAGCTGGTTGGTTTCAGTTTTCTCTTTAGGAGAGAGGGGCGGTTCCAATAGAGTTGCAGCTAGACTTTAGGGAGAGGTAGGGTCACCTTCTTTCTCTCCCTTACATTTATACTCCATCTTAAATAAGATAACCACCACCCGTTTGGGTGCTGGTTAAGGATGTTTTGTTGATTAAGGATGTTTTTATCTCTCTTTTGGGTTATTTTAGGGCTAGTTACTACTCCAATTCTCCCCTGGAATAGGTCGGTCCTCCTCCTCCAGATTTTTCTCTAAAGTTGATCGATCTACATCCATTAATTCTTCTTAGCATAGGTCGACCAAAGACTAAATTTTTGTCAGGTTTTACATGAACATAACAAGTTGATTCATAACACTACAATGAGAGCGTGTTACGAGATATCCACGTGACACTTAACGTCAACTTCCATGTGATTCAGATAATTATTAGCCTTATGCACCAAGATCTAATAGACTGGTATGTATGGAATAGTTTTTTTTTTAACATGTAATAAAATTCTTATTTATATATTAAAAATGATAATATAGTCTTTTCACAATCATATTAGGTGGTTGTAGCTCGTGAAGCTATCGACGATGCTGTGTGTGGTGCTTTCAATACTTGGTTCTCATTATTCATTTCTTTACTTGAGGAGGTTAGGGAGGCTCAATGTTTGGATAGTGCAATAGAGGATGATGATCGTGTTTATCATACACGATGATGACATGTCCATGGTTCTGATGGTGCAGGTCCATTAATGGGTTAATTTGTTAGATGTTTAACTATGTAATTTAATTAATTTGTAATTGAATTGAAATTAATGAATTATTTTGGTATTGTAATTCATTTTTATAATTATAAATGTACCTACTATTGAAATTAGTTGATTTTGTTAGTTGTTGGTTATTATTGATGTGATTCTATAAAATGTTTGGTTGATGTATTGTTGTTGTTTTTGTGACTATGTTGTTGGGTAGGGAGCTAAAATGGCCGAGACTAAAGGAGAATGAGATTTTAATAGGTCGTGCATGTAGTAAATGTGTGACTTATAGGTGGCGCATATACTTATGGGCCACCATTGTTTGTGTGTTATTTTGAGAATTATTTTTCCAATTGTAATAATTTAGAAAATAAATTTTGTATTTGTGCTAATGTGGAAGAAAAACTCGGTTAATCTACAGATCGACTAACTAGCTTTTTTGAATTAACCTAGTTTGGCCCAATCAACCTAATGAGTTAACTCATTATCTAATCAAAATTTGATTAATTTTTTTTAATTGATGTTTTGATTTTTTATTTTAAATAAGAAACTTGTATCTAATTGACCATTAATATCATTTGATTGAAATTTAAAATTGATCAGTTTCTATCTGGAACAACTACTACCCAAAAAAAAAATTTTCTAAGAAAATATAGTGCAACATTCGTGTAGCAACTTTCTTAATAATCAATTAACTACAAATGTCCACTATTTAGAACTTGTTTGGCAACACGACTGGCTATGTATTTGCAGAAAATATGATTATTTTTTTAAAAAATATATTTTTTATATATTTTTGAATTGTTTTGATGTACTAATATTAAAAATAAATTTTTAAAAATAAAAAAATATATTATTTTAATGTATTTCTAAGCGAAAAGTATTTTGAAAAGCAATCACTACCACAATATCAAACACTACTTTATTGTCTCTAGAAAAGTTTATATATTTCTTAATAATAACTTAACTACAAATGCGCATTATTTCTTGTTCAATGGAAACAAAATTTTGAAATTTGGTAATGCTTAAACTAGCCTTAATTTTATCGAAAATCAAATTTTGAAATTTGATAATGCTTAAACAAAATTTATCATGAAATGATATAATTTTAATTTTTTTATTTAAATCTCTAATTTATTAATAACAAAAAATCTCAATAATTATTTTAAAATTTTTGTTGTTGTATTTAATATTCAAGGTTATTTTGAAATTACATGGACAATAAGTTAATTTTTATTGCACATTTAATTTTCCTCATTAGAAAACATATTTTTCTACATTAAATTTTAAACATTATTCTTACAAGTTAAGCAATACAAATATTTTCATATTATATCTTGTTATGAATATTAAATAAATAAAAATAATCTTGAATTTTAATTTAGTGTTTCCTATATGTGTGCATGTGTGATGTTCAAAGGGCATTAAATTAAAGAGAAAAAAAGGCAAAAGAAGAAGATTGAAGCATGAATTAATTCATAGCTCATATAATAATAATAATAATAATAATGTCATTAAAACTATGATGGGATTGGTTTGTAAAATATAAAGTATAAAAGTTTTAATAGTTAATGAATAAATCAATACACTTTATATTAAAAGTCATTAGCCTTTTGTTGTGTGAATCAGTAATGAAAGGCTGATTTTACTCTTTGATGGACAAAGTATCCGCCTTCGATCTAGGGATATGATAGTATTTTTCATGGGACACATTGGTCATTACTTAAAGAGAAGGGGCTAGACAATAATTCTGTGTTTTCTTTGACAGTGTGATTACTTAATTGCCCTCAAAAGATTAAAAAAAAATCAATTGGTTCAAGGAGCTTTTAAGTATTTGACTTTATTTTTAAACAAGTTACTTTATTACCCTTGAAAATTAAAAACAATTGTCTTAGACTTAGAGCCACTTTTGTCATTTAAATTTGATCATTTGGTAGTTATTAGGTGTCCTTGAAGGCAATATGGTAATTTGGTAAATAAAAAAAATAAAAAAAGAAAAACAATCAGTAAAATAGTAATGCAATCATATTATTCGATAGTTTTCCCCATATTTACCTAGTATTTTGTCTATGTTTTATATATATATATAATGTCTTGATATTCTTTGTTTTATGTTTTGAATGTACTTTTGGATATAAGATTCAAAAAAAAGTAAAGTGAAGATAATTGGTAGATTTGATCTCCGATCGATGTTTTTTCTAGAGCTTGAGCTCTAGAGGTCGAAATGAAGAAATTCTAGTGGCATTAGAAAGTTAACATCTATACCTTTCTATTTATTTATGTCAAGAAAAATAAAAAGAGAAAAAGCATGGAAATTGTGGCCTTGAAAGACAAATTTTGCATTCTGCCAATGTTGACCTTCAGCCATTCTAACTTGAATATCTTGAGCTAGAGAAGTTCATTTGATGCAAACTCTTTTTTTTTTTTTGGGATTCCTAACTCGAAGAACTATCAGCCTACCAAATTGTAACAGAAAACGAGCTCATATGAGAGAGATATGATGTTCCTAAGATGACACATGAATTCTGCCAGCATACAGATTTTATGAAGAAGCAAGTCCAATTTACTTCCCAAAACATCCAAACCAACATCCAAGTCTTTATTTCGGCAATTTAACTCCTCCAAGTCCAAAGTCAAAGCTTGAAGATTTTATACACGACTATTTCTTTTTTTGTTTTTAAAAAAATAGTTATTACACTACTTAAATGCAAATTGTTTACTTAGAAAATGACTATTTTGTAGAAAAGAGGGATTAGAGTTTCCTATCAAATAAAAAGAAAGAGAGAAAGGAAGAGGGAGGCGGCTAAAAAGAGAAGAAAAACTCATTATTTTTTCCTATACCCGAAATCATGTATTCATCTTTTCTTTTTATTAGTCTCTTAATAGACATACAAGGCTAAGTATTTTTTCTTAGCTGCAAGAACATAGAAACCTGATTTCAAGAACCGTGAGATCTATTTTACCTCTTTTTTTCAGTTTATATGATGAGTATGTTTGTTTTCATGTGCTTCTTTTCTATGATTGTTTAATTTGATTGCTAGATAGAACTCCAAATTATTATTCTAACCAATTTATTGCTAAGTTTACTATTAAAACTAGAGTTGTGGTATATAAACTTATGAAGTAACTGAGTTTAATAATTGTGGTGAATCTATGTTTTTAATCTTAAAGAAAACATTCAATCAAATTAAACATGGATTACGGGTAGTTATGTTGTTTAGATTAATCAACTTATCTAGTTCTTCATACTACCATTGAATTAAATTAATAATATGAACATTGTAGTTGTTTGATGGTTAGGGTTAGTTATACAACGAATTAGTTAACTGACTAATATTAAAAAATCATAAATATTCAGAATATAAATTGATGTATCATTTCAATGATCGGTTTTGATTTCCGTAGGTGAATGTCTACTTGAAACAAAAGTTTGTTATTTTGATAATTTTTTAATTTATTTAATTTGATTTGTTTTTTTTTATTCAGCTATAGCCTAGATAACCTCAAAAATCCCCTCAATTACATATCATCTAACATAAAAATCTGAACTAAACCTTTCTCGTTGGATCGATCCCTTACTTGCTCTTTACTATCTTGTTTATTTAAACTAGGGTAATTAATTTGTGTGACTGCGACATCGCAATAAATAGTATCATTCACCTTTTGACGACACACGCAGGTTCGTTCGGTAGCTGAATCCATGATTCTAGGGTGGCTTTCAAAGCATTTTAGTGTCCCCTCCGTGGACAGCGACACGTGTAGCACTATAGTGACCGATGTGCCACGTGTGATTTTTTTTTCTTTTTTCTTTTTTCTTTTTTCTTTTTTCCTCTCTCCTATTTGATTTCCGCGTTGGAATTAAAAAAAAATCAAATTAAGTCTTAAAGTTTGTTATTCTCTTTATTATAATTTTTAAAATTTAGAATACTTTACGAAATTAAGAGGTTTTTTCAATTTTGTCTATGTTCTCTTTGTCGCAATTTTTTTTTTAATTTTGAATTGTTTATTAAAGTAAGAATTGTTTTTAATTTCATCCATAATTAATATTTTTCATCTATTAGATTAGATTTATATTCTTTTAATTACATTTTGTTTTAGATGGTTTTGGCAAATTGTTTTATTTTTCTTGCAATTTCATCATTCTTGGTTTTTTTTTATCATTGTTTAATTTAGCTTTTTTAAAAGAATTTTGTTTTTAAATTGATTGATTTCATCCTCTAATATTTATTTTTTTAGGTGGTGAGCTCTTGGGTTGAGTTCGGGTCAAGTATTTAATGAATTGCATGTGTGAGAGTTTAACTAAGGTTTATAAGGTTTACTCAGGCTTAGTTGTTTTTTTTAAGCTTTTTTTTTATTTTTTTATTTTATCATTTAACATTCATTTTTATTCTTTTTCTATAGGATTTATCTTTTTTTGTTTTTAAATAACTAGAGTTGTTTTGAGTTTTTGTTAAATTTCGCTTCTGTAAAATGAATTTTATTTTTTAATTAAATTAAATTTATTGATTTTATCCTCTAATATTTAATTTGAGGCAATAGCTAAAAGAATTTTTTTTAATTTATTTATTTTTTAAAATTGGTATTCTTTTTTTTTTTACCTTTTTTTTTATAGAGTTATCTTGATATTATATATCGGCTTATTAGTAGGTTTATCAGATTTGACTCGACCTTTTTATAGAGTTACCCTTTCTTTGTATTTTAATTTATTTATTTTTATCTTGAATCAATGATCAAAATCTTTGATTTTTTTTAAATTAAATCATTTCGATATCTTATCTATGATAAAAAAAAAAAAAAAAAACTAATTAACTAATACTCTAAAAAGCGTGAGGAAAGTAGTGTAGCTTTCCCCACACCACATGCTTCTTCTTTTTTGTATTTTTTTTTTCTTGTTTGTTCATTTTTTTTTCTTTCTTTTTTTTCCCACATTTGTTTTTAATTTTTTGGGCTTTAGATGTTTTGTTTTTTCCAAGATTGTCTTCTTCTTTTTTTGTTTTTATGTTTTTTTTTTAAATTATCTTTATTGATTTTTTTTAATATTAAATTGGTTGAAAATTTAGTTATATAGTTTTTTTTCTTTAAAACATTATGGATTGCTACAATGTTTCCCTACATAGCTTTTTTATGAATTTTTTTCTTCTTATTTTTCAAAATGGTCTTTATCGATTTTACTTCGTAATTTTTTTCTTTAAAACACTGCGGATTATTACAATGTTTCCCCACATGATTTTTGTTTTTCTACAATGTTTCCCCACATGTTTTTTTTCAAAATTATCTTTGTCGAATTTTTTTTTTAATATTGAGCTGGTTGAGAATTTAGCTTTAACTTTCTCCACATGTTTTTTTTTTCATTTGTTTTCATATGTTTTTGCTTTTTCTCCCCAAAATTATCTTCTTCTTTTTTTTTTCTTTTTTTATGTTTTTTTTTCAGAATTGTTTTTGTTGATTTTATTTTTTTAATATGGAGCTGGTTAAAAATTTAGATTTGTATTTTAAAAAAAAAAAAACATTGTGGATTGTTAAAGTGTTCCTTCATATTGGTATTTTTTTTCTTTTTTTATGATTTTTTTTTGTTTTTTTTTCTAGAATTGTCTTTGTCGATTATATATATATACATATATATATATTGAGTTAGTTGAGAATTTAGCTTCGTAGTTTTTTTTCTTTAAAACACTGTGGATTGCTATAGTGTTTTCCCAAATAATATTTTTTGTTATGATTTTTTTTAAAATTTTCTTTATCGATTTTATTATTTTTAATATTGAGCTGGTTGAGAATTACAACTATAGATTTTCTCATGAAACTATAGATTGGTACAATGTTTCCCTACATTTTTTTTTCCTTTCGGTTTTTTTTGTTATGATTCTTTCTAAAATTTTCTTTGTTAATTTAATTTTTTTTAATATTAATCCGGTTAAGAATTTAGCTTTGTAGTTTTTCCCTTGAAAACATTGTGGATTGTAACAATTTTTCTTCATATAAATTTTTTTCCACAAACCTACGATAACGCACAAGCATGTCATAACCGCAGCATTGCGCGGGCATGACATCTAGTAAAATTGAAAATAAGTGCGGGGTATTCAACCTCTTGATGGCAAGCGAGCGCTCTGTCATGTTATTGTGTTTGGTATTTGTTAATATGTTAGTGAAAAATATTTTAATTTAAAAATATATTAAAATATTTTTTACATTTAATATTCTATTTTTTTTGTTTGGTGTTATAGTGCATTTTTTTTTAAAAAAATACATTTTTCCAATAAGATATTTTAAAATAAGTTTTTTTATATTTTTAATATTAATGTATCAAAACTATTAAAAAAAACACTATAAAAAAATTAATACTTTTCAAAAACAAATAAAAAAAAGGTCTATGCATCTCTAAACAAATAATTAGTATATTTAGTATTATAGTGCAGGGTGCTTATTAAAAAAAAGTAACTGAAAATATATTAAAATTATATATTTTTTTTATTTTTAACAATTACACATCAAAATTATTAAAAATAAACAACTAAGAAATACTTGAGATATTTTAAGGTTAAATGCAATTTAAAAAACACTCACTTGAAAATACAAACTCAAGTATCTCAATCTCAGTTGTGCACTCATTTCCAATAATTCGTGACCGAGTGCAACAGCGAAGGTGGAATATCGATCCTATCCCCAGTTCCCCACAACTCATCAAAATTGTGACATAAAAATTCAATCTAACTTTCCATTTTTGTAGTATTATTGAAACATCATAGTTTTGACTGAGTCAATGTATTTTTTTAATAATTTTTGAAGTATTTCTAAGATAAGGATACAATAAATTAATGTTTGTTAAAAACAATAGAAAAACAGCAGCAGCTGATTGCAAAGTGATTGGGTCAAACTGTCAAGCCAACTCCACTGCTTTTAAAAACAAATCCTTTCTTTATAGAATTATCTGTTTTCTTCAGTTCATCTTTCCAAACTAAAACCTCTTTCGTCTGCGCGAAGAGTTGCCATTGCCATTCCTTCAGCTTATTTCATAGGTAAACGATGTTTATCCACAAAGTCTTAGATTGTATGGTCTGTTTAGTTTCTAACAATAATTTTTTTCAGAATTGTAGTTCTAGTTGACATGATTTACATGGGGTTGATTTTATTTTTTTAATCCTTTGATTTACTGGAAAAATAGAAGAAGAGCTTGATTTTAGTGAATTATGGTTGGATATAAGTATTCAACTTTTCTGTGCTGGATCTTTGAACTTGAAATTTTTGGTTGGATTTTGGTCAAATTGTTTGTGTGTGTAATCTGGGTTTGCCGATCTTTTGTGGTGTTGGCTTAAATGAAATTTGAGTTCATTTATGTTATTGGGTTTTCGCTAAATCTTGATCAGATGATAATATGATTGTTGACTTAATTGCAGGGCACCTCGAACTGGGGGAAGCTTTGTTAGCTGATTTTGATGGTTTGAAGATAGGAATGAGGGACATCTTTATTTACTTTGAAATACTTAGCTGATTTTGATATTGCTTGCCTCCTTGACTGAGAAATTTACGCAGATTATGTTTGTCCAAATTGCATTTTTAGATGTTTGAGAACTGATTTTGGACTCCATTGTGTGCTGCTAAAACCAACTACTGGTTTAAGTTGAAACAAGTTGGAGAGAGAAATAGATAGTTTGCTTGTTATTTTGGTGGGAAGCTCATAAGGTTTTATTCAAGAGAAGGATTTTTGTAGATTAGTTTTTGGTATCATTTAAATGAGTTCAATGCACAGTACTGTCCATTACTGCTGTGTTGCAAGGGGTAATCGCACCTTGTATGTGTATAGTAGGGGAGACCATGAGATTGAGAACTCAGCAGCATTGTGCTTGGAAAGCACTCCCTCTTACCACAAGTGGTATTTTGAGACGATTGCTAAAAAAACTTTTGGGTTTTTGATAGAAGATGGTTCTGTTTATTTTACAATTGTTGATGAGGGTCTTGGACACCCGAGTGTACTTCAATTTCTAGAGCATGTAAGAGATGAATTCAAAAAGGTTGCTAGAAAAGGTTCTAGAGGAAGTTTTTCTGGTATGAACTCGATCAATGTACAAGAACAATTAGTGCCTGTTATTTGTAGCTTGATAACTTCATTGGAGCATGTCGTTTGCAATGATTGGGCCGGTGAGAGTTCCTCATCTGATAATGTAGGCCTCTCTCCATCACCTCTTAATGCAAATGAACAAATTGAAGTTGTCAATTCTACCAAAGCTCCTTTGTTAGGTAAATCAAATAAGCAAGATAAAAGGAAGTCAAAGGAGCATGTTATTACAATAAGAGATATTGAGTTAGAAGAGCATAGAAAATCTACTGATAGAGGGGCTAAGCTTGATTCAGCTACTTTGGATTCCAATAATCAAGGTGGAGCAGGTTCTTCAATATCGCTACAAAAGGATTTGGGTTCAATGAGGATTAGATCAAGCTCTCAAAGCATTCGAAAGAAGTGGTGGCGCCAAGTAACGATTGTTCTAGCTATTGATGTGGCTATATGTTTGATTCTATTTTTAACTTGGCTATCAATTTGTGGTGGTTTCGGATGTACTCATTGAACTTAAATTTGAAAAAGAGATTCACTCGAGTGGATGAAAGCAACACATCAGATATTGTCAGCTAATTTTAAATAGTGGAGGTATGTGCTGGAAATTATACCATGGCATCACATAAGTTTATCAAATCCTTTGTACAGTATCATATCTTCAGTGTATATGCACATGCTTTTGTCGGTTGTCTATTATTGCTTGTGTTTTTTGTTTTGTCTATGCATTATGGATTATGAGTTGTTATGTAATCTAAAAATCTGTATTCCATCCTTGCAGTATTATACTCTTTTTTGTATAAATTTTTTAGTTGAATCATCGTATGCAAATGAATTTCTCATTCACATAGCTTCATGGTGTTTCAACATTCTTATATGAAATTATGCATTAAAAAATCATGAGTGTTGTGTGTTTTCTTTCATTTATTAAGTGCCTTTGTTGTACCTGTTTTTCTAACCTTCTTTTAGAAAATTTTCTTGTTGAAAATAAGATTTCGCCTTTCCACTTGAATCTCACTTGGTCTGTAAATGGAATATGGTGTTGGAAGTATGTGTCCTTCAGCTCAAAAAATATTTTGAGAATATAGGTTTTATTAGCAGAAATAATGGAAATGTATATAGAGGATAATTGAATTCCAATGGATATCTGCATGTCTTTTAGTTTTTACTAATTGGATGGTCGCGCTATGCGATGGGCTTATTTTTTATTTTCATAAAAAATATTGTAGAAATTTATAATATAAAAAATAATATTTTTTAAATATTAATAATAATATTTTTTCAAATTTATTAATTATTTTAATTATAATAAAAATAATAATATTTGTCACATAAATAATTATATTAAGAATTCCAAGAATGATTATAACACATAATAATATTTTTTAAATCAATACTTTAAGTTATAATAAAAATAATAATATTTATAACACAAATAATAATATTTTTGATATGAACACTTTGAATTATAAGAGAAATAATAATATTTATAACATATTAATATATTAAGAAAACTGACGTGGGGTTGTCCACGTCCAACGTTGAGTTGGACGCGGACGCATTCAGACCCAACGAGGGGGTTGGACGCGTCTAGGTCCAACATGGAAGTGGCAATGGTCGTGTCCAGGCCCAATGTGGTGTTAGGTGTGGACGCGTCCAGGTCTAACATGGCGTTTGGAGCAGTCATGTCCAGTCCTAACGTGGGGTTGGGCGCGGACGTGTCCAGACCCAACATGGGATTGGGCGGGGACGCATCCAGGATTAACATAGGATTGGCCGCAGTCGCGGCCATCCCCAATGTGGGGTTGGGCGTGGACGTGTCAAGGCCCAACATGGAGTTGGGGGCGGTCGCGTCCAGACCCAACTTGGGGTTGGGCGGGGACTTGTCCAGGCCCAACTTGTTGTTGAGCGTGGACGCGTCTAGGTCCAAAGTGGAGTTTGGCGTGGACGCGTCCAGGTTCAATATGGAGTTGGACTTATGTTGCGTCCAGACCCAATGTGAAGTTGGGCATGGACGCATCCTAGTCCAACATGTTACCACGAAAGAAAAACCATATAGTTGATTTGAAAAATAAAATTAAAAATATTATTATTATTTGTGCCATAAATATTATCATTTTTATTATAATTGAAGGTATTAATATTAAAAATACTTATTTGTGTTATAAATATTACTATTTCTATTATAGTTCAAAGCATTAATATCAAAAATATTATTATTTGCGGTAGAAATATTTTTATTTTTATTATAATTCAAAGCATTAATACGCGTCCAGGTCTCGCCACGTGGTGCGCGAGTCCAGCAGTACGCCCTGGGCAAGGCATCCCAAGCACAAGGTGTCCTCACGTGGGGGCGTGGGCATGGCTTATTCCTAGGACAACCCCACCAAAACTCAAAGTGACTATTTTCTTCTCAATCATCCCTTCAATGCCAAATGTATCCCAATAAAAAGACAACCCCATCTCTTTCCCGCTACCCTTGCAACTCTTTGTGGCAAGGGATGAGTTGTCATTATACTTTCCAATCCACAGTGCACAGTGCTTTAAGTTTAGGTAAACAATAAGAGGGGCATTGAGTCTTTTTAGTATATTGTATAATTAGAGCTGATAGACATGTCGAACCAATCCTACTTTGATACTGCTGATTCAATCCTTCTTGTTGAGTTCTGTTGGCAATCGTCATAATTTGAGGAACGAAGTGATTCTGATAAGGAAAGAATGCAACCAAGTTGCTATCAGCTAAAGAGGTTTCTTGCCTGATGGAACTGAACTAGTGACCCTTGTGAAATAGTAAGTTGTGGGGCTGATAGTACTGTGCTATAGCTATTTCAGATTTTGAGCTAAAGTCATGAAAGATTTCTTTGAATAAATGAATTGGGGGACAGATTCATTTTTTTCTTTTAATCAAATGAACCATTTTAAGTTTCTCTAGGTTTAGGTGTTCATATTCTTGACTCATGTTTGAATAGAAGGATATGGTGGGTCTTGGAATATCTTTTATGTGCTGATAGGGTACAGTAGTGTAGATTTCATGACTATTTCCGATGAGCTTTGTGCTGTTCGCAAACTCCTCCACGTAGTCAAGACGTCCATTTGCTGGTAGATAGATATGGTAGATGGAATATTTTTGCTTCAATGGCAAGATATAATCCACTATTACAGGGCAAGCTTGAAAAAAACTATTCCATCTCTGGATCCCTTGTTGAGAGACTGTACTTTATTCTTTTGAGTCGACACGAAATCCTTTCTGATCGAGAGTAGCTTCTTTGAATAAATTCAGAATAATTAACGTACAATTTCAGGTGTTAAATGATACACAATCCATCAAGGTAAATTCACAAGCACTTTCATTGCCGTAAAAAATGAAGTCATATTATATTTTGGCTGTGGAACTCCGAGGGCATATTTCTGTGTCCAAAGCTCCGTCAAGGAGCATCTGCATTCGCTATGAGGAAATACATTCATTCATCCTCTTTGTATATATCAGGTGCAGAAGTTCAAATCCCATTTCTTGAAAGAATGCTCAACTAAATTCTATCATGACCCAGAACTTTCTTGTTAACAAACAGCGGTTGCAGTTCAGTTGACATCAGCAGCTCTTATCGTCTCCAATGATATCAAGAACCTTTTCAGGCACACATTCTGAAAATAGCATAATGATGATTTAAGCTTCTGTCTCCTCGTTGCTTGTGAACACTACCCAATGGCACTAGTTCGGATTTGGAAAAGCATAAAATATTACTTTATTAGCGTGTGTAAATAATATTATGTTAAATGCTTGTTAAAAGTGTCTTTTAATTACAAATGTATTTAAATAATTATTTTTCATTATTTTTTTATTTTTAACAACAATATATTAAAATCATAAAAAAAAAACACTTAAACAAATTAATTGAATGCTCTTTCAACGGAAAAAACAATTTAAATACTATTACAATCCCAAATAAAGACTAATTTTTTTACGAACACATGTCATTGCACACCTTAAAAGGTAAATAAAGGTTGAGTATTAATCAAAGGAACAATGAAAAAACTCCCATTGCACACATTAAAAGGTAAAGAAAGGTTGAGAATTATTCAATGGACCATTGAAAAACCTACCAGACAATAAATTAAAAAAAAAAAAAAGCTTCAGCCTTAAAATGCACTTAGTTCTTTAGTGACATCTTAAACATTTAAATTAAAAAAAACTATTTTTGAAATATTACTGATAAAATCATGGAAAAACTTCAAAGAAAAATATAGACACTCCCTTGCTGATAAGTTCTAGACCTGAGTTGTACCTATACAGCAAGTTTTTCGTAAATATGTGTTTTTTTTTTTTGGTGGAGAAGAGATGTGTGCTTTTTGTCTCATTGAGAATGTTCTATATGTAGTTGTCACGACCTGATTCATGAATCCATGGCTGGCACATAGACAATATTTCCCTACAAGGTTCCATACCTATGCAAACTCAAAATTATATACAAACGTATCTATTAAATAACTCAATCAGAGTTCAATGCAGCACTAATAACAAAATTAACTTCATAATATAATTTGATTATCATAATACAAGAGTTAATACAATTTCATAGCTGTGAAGCACTAACTAGATGTACAAGGAAAGTACTAATTACAAAAAAAAAAAAAAAACAGGTTATGATGGTCCAACAAAAATGATCTACTAACAAGCTATATGCCTGAAAAGGATAAATAATGAGAAAATGAGTTAAACAACTTAATGAGTAAATAACGTTCAATATACATATACGAGGTAATATAACAATGAGGAATATATATACAATTATGGATCTAGGTTTTTGTAGAAAAGTTTCTCAAATAGATCATAACAAAAATATCATAAGGTAAAGCTCGTCAAAAAATCAAAATACAATTAGCATGAGGCTCCGTACTGTGGGATGATTAGTCCACACAGGTTGGTGACTCCCCCAACCAACTAGGGTTTTAGATACGATGTGCACATAGACTAACACTACCCTGTTAACATAGGTATTTTAAGGTTCATAATAATAATCAAACAAACATATTCATATCTCAAAGCTCAACTCATGACATCAATCAAATGAGAAACTATTAATTTAGAAGTCAATTCAAAATATATATTGGTTCATATCAAGAATTCAAATTCAACAATTGATCATGCTTTATCGTAACAATGATAATAATCAACATATATATTATCAAGAAGCATGATCCAATTCATATTAACAACTTCAATATTTATAATATTTTTTGTGCATATAGAAGCTTATTTACTCATTTGACTCAAAAACAAATGGAACTCGAAAGTAGATACTGAAAGAATTTTCTACTGATGTCCCGCAAGTAAAATATCAAGATTATCATAATACAAAAGAGACATATTCAAAAACAACTCAAAGAGAACGTACAACCTATTTAATACACTTAACTAAGGATCTATTCCATAACCTTATATGTTTTTGAACTAAATTAGTCATTTTTTTCTAAAAACCTAAAAATAAAAATGGTTTTCCCGAAATCTAATTCATAAGAAAACAAATGATAAAACTTGATAATAATTCACTAAATAACCCTCAATTACTCACCAAACCAATATGAAAAAAGTTAATCTTACAACTAGGGACCAATATGGAATGTTATCAATTTTTAGGAGTCAAATTGTAATTTTGTCAAATTAGATGACCAAACCAAAAATGTCATAAGTTCTTAACTATAGTGGATTTTTTTCCATAATTAATCTTTAATTATGTCAAGAATCTCAAATTATGCTCCAGGAATTGGTTAAAGTTTATACGTAAAACACCAATGTCTTAAATGTATCAAAACATTATCTCTAAAGGTAGAAAACTATAGAAAGTAAAGGTAGAAGACAAAAGAACCATTGGTAAATCATTGAAGTTTCCAAGCATACGCAACACCTCAAAACACTATCTTCCATACCAAAAACCTAGATGGTAACACTTTTCTTAAGACTTTTTTGTTAAGATGGTAATGTGTAGAAAATTAAAACTTAATAAAGTCGAGAATAAAAACTAAACTAACTTGGCAACTATCCATAGTAAAGCATTTAAAAACATTTCAACCAATCCAATAAAAACAGATATCTATCAAGACTACATTATATATAAATTCAAGATGCATTTGAAAGTAAGCTTCCTTGTGAATTTTGGAATACCCATTGGCAAATGGACGAGATGAAGAATTAATTCCCTAGTTAATGGGATTTGTACCTTGATGAATGGGTGAAATGTTAAACTAGTTTTTGATTGATGATAATAGTGCTTGTGGAATGGACTGGTAGAAAATTAGTCATTTATTAGTGAATGTAATGCCGTGTTAATTAGGTGATAGGAATAATTATATTTTATTGATGTTGAAAAAAAAATCATAGATTATTCTAAAATTTAATTGATATATAATACTAGATGAGCATGTTGATTTAATGATCTTTTGACTAAATTTAAAAAAAGAAAGGAAGAAAGAAAGAAAGTAGAAAGAATTTTATGAATGTCTTTCTTTTCATTTCTCTAATTGAATTATTGTATTAAATCTATTTTCAGGTACATCCCCCTACCGGACTGAACAGTAGATTAGTTCCTTATATTTTGTTGGATATTATATAGTAATGAATGAAATTATCATTTTGTTATGTAATATAATGCGTCTCGAAAGCTCTTTTGTGTAGTACAATCTAAATTATGAATTCCTTCTTTAATTATGAACTTAGTTCAATTATAATTTTGTTAATGGTCCTTATTTATAAATTTTTGAATTATGTAATGTACTTCAGTTACTATTTTTAGAATAATTCTTTAGATTGCATCCATGTAAATGCGGGATATTGAATTGTTTAGACATGTGTTAATTTAATTATTGAGAAGTTGTGATGCAATGAGAGAAGGATGTCCTGGATGATAGGACAAGTAAGAGATTTGTTAATTGGGGATTATGGAAGAAGAGTCGATAACTTGGTATCTAAAAATATAGAGGAAACTCTGCCGAAAGTTTTATTAATTACAAAAAAAAAATCCCTTATTGCATTATCATGTCCTTGCTATCTGTTTTGAATACAAATATTGGGGATGTTACATAAAATGTATTTTTTTTTTAAGTTAAAGGGCAACATAATAAATTTACTATGCTATAACAATTGAAAAGACTAAAAACCCTCTGCATGTTAGATTTATTTTTTTGGCACCTAGGGTTAAATAAGTAATTTATTTGTGCATAAAAAATAGAAAAAAGACCGATTTAACTCAATCAATTTGATATATAAGACCGGTTAAATAAGTCACCAAAACTCGTGAGAGAGATCATGTGAGTAGGATAACCCAGTAAAAGGAAAAAAAATGGGTTGACCCAAGGCTTAGGACGGGTCAAGTTTTAAAAGAAATTTGAAAAGAATTACCTCATTATAAAATGATAAAAAAATACAGGTTGCCCCGTGACCTAGTCAATCCATGGCAAACCTAGTCAAGACCATGTCAAAAATAGCTAACTATTTTCCTTTATATTTTCTCAAAATAATGTCATCCTTACTTTTTTATAAAATAAAATAAAATCATTTAACTTGGTTAACTCAAGTCAACCCACCTAACACGTAACTAGTACTTGCCACAAATTGACTCCTGAAAAATGAGAGGACAACATAAAATTTTGAATTAAATTGAAAAATCAAAACTAAAAACCAAATTAACAAAAGAATCCAAATTAAAAATAAAAATAAAGAGAATGAGGATCAAATTTGAAGAAATAAAAATTATGGATCTAAGGATAAAATTAAAAAAAAAATTTGATAAAAGGGTAAAGACTTAAGAGTGAAAATTTAAAATCAAAACATTGAGGACCTAACCTTAAATGTCTGAAACTTCTAATTGAAGGGTAAAATTGAAAAGAAAAATAAAATTAGCAAAAGAATCCAAAACAAAAATATAAATCAAGAGAATAAAGATCAAGTTTATAAAAAAAAAACCAAGATTATAGATTCAATAATGAAATTGTAAAAAAATATTAATAAAATAGTTATGAATCAAAAATTAAAATCAAAACATTGAGGGCCTCATTTTAAATATCATCAAAATATAAATCGAATGGTAAAATATGATATTACCGTAATAACCCTTGTGAATTTGACAATAATATTTGAACTCTTATAAACTTATTGACTAGCAGTTATGTTGTTCATAGGTTAAATAATAATTTTACTATGCGAAACAACAAGTGGAACATTGAAATCTTTTTCTTGATTCAATTTAATTGTTGATAAACCAAAATCTCAAAGTGAAATCATTATAACAAAAGTTAGATGATGTGGGGAAATCACTGTAGAACAAGAGACATTTTACTGTGAATTGTAATAATAGTTTTACTTTTCATTTCTCATCTTTTTACGAGATATTTCTTTGGCTTTCTTTTTTTTCCACAATGAATGGATGGCGCCCGAGCCATTAAAAAAGCGCGTGTGACACTTTCCGGTGGCCAAATCTAGCCATCTCTTGTCTCACTAGATGCGCAATTGTGCCCTCTTCTATATGGTGTAGCACGTGTAAACAGATAAAGATTGGATTGCATCTAGTGATCGATTATTTATGTTTTTTTCTTTATTTTCTCTCTTGTGACAACTAGAGTGCACAATTGTTCTCTTTGTTTGTTGTTTGTCAAATCAGACATGTTTATCATACTCAAATATCTTGGGTCTGACATGATTACAAGACTCATGCATCTTGGGTCTGGCATGGATGGCAAACCCAAGCGTTGTACCTGGCAAGCATGTCAGACCCATGTGTCTGGGTCTGTTAGACACATGTGCCTGGGTTTGCCAACTTGTGTCTAAGTCAAAAAAAATAAAAATTTTCAAAAGAACAATTAGACTACAAAAACAAGCAGTGCCTCATTCAAACAAGATTTTTCATTCATATACAATAGAATTTAACTGCAAACTCTTTTTTAATTGTGCAATTTATTTTATAAATTTGTCATATTTGAGAAGGAAAGAATGGAAAAAAATGTTGAGTTCTTAAAAAATAAACTTTTCTTTTTTGTATACATTGTGAATGAAAATATTAATTTTTCATCTAGGATTAGCATAATTTTTTAAATTAATACATTATGTTGTAGGAAAAGAAAATATTATATATCTAAAAAGACTTATTGTCCTTATTACTATCATAATTTGTGCAATCTTCTAAATGATTTCTTCACTAAAATTAGAGATTAATAATAAATAAAACATTTAGTGAACTTGAAGGATGCGTGGTTAATGTTCCAAAATAAAAGAAAGAAATATAGAAAAGATAAAAATATATTTGATTAAAAATACAAAGATAAAAATACAAAATAAATATATTTTTAAAACAATTATAGATGAATTCCTATATTTAAAAAAATATATGCATGAATCTAGCATGGTTGGCAGGCCGAGGTACTTGAGTCATGCCACACCTAGGCACTTAGGTCTAGCATGGTTGTCATACCTAAGCGTGTGGGTCTGACTTTTTTCTTAACAATACATCAAAAGTCCAAAAGAGATTATTTGTAACAGTCTCAATTTGTAAACTCAAAAATATATTATATATATTCGTAGTTATCAATATATATATATATATATATATATATATATATATATATATATATATATATATATTCTTGAAATTTCGGCAGAGTTTCCTTTGTATTCTTTAGATACCAAGTTATCAACTCAATCATTTCTCAACCTGTAACATCAATCACAATATTTATCCCATCATTTGGACTTTAAAAAAACTCAAGCATATTTTAATATCTCGATTCTATTTTGTATAGAACACTACAATAAAACTAATAAATTCTTAACATGCAATGTCTTCTTTTTTTTAATATTTTTGTTCAAATATATATACAACCAACCATATTCAACTTAATAATAATAACCTTATAAATTATATCATACACAAGATAATAAGTTAAACATTACAATTTTAGATATGGAAGCATATAACAACCAAAATATTAGTTCTTTCAATTACATTAATCACATAACAAAACTATTTATCCGAGCATCTACTTTCCAGATCGAGGGTGCGATGTACCTAAAAATATAATTGCATTAAACATGATTAAAACAATTGCACATTTCAATAAGTAACTGATTAAGGACTAATTATTTATATACATTAAGGTGATTTTCATATCATAGAATTAATTGTTTTATTTTCTTTTTGAAATTTCTAATTTCATAAATTCTCTTCTAGACATAGGGATAAATCTACTAAAATAAAAATATCAAGTGTGTCTCCCACAACCCATCATATTTAACTTCAAAGTTTTATGATTTATTTTCCATCGAGTGATTATCCCATTAATTTGAAAAATTAATTTTCTTAACATGGTCATTCTACCAGGCATAAATTTCAATAATCAGGAAATGATCTTCAAGGCTCGCCCATTCACTAGGGCATTATTTCCAGTAACCAGGAAATAATTTTTTCAAGGCCTGCCCATTCACCAGGGCATTATTTCCAGTAACCAGCACTAATATTTATAATCTATAAAATTCCTTGTACAATACAAAATATAAACTGATTAATTACTCAAAGGTGTTGAACACCTACCCAATGTCTGTGCGCGTTAAGAGGTCCCTTGTTGCTGATTAGGTCCTGCGGCCTCCTCTGCACCAACAAAAATTACTTTGTCATTGTTCATTCATTTGAACCGGTAAAATTGTAATACCCATGACATATTCTTTTATTAAATCCAATACCCTTAATTAAGTTTAATTGACTTTTAATTCAAGGAGGATAAACCCCCCCTTTTTGAAACATTTACTTATTATTATTATTTTTTCCACAAAAGTGTCTATTCAATTTAACTTATCAACATCAATTGTCTTAAATTTAGTAAGATTCCTCAATAATATTATTTAAACTCCATTCTCTAATTTTTCTTCTCCATTTAGCCAAAAACAACCTAGGGAAGGAAGTGAATATTTTTATTTTCTCCTTGAAAAAATTCCTACTCCATTCATATAACAACACTTATAAACTTTCATCTTTCCATATTTTCCAAACAATTGTATTAAACCTCAAATCCCCTAAATTATTCATCTCTTGGCCAAATATTCAATTAAAATGGGGAAAATTAATTTTTGTTTCTTTTATTTAAAATTAAACACTTACCCAATCATAATTCATGCTTTCTAACATGGTTCAAACATAATTTGCATTATTCCTATAAATTATAACATAAATCCACAACTTCACATAATCATCATTTTGCATAATCCTTCATCAAACATAAAATTAAAGGAATTAATCATTTAGAACATGTTATTTACCTCACTTTGATAAGGATTTAAGGAAAGAATGCAAGAAAAAACAAGTTTTCTTCTTCTCCCTCTTCAAACCCTAGCTTGAAATCCTTCCTTCAATACACTCGCCACCTTAAAATCAACCCCCTCTTGATGTTTAGTTAAGTTAATCACTCTAATTACTCACTTTAATTAGTGAAATCAATGAGCATTTAAGTAGAAAATCACACAATTCTTCCCCCTCTCTTTGTTTCAAGCTCACGGCTAAAAGAGGAAAAGATGAAGCATTTATAGTCTAACTTTTATCTATTTACACATTGGCCCTCATTTCTTCTTATTTCTATTTTTGTCACTCAACTCTTCTTTTTACTTAATTCACACCATAACATCTTATATTTTATTTTATTGTATCCAATTACAATACTTCAAATCTTTTTATTTAATTTATTCGATGCTTTATTTATTTTACTCATATTATAATTTAGCGGGTTTTCACATTATCCTCCCCTAAAAAGAAATTTTGTCCTCAAAATTGAACCTCGTACCTGAATCTAGAAATAATTCGGGGTGTTTTTGTCTCATTTGAGATTCTCTTTCCCAAGTCACCTCCTCGATTTGGGAATTCCTCCACAATATCTTGATAATTGGAATCTTTTTATTTCTCAATTCCTTCACACTGTAATCTAAGACTTTCACTGGCATCATTTCCAATGTTAAATTCTCATCAATTTCTAGAGGAATTTAAGGCAAGACCCGGGATGGATCCACTTCGGCCTTTCTTAACAGAGAGACATGAAACACATCATGGATTTTGGCCAGATGTGGAGGTAGAGCCAATATGTAAGCCACAGGCCCAATCCTTTTAGTGACCTCAAAAGGCCCTACGTACCTCGGCGCCAATTTCCCTTTCAGACCGAATCTTAACACTTGTTTCCACGGGGCCACTTTCAAAAATACTTTGTCACCAATTTCAAACTCTAGGGGTCCTCTCCTATTATCCGCATAACTCTTATGTCTATCCTGAGCCACTTTCATTCTATTCCTTATGATCTTTATCTTCTCAGAGGTAATCTGTACCAGCTCTGGCCCAATTAGTTGTCTATCCCTTACTTCTTCCCAGCATACTAGCATCCGACATCTTCTACCGTATAAGGCTTCATAGGGAGCCATTCCTATTGTAGCCTGGTGGCTGTTGTTGTATGTGAATTCTACTAACGGTAGATGATCTTCCCAATTCCCTCCAAACTCCAATATACAAGCTCTTAGTAAATCCTTTAATATTTGAATAGTCCTCTCAGATTGACCATCAGTTTGAGGATGAAAAGCTATGCTTAAATTCAACTTCGTTCCGAGAGCCTGTTGAACACTTGGCCATAATCGAGAGGTAAACCTTGGATCTTGATCTGAAATTATTGACACTGACACACCGTGCAACCTTACAACTTCATCCACGTACAATTTTGCCAATTTCTCCACTGAGTCTGTCATTTTCATTGTTAAAAAGAGTGCACAATCGGTCCACAATGACCCAAATAGCATCGTTTCTTCTTTTTCCTCTCGGTAGTCCAGATACAAAATCCATCATGATATTTTTCCCACTTCCACTCAGGTATCAATAATGGTTGTAAAAACCCAGCTGGTTTTTGGTGTTCCACCTTTACTTGTTGGCAAATCCCACACTTTGCCACATATTCAGCCACTTCTTTCTTCATATTCGGCCACCAATAAAAATCTTTTAAATCCCGGTTCATTTTAGTACTTCCAGGGTGTGTTGCAAATCTAGACTCGTGGGCCTCCTGTAAAACTTCCCTTTTCAGCAGTTGATCATCTGGTAAGTACATTCGTCTTCTAAGGACCACCATTCTATCTTTCTGAATTTGAAATGACGTCTCGATTCCTGACCTCACCTTTTCTCTTATCTTACAAACTTCTAGATCTTCTTGTTGAGCCTCTAGTACCCTGTCTCGGAGTGTTGACCTTACTCTTAATTGGGCCACTAAAGACTCATCCGGTCCCGCCTTTACTTGAGCATCGATCTTTCTCAATTCTAGTAACTCTTTTTCATCCCAATCCTCCAATTGAGCATCCACTATCTTGACCTTGCGACTAAAAGCATCTGCAACTACATTTGCTCTCCCCGGATGATAATCGATTACACAATCATAATCCTTTATCAATTCCACCTAGCGTCTTTACCGCATATTCAATTCTGCGTCATTAGATACCTCAAACTCTTATGATCCGTAAATATCTGAACCCAAGACCCATATAAATAGTGCCTCCATACTCTTAAGGCAAACACCACAGCAGCTAATTCTAAATCATGCACCGGGTAATTGATCTCGTGAGCCTTTAACTGACTTGAGGCATACGCAATTACTTTACCATGTTGCATTAATACACGCCCTAGTCCCTTCTTCGATGCATCACTATAGACCACTAATCCTTCAGTTCTTGATGGGAGTGTTAACACCGGTGCAGTAATGAGTCTTTTTTTCAGTTCTTGGAAGCTTTCTTTGCATTCTTGAGTCCACTCCCACTTTGTCTCATTTCGAGTCAACCGAGTCATGGGAATAGCTATGGTAGAAAAGCCCTCGATAAATCTTCGATAGTACCCTACTAATCCAAGAAAACTACAAATTTCAGTGATATTTGTAGGTCTTTCCCATTTCAATATTGCTTCAACCTTTCTAGGATCCACCGATATTCCTTCAGCCGATATAATGTGTCCTAGAAAAATCACTTCCTTCAGCCAGAATTCACACTTACTAAGTTTGGCATATAGTCGATGCTCCCTTAAGGTCATCAATACCTGCCTCAGATGTATACCTGCGTCAGATGTTGTTCATGCTCCAAATATGACTTTGAATAAATTAAGATGTCGTCTTTGAATACCACCACAAACTTGTCTAAGTATGGTCGGAAGACCATGTTCATCAAATCCATGAACACAGCTGGTGTATTTGTTAGCCCAAACGGCATTACTAAGAACTCGTAATGTCCATACCGAGTTCTGAATGCGGTTTTTGCTACATCTAGTTCCTTAATCCTCAACTGATAATATCCCGACCTCAGATCTATTTTCAAAAACACTCTTGCCCCCTTCAGCTGATCAAACAAATCATCTATCCGTGGGAGCGGATATTTGTTCTTTATTGTCACTCTGTTCAACTGCCTGTAATCTATACAAAGCCGAAGGGTCCCGTCCTTTTTCTTCACAAATAGCACAGGAGCTCCCCAGGGTGAATTACTCGGACGAATAAACCATTTATTTAGTAATTCTTGTAGTTGGATCTTAAGTTCGGCCAACTCAGCTGGTGCCATCCTATACGGTGATTAGGCTATTGGAGACGTACCAGGCAATACATCAATAGTGACCTCCACTTCTCTCTCCGGGGGGACTCCCGGCAGTTCATCAGGAAATACATCAAGAAATTCCCTTACTATTGGAACATTTGACACTTGAATATCTCCCATTTTGGTTTCTAAGACATAGGCAAGGTAAGCCTCACATCCCTTTTTTTATCATTTTTCTAGCGGCCATAGTTGAAATAATACAGTTTGGGATGACATTTCTCTCCCCCCTAAACACTATCTTTTTACCATCAGGCCCTTGAAGAGTTACTGTTTTTGTGAAACAGTCCATTTGAGCTTTATTTATACTTAGCTAGTCCATTCCCAAGATGACATCAAAATCATGTAATTCTAGTGGTAATAAATCTACTTTTAACTCATGACCACCTATATTAATCTGGACCCCCTTGTACATATGATCAACATTCATATTTTCACTTATTGGAGTGCTTATAATAAACTCATTTTCTATTCTACAAGGATTTCTCCCTAATTCCCCCACAAGTTTATTTCCAACAAATGAGTGTGGCACCCGAATCAAACAGTACATGAACAAACAAAGAATTTAATTGCAATGTACCTGCCACTACATCAGAAGCGGCTCTGGTCTCCTCATGGGTCATGTAGTATACTCTACCTTGGGTTCGACCCCCCCGTATTCTGTCACCCTGGGCATGAGTTCAGCTTTTACTGCCACTGGCCCCTGACAAAACCTGTCTGGCTGGTCTATTCACGGTAGCAGACTGCTACTGACTCTGAGCTTGTTGCTGATTTTTTGTGATTTCAGTCCTACGAGGACAATCTCTTTGGAAGTGCCCTTGACCCCCGCAATAATAACAGCCTCGGACTAAGTACGGGCAGTCCCTCCACATGTGCTCCCCTCTGCATATGTAACACCGCTCTGGTGTTGTAGAACAGTTCCCTGGATGCCTTTGCCCACATTGAACACACAAAGGATAAGTGATCGTTCTCTGTTCTAACACTCCTCTAGAAAAATTACCCCTGAGGTTTGGTTGTCCTCCTGTCAACCCCACCTCAGTAGTCTGAACTGATGCAACTGATGTACCTCCCACCCTTTTAAACTGGTTGTATTGTCCTTTCCCCTTTTTTGACAAAGGGGGTCTGTTATGGGTGTACTCTGTATCCTTTCGTTTACCTAGACCATGATGGCCTTGTTGACCCTCTTTTATACAAGCTTCTAGAGCCTCTTCTGCCTTTTCTTATAAGAATTCCTTATTCATCCTAGCTACACAGGGAAAGAAGGGCTGGTGGTATTTAATGACATATTAGTTATTTTTATTATTTTCTTTAATGTTTGGGCTTAATCAAAACTTTGTTTTGAGCTAAGGTCCAAGGCTTGTTTGGATCAGGTTATGGGCTTTCTAGTTTAGGGTTTTGGGTCAGTTTTGAGTGGACCTCATATAAGTCCATATAAAGGGTCCATTAGGGTTAACATTTCAAGAACTATTTAAACTCATGTAGGCCAAAATTTCGGCAGCTTTGATGAATATTATTCTGAATTTTTTCAGATTTAACGTGTGAGAGTGATTCTTGCATTCTTCAGTTCTTGAACGAACTGAATCTGACTTATCGAAGATTAACTGGCTTCGTGGCGTCATTCTACTCATTCCAATAGTGTTGGTGCCTTGGGGCAGGTTTCCATTGTGTCACACTCCTATCAGACCTATTTCGGCTTTCCGGGATCAGATCTCAATCTTGATTGTGGGTTGCGTGGCCATGTGATCACGAGGTTCGCATCAGCTGGGGCTCTAAGGGCATATGAGAGGCAATATCCTCTAATGGATCCTCTCCTTGTCTCTCCCCAAACCCTTCTCCAATCATTGTACCCCTTCCTTGTGCAAACCATCCTGGCACAAGTCAAAAATTTATTAAACCCTTTTATATATATATATATATATATATATATATATATATATATATATATATTCTTGAAATTTCAGCAGAGTTTTCTTTGTATTCTTTAGATACCAAGTTATCGACTCAATCATTTCTCAACCTGTAACATCAATCACAATATTTGTCTTATCATTTGGACTTCAAAAAAACTCAAGCATATTTTAATATCTCAATTCTATTTTCTATAGAACACTACAATAAAACTAATAAATTCTTAACATGCATCGTCTTTTTTTTTTTAATATTTTTGTTCAAATATATATACAACCAACCATAATTCAACTTAATAATAAAAACCTTATAAATTACATCATACACAAGATAATAAGTTAAACATTATAATTTTAGATATGGAAGCATATAACAACAAAATATTAGTTCTTCCAATTACATTAATCACATAACAAAATTATTTATCCGAGCATCTACTTTCCAGATCGAGGGTGCGATGTACCTAAAAACATAATTGCATTAAACATGATTAAAACAATTGCACATTTCAATAAGTAACTGATTAAGGACTAATTATTTATATACATTAAGGTGATTTTCATATCATAGAATTAATTGTTTTATTTTCTTTTTGAAATTTCTAATTTCATAAATTCTCTTCTAGACATAGGGATAAATCTACTAAAATAAAAATATCAAGAGTATCTCCCACAACCCAGCATATTTAACTTCAAAGTTTTATGATTTATTTTCCATCGAGTGATTATCCCATTAATTTGAAAAATTAATTTTCTTAACATGGTCATTCTACCAGGCATAAATTTCAATAATCAGGAAATGATCTTCAAGGCTCGCCCATTCACTAGGGCATTATTTCCAGTAACCAGGAAATAATTTTCAAGGCTTGCCTATTTACCAGGACATTATTTCTAGTAACTACCCATTCACCATAGTATTATTTCCAGTAACCAGGAAATAATTTTTTCAAGGCCTGCCCATTCACCAGGGCATTATTTCTAGTAACCAGGAAATAATTTTCTCAAGACTTGCCCATTCACCAGGGCATTATTTCCAGTAACCAGCACTAATATTTATAATCTATAAAATTCCTTGTACAGTAAAAAATATAAACTGATTAATTACTCAAAGGTGTTGAACACCTACCTAATATATGTGCGAGTTAAGAGGTCCCTTGTTGCTGATTAGGTCCTGCGGTCTCCTCTGCACCAACAAAAATTACTTTGTCATTGTTCATTCATTTGAACCGGTAAAATTCTAATACCCATGACATATTCTTTTATTAAATCCAATACCCTTAATTAAGTTTAATTGACTTTTAATTCAATGGGGATAACCCCCCCCCTTTTTGAAACATTTACTTATTATTATTATTATTTCCACAAAAGTCTCTATTCAATTTAACTTATCAACATCAATTGTCTTAAATTTAGTAAGATTCCTCAATAATATTATTTAAACTCCATTCTCTAATTTTTCTTCTCCATTTAGCCAAAAACTCCTCAATAATATCATTTAAACTCCATTCTCTAATTTTCTTTTCCATTTAGCCAAAAACAACCTAGGGAAGGAAGTGAATATTTTTATTTTCTCCTTGAAAAAATTCCTACTCCATTCATATAACAACACTTATAAACTTTCATCTTCCCATATTTTCCAAACAATTGTATTAAACCTCAAATCCCCTAAATTATTCATCTCTTGGCCAAATATTCAATTAAAATGGGGAAAATTAATTTTTGTTTCTTTTATTTAAAATTAAACACTTACCCAATCATAATTCATGCTTTCTAATATGGTTCAAACATAATTTGCATTATTCCTATAAATTATAACATAAATCCACAACTTCACATAATCATCATTTTGCATAATCTTTCATCAAACATAAAATTAAAGGAATTAATCATTTAGGACATGTTATTTACCTCACTTTGATAAGGATTTAAGGAAAGAATGCAAGAAAAAACAAGTTTTCTTCTTCTCCCTCTTCAAACCCTAGCTTGAAATCCTTCCTTTAATGCACTCACCACCTTAAAATCAACCCCCTTTTGATGTTTAATTAAATTAATCACTCTAATTACTCACTTTAATTAGTGAAATCAATGAGCATTTAAGTAGAAAATCACAAAATTCTTCCCCATCTTTTTATTTCAAGCTCACGGCTAAAAGAGGAAAAGATGAAGCATTTATAGTCTAACTTTTACCTATTTACACATTGGCCCTCATTTCTTTTTATTTCTATTTTTGTCACTCAACTCTTCTTTTTACTTAATTCACACCATAACATCTTATATTTTATTCTATTGTATCCAATTACAATACTTCAAATCTTTTTATTTAATTTATTCGATACTTTATTTATTTTACTCATATTATAATTTAACGGGTTTTCAACAAAACTATATATGAATATTTTAATCTTCAACAAAACTATTATCTTTGTCTCACTCATGAAAATTATGCAAATCCTAAACACCATAATGTCTAACTAATAATTCTATATTTTAAAATTTTAAAAATTAATTGATTAATTTTATTAAACAAGAGAAGAGAAGAGAAGAGAATAAATTATAATTCACGCTCTTAGGCTCCAAAATGCTCAAGTCTAGCAAAGAATTAAATAAAGGTTTAAAAATTAACCTATTTAATTAGGTTTAATAACGTTATTAAAATATATTTTTAAAATATTTAATTAGGTTTAAAATATTCTTCATATTCTTAATATTTTTTTATATATTTTTTTAAAAAAATAATATTAACCCTGATTATTCTAGTCATTAATGTAATGAAATGGAGCAGACCAACTGACCAAATGCCTTTTTTCCTAACCCCCCACGGGTAGAACTACTAAAATTGGAACGATCAAAATTAAACTGCGTCATTTACCAGAAAAAGCACATCTAGGGACATTCATAAACAGAAATTCTAATAAATTTCCAAACAGTAAATCACAAGGAAGTGAACCGAATTTTCGATTGCATAAAACTAAACACAGAAAATGCACTACTAAGAACAGCATGCAACTGTCCTATTAAGATGGAAATCTGAAGGCCGGAGCATGAAGTGGTTGAGACAAAATTCTGGTGGGCATGTAAGACTTCATTTATCCCATTCTAAATCAGGCATTTGTGGATCCACTTTTGACAGCTTTGATGCTAAGGTTCCAGGCAGCGGAGTAGTCAACCGATCCCAACCCATGATGTGGGGCAATGCAAACTGCACAAGAAACAACCAAGGAAGATCACACAAGAAAACAAAGCAAGGACATAAGTTTACATGCTCTAGTCATTCTGCATTACAGTGAAAGATCAGACAATAGTCAATGTATACAGAAGACGTTTGTATATGGATGCATGACAAACCCTTCAATTTAAACAATTAACAAGCAATTATGAGATCAGATATTGTCTTCCTGAGATTTTAGGTTTAAAAAAAGCAACAGAAAGAATCAACAAGATACATGATTGCAGCAGACAGTATATTCAGTTAGGTTAGTGGAGAAAAAAGAGGGGAGGGGGGCACCTTGTTTTGAGGATTAATTCGTACTGCACTAAATTGTCTGTCATCACATTTCTCGCAGCTTAATACTTTCAATATCCATCAGAATGCAGAGGGCACATTATTTCCTCAAGGGCAACACTCACAGCTCGCTAACTTAAAACTACAGATATCATTCTTTTTCTTTAGTTGCCCCCAAAAATTATCATACAATCTCTAGATGCCACTTCTGAAGGTAAGCTACCGCCCCATCTCATATTTATTATATGCGAGTTATATGCGAGTTTCTGTAGCAGCATAATCCTGCGCTAATGGTACTAATGGTTTCTTTCTCATCAATGAACATACAGACTTAGGACCAGGAAGCCATTTGGACACGTGTCTTTTGTAACTGATTTGCCAAATATTCAACACTCGGTAATACGTGGGCACCAAATCAAAAGAATGATCCAGAGATGCATCTATTAACTCTGGTAAGGGATTTTGTATCTTCGTCTAATGGGCATGTACCCACACTTGCAGCAACATTAGAAAAGGTGAGCTTCTTCTACTTGTGATTTTGACTGTATCCAGCAACTCACAAGAAAAGCAGGAAAAAAAATGCACCGCAGTGACTATGAAGAAGAAAAAGGAAAGAGGAAAATTCATGGTAAATTGTCTTCAGTCATCTATAAAATCAGGCTGCAGTTAACAGTGACAAGAAAACTTTTTTTTCCAGCTCTTCCCACGGTGACAAATAAAAATGATGCTTGTTACATAACTAGTATCACCAAAACATGCAAAGAAATTTGTCTAGCCCCAGATGTCTGTGCCCTCTATTTTGGAAAAGAAGAAAGCGATTATGCTATTAGTACATATCTTCATAAAAACACAACCAACTGGTTCTTTCTTTGCATTCAAAAATTTCCCTATCAAACCACCAGTCAGATAGCAAATTTTCTAATTTCTTCAGATTTTTTATAATCTAATATTTTATAGTTATGAATTCATACCAATTGTCAAAGATAGCCATTTTCTAGTATATTTTCTCCTCTTCTGCCTTTTGTTTTCCTAAAATGAAATCCAGCTAAATGGTAGAGGCAGAAATTAAAGAGAAGAGTCAATTGTCATACACTGCAAGCTGTCTTCAGAACTGTAAATTCAGCAGTCGTGACAGGAACAGTAAATCGTTCGGTAGTTTTCAGGATGTTGTTGACAACACCTGCAAACAGTAATTGCATATGATATGATGTCAGGTGGGAATTCTACCCAAACAAACTTTAACTTAAAGCAACAAATTAAGAAGCTACACAAGACAACAAGGAACTATCAACATCAAGTTATCATGATGCACATGCAAAAGAAGAGACTAGTGTAGGCGAAAATTTTCAACTCCAGAACTCTAAAACCAAAACTAATGCAGCAGAAGTGGCATGGGCTATTCTGAAAAAATACTTAGGTTAGAAACTCTTCTCATCATTTGGTATCAAAGCAAGTTCTAGTCCTCCTTTTCCCATTACTCATTTATTCCCTAGATTTCTCTCCATTCAAGATCCTAGAATTCATATCTAGGCTCCCTATACAGATCAAACCTATTCTAGGCAGCTCCAGTCACAAGATTCGATCAATTTGTTGTGTTGTTGTGACCAGTGCAAATTTAAATCACTTTTGCTATATTTTTGTTCAAGATTTTGAGCTTAAAATGGCACAAAGACAAAGGGGTGGAGCAAAGTGGAATCAAATGGATATTTGAAAAGGAGTTGAAACCAACCTTCTAGTAAGGAGAATGGAGGACAACAAAAAGATAATGATAGAGTTGACAAGATTGTTGAATTATGAAGACAAGTTAAGCTACTTACAATACAACAAATGTTCCCTCCTAGCAAGGTTGATCGTAAACTTGAGGATTCTCATTTTCAATTTGAGAATCCTTCTAATGCAATGCAGTTTGACAAACCTAATATTAATGGATCTAAGCCACAACTTGAACAAAGCTTCAAGGTTGAACTTCTAAATTTTCAAGGAAGGTTTGAACCCGGATGACTTTGTAGATTGATTGAACACTGTGAAAAGAGTTTTTTACTACTGTGATGTAGTTGATGAAAGAAAAGTTAAACTTATAGTTATCTGCCTCCATGAAAGTGCTTCAGCTTTGTAGGAACTTTTGCAAGTCTCTCGTCAAGGAGTGGTAAAGGTAAGAGTAATAATTAGGAGAAGATGAAAAAAAAGTTGTGTGAGAAATTTTTCTCTTTTAACTACAGTCAAATCCTCTACAAAAGCTTGCTAAACATCAAGTAGGAAGCACGGAAGAGTACACCAATTTATTCTATCAACTCATTTCTAGAGTTGATTTGAATGAAAATAAGCAACAAAAGACTATAAAAATAAGCAACCATTTGTTGATAGAACAACTTGAAGATAAACAACTCATTTCTATAAAAATATGCCTTTGAAACATTCTACAAGCTTTGCAAGACAAGAACATCTTGAATTGAGGGTTTAATCAACTCAAATAATAAGCAACCATTTGTTGTTTATTTTCATTCAAATCAACTCTAGAGATGAGTTGATAGAATGAATTGGTATACTCTTCCATGCTCCTCATTTGTTTAAGGTTGTGTAAGGATTTGTTGAGGGTTTGAGTGTAGTTAAAAGGGAGAAATTACCAATGCTACTTTTTCTTCATCTTCTCCCAAGCACTTTCCTTGAGGCAAGTAATCACAAATCTATTAACATCAAGCCTGCCAAGCTACATTGCACCAAAATGATTCTCAAACTAGGAATGAGAATCCTAGAATTCATAATCAACCTCACTAAGAGAGACCATTCATTGTATAAGCCCTACTAAGGAGCTCAACTTTCCTTTGTAATTCAGCAATCTTGTCAATTCTACCATCATTTTGTTGTTGTCCACCATTCCTCCCTACTTAAAAGGTTGGCTTCAATTCCTTCCCAAACATCCATTTGACACCCCTTGCTCCACCCCTCCATCCTCTCTCTTTTTGTGCCATTTTAAGCTCAAAATCTTGAACAAAAATCCAGCACAGGTGATTAAATCTACTAATCAAATCTCATGACCGAAGTTGTCTAGAACAAGTTGAGTTTGTATGGGAAGCCCAGATGTGATCCTAGTTTGGAACAAAGGAAAGTTGGAAGTAGAAATGCTAGAACTGATAGGAAGTGAGAAGAAATACAGAAACTTTAGAGAGAAACTCTTTTCTTACAATACAGATTACCAAATAATATTCAGGATTGACCAAGAATACAATCTAAGACCTAATTTATTATGTTTTCTACAGCTGTAAACAACCAACAACAATAGTAAGAAAAAAAAACTACAGCCATAACTTAACATTAAAAGAGATAAAAGTGAAGAGTTACGGCTCAAAATCCAGCCGTAAACCCAATCACATTCAACCCACAAATCCTGCACGAAACCAGCAAGGAATCATCAATTTAGTCCACATTTCAGCTGCACACCATTCTAGATCTTGCTGGAAATCAGCAATTTAGTCTACATTTCTAGTTGCACATCAGCTTTAAAGGCTATTATAAAAAACTAGGTAGGTTAGTCAAATAAATAAATAAAATAAAAATGGTTTGAAACTAGATGGGATGAATAAGAAAGAAATATTGATTGATAGAGAGGATAAATAGCATCATTAGACTCTTCCTATGAATCACCAACCAAGTTACTTCCACGTGAAGTACTTTAAAGCTAAGTGATTAAAGCAAATAAAATCAAGGTGTTACCTACCTTGATTAACTATTTCTCATCAAAGTTACATCAATCAATCAACCAGTTGGCTATTTCTTCTATGCATTTCAAAATGAAGAATATAATGTAATGCCATCAAGCTTACAAAGTATAAGTTACAGAATCCCACTGGATGCCACACCCTTTCAAAACAAATTGAATACAAAACAGTCATCGATTCATTACACGGAGCTTAAGACACGTCAACTGGGAAATGTCCACATTCAAAATATGGTCCAAGAATGAAACTCGGTTAAGCAGCCTGTGATATTGCCAATCTCAGTTAATTTCAAAGAGAGTGCTGCATTCAGCAAAGTTTGAGAGTGCAGCCACTACAATCAAATGCTAGTGAGTGCCTTAAAGCCTACAAGTTATCAGCCCTTGTTTCCCATCCCATAATAGTTTCATCAAGGAGTAGGTTACCCATCAAGGAAATTCACAAGCATTCCTCATTAGGTAAAAACGATATTACATTTAAAATCACAGCAATTAGCTTCTTTTCAAAAAAAATGAAAAAACTCATACGCGTCTGAACTTAGAATAGGATTTTATTCTTTTCAGTAAATTCCAAGATTTCAAAGCTTAGAACAGGGTTTAATACAAAAGCAGAGTTGACAATGGCATAATCTCTGTTTTTCTTTGTTCCAAGCTTCTTCTCATACATTTTAGTCATCTAGAACAATTTGCTTCTAATTTGAGATCTCATATTATGAGCAACAATGTTCGCAAATGAAACAAAAATTTGCAGCATTAATATAGTTACGTAGAAATTTCTTAGTTGAAACAAATTATGCATAGGACTAAATAAGCATAGGTTAGCTTCAACATGATTGTTAGTAATGGCTATGATGTTCCATTTGAGAACATAATAGAAAGTGGAAAAAAGTAGTCAATAAAGAGAATTTCAAAGAGAATAGTTTTCATACATCCTTTTATTTAAATCCATTTTAGGCTTAGTTAAATTACAAAAAAAAATGATGGCATTAATGATTCTAAGATAAGGGAAAATAGGAATCACTTCTGTGGAACTGTAGTAGAAACTTTGAATGGTAGACTAACAAGGTTAGCTCACAAGTCAGCTGGCAACAGCTAAGGAAAGGGGCAATCTCTAAAGCATATAGGATTTCCTTGATATAACAGTACTCGTTCAACTATGAATAAAAATTTTATGTGGTTCTTAAACTTGCACAAAATATTTTATGCTGGTCCATTAAAAAATCTATTTTTGGATTTAAAATATTTAAGAAAATCCCAAAAAATCTAAAATGAACACTAGACAAAAGGAGATTAAAATTTCAAACCAAACAAGATCATGAGCAGGATCAAAAGCTTACTTAATGAAACGAAATAGCCACTACCATCTGCGTGTGGCTTAATTGATAAGTTCTTTCTCACTTGGCCAGCATTGCTGTGGAAAAAATTAGCTGCTTAGAAATGAATGGTATCACAACAGAAACAATAGCATAACTGTCTCGAGAAACAGAGCATGATCTTGAACTAGTTGTACAGATTACCCACACACACATGTGAATATGTTGATGCAGAAAATTAACCTTGACAACATTGAGGGATCATGGAAGAATTCACAAGAATCTTTGGGACCCGTGCTTATCAAAGATCCCACTTCTGTTGCTGATAGAGCAAACTTCTACAAAATATCAACAGAACTTGTCATTAAGCTTCATAGAGCTTGCAGAGATGCAAATGAGGGTGGGGGGATTTCTAGGCCATCTCCTGATGAGTCAATGGCTAAAACTATACTCTTTACTATGCTCAAATCTGGTATGAGTGATTTGTTTTTAATAGAGTTTGAAGAAAGAATGATGAATGGGGAGGTCAAGTCCGTCTTGTGGTGAAAAAATCACATGGCATGGGAATCATTTATGAGTAAGATAGTAGTGATGGAAAAATCAAGAAAATTTACCTGTCTCTTTTCATAGTCATACTTACGCTCACCTATAGCAGGCAAGAAAGTCAACATCATAGAACCACGTCGGTCAACTCTAAGATTCCCAGACTGTTAAGAAAGAAGAACGATGAGGAGCAACCCAATTTGAGCTAGACAGAAGTATATGAGCAACATAAGGTTATACTTACACCAAACTTAGAGAAAGTTGGAAGAACAGGTTCAACAGAGAGCGCAGCTTTACCCTTGAAAACAGAATAAGGAGCAAATACACGATCTGCAAACTTTCCAGTTTTAGTTGCATAACAAGACATAGTATCCAAACTTGCAAGACACCTAGGAAACCATTTGTATGGATGCCTCGGTACCTTGAATAGAACTCTTCCCACCAGTAGAAATGCCAGCCTGGAAAGTTAAAGCATGCAATGCTGAACCATCTCTAACATCAGTAGGTTTCCCAACTGCATTCCTGTTTAGACAATAAAAATCACCATAAAGTGCAGAAACCAATACAACCAATAATGCAATGAACTCCAAGGATTTGAAACAACTCCAAAACACCATCAGATTCATGTATTACTTCAGACAACATGTTCTGTTTAAAGGGTATTTAGCTAAAATCAAATTGAATAAAATATATATAATAAAGAAACAAAAACCTAAACATTTCAAAAGTTGGAAACAACTTCTATATATGGAGCAGCATTATAAGAAATTAGCTACCAGCAAGAGAATGGTAAAAGAAAATTAACATAAAAAGTTTGGAAACCATGATATACATTGTACTTTCAGCAGGTAAGGTATCAAAATGTTTATAAATCCTCTTTATCCAGAAATTAACACTAGGATTCCAAAGATGGAGTGAAGAAACTCCAAAAACACGGGTAGAGATGGGGAGGGGAACCTTCTAAAAGCACAATTTAAGTTGACATTCAGATGCAGAAGTTTCAAGGCTTCCAATAAAGTAAAGATTCATAAGCCAACTTTTTTGTAGCACATCCCTTTATTAGTTAAAAAGGAGGAAGAGCGGGATGGGAATTGTTGATAGGGAAGAGAGAAGAAGAAAGCATTCCTCTTACAGCCATATATCCAAGGCTATTGAAAATGAACGGGAAAAAAAAAAAAAATTATGACCACAATTACCTCAATATTCTAGGATTAGTGAAAAGATAGTTTTCAATCAAAGGGACTGTAACAGGTGTATACTTAAAATTACAGAAATTCTCTCCTGCTGGCTATTTGTGTGCATTGTACTATACTCATGCATATACGTAAGACAAATGTCAATCAAGTTAAATCCCACTCCAAAGTGGCACTCTCATGGACTGAAGCCAAGCTGAAAAATCTTCGAGTGTTTCCATAAGTTTTTCCCCTTTCAAAATCACTGCCAAAGTATTTATTAACATCAAGAATTATGTTAACACAAAGGAAATAGAAGGTCCTAATAACGTTTTCAAGGTCTAAGAATTATGCCCTCTAATAATGCTGGGGTTCAACGGCAAAAAAATTTAACCTTGTTCCCCACACACTGCTAAGATAATAATATAGTTCATACAATGTAGAATTTCTTGTTCAAGGTGTAATAATAATGGAAAAACGAGGATATAGATTTCCTCCTATAGAACTTCTACTAAAGATATCGTGCAGGCAAGCAGCGCTCTTTGGTAGATGGTAGAACCCAATTTATTTTTATTTAAAAAAAAAAAAAAGTAATCAAGAAATGCAGAGCGTGATTTATGACAAGCCAAACCCAAAGTCCACCTCAAAGAAAGATTGAGAACTAACTAGGCATTCCATTTAAACACAACCATAAAAAGCATTGAATAAAAGTGTAGTCCAATATTCCACATTTCAATCTAAAAATTAAAAAAAAAATTAAATTACGTGAAAAAGCAGGGAGGAGAGCATGGATGGAGAGGAAGAGGAGAATGGAGCTAGCTAACTAGGGTTTTATTATTTTCAGTTATAATAATAATACTAATAAGAATAATAATAATAAGAAGAAGAAGAAGAAGAAGAATACCTGTTGGAGTTCAGAAGTCTCGATAGTTTCATCATCTTTGATGCAGAGAGTGAGAAAGGGGAGGGTTTTGAAGAGTGTGAATGAGTTAGGGTTCTAGAGTGAGGTTGGGCAAAAGGAAGAGAGAGGAAGCGGGAGCAAATGGGCCGCGCGGGTCTGTTTTCAAAAACTTATTTTTTTTATTTGTGGTCATTGGAATAAGTACTAATAAAAATAGGTTAATTATATAAACTCTTTATGCAAGTTACCTTTTTTTTTTACCTCAATTCCTTTAAAATTATACTTTATATCTTATATTTTAGAAGTTAATAACATTTTATAATCTCAATTACTTGCGCAAAGAAAAAAATTAATAAAAATAAATAAATTATTTACCTAATTATATTATATTATAATTAATTAATAAAGAGTTTTTATGTTAAATATTATAATTTTATCATCAAATTAAAAAAAAATCTAAACACCATCTCATCTTTGTTTTTTTGTAAGACACATCGGTTGATGTCAGTTAAAAAAATTCATGAATCTCAAGCCTGGAAATTCATTAATCTCACACCCCATGTACAATCTCACATTCTCCATCCCTTTGTAATAAATAAAGCACAAAAGATTATGCTAAAAACCCAAATAGCTTCAACTTGTTTCAACAAAATATATTCAAACCCAAATAGCTATGAGTCATCCAAGTCCAATACAATTAGCTCAATCATGCTAATGAGTTAGAGAGTAGAAAGACATAATGACTCGTGTTTGTTGACATTTGTGATAAATAAATAGAAGAGAAGAGTGGCCTGTTTTTGGACACATGTTGGTTGTTTTTATGGGAATTAGGGTTAAGTTGTTATGGTTATGTTGATTCAGTGACAGAAGAAGAAAGATGAAGAGGGGTTGATTCGATGGTGTGTGTTAATGTCTAGCTGATTGGTTGATCAAAGTGGGTTGGTTGGTGGTGGGTGGTGTTGTGGTTATTGGCGGTGGTGGTCATAGCAGCATCAACTCCTCTATTTGGTGGTCTCTTGTATGAAAACAACAAGCATCATGATTCAAATAGAAGGATATCACTTTTAATTCATGGCGAATACCATTGGACTTGACCCAGCATCGTTGGCCCTGTAGAAATCTCCTATTATTTTCTTTTAGAATCTTTTTTTTTTTTCATTAGGTGTGATGTCCAGATTAACTTATGTATACCTCGATTAATCTTATGGGTCTTGAAGTTAATAATCATGTAAGCCTCCAGTGGCTCTGAGATTTATGGAACTTGAACTAGTGACATTTAAAAAACAAATATAAAATCCAACTAATTGATCTACACCCTCCAAAGTTTATATATATATATATATATATATATATATATATATATATATATATATATATATATATATGTTTAGGTAGAGATAAAATCGTTGTTGTGGAGATTGCTTTTATTATTACATGTTGAAACCTATCATGGATTTATAACAAGTTATTCTTACATTATGTTTGGATACGCGAGTTAACTTGTGTTTTCAATAAATTCAATTTTTTTTGAAAAATTAAAATTTTTATATGTTTTAGATCGTTTTGATGTCATAATCTCAAAAATAATTTAAAAAAATATCATTTTGATACATTTCAGCATGAAAAAGTACTTTAAAAAATAACCACAATCGCATTTAATTTTTTAAGAAGTTTGCTATTTTGGGAGCGATGGAGTGAGTGGTTCTGGCTCAAAAAAGTTAATTATCAAAAATTAGACAACTTTCAAAACACAAGATTCTTGCCAAAATTCTATAAAAATACAAAAGATGAGGTTTTGATTTTGGTGAGATTTTTTTGTTCTAGAGATGAAAGAAAGAAATCATGTATGAAGAGAGAAATTTTATTTAACTAATTTGTTGTTTGCGGTATTTCTAATATATTATATACAAGAGTAGTTTAGCTTTTTTGATTAATTTAAAATTTTAAATTAACTTATATATAAAATGTAATTTTAAAAAAAATATATATGAAAAATGAGTGAACTACACTAGACTTAATGTAGTTTACCTAAAAAAATAGATTAAATTAAAAAAAATATTGTTAAAGTAATAAAAGTTCTTCTATTATGAATTATCACGTAAGAAATTATAGATTGTGTTATTGAATTTATTATCCGTTACTTCACAAACATTATTTTTTAAAACTTCGAAGCTTTCCTTATTACTTAGTTATAATATACAATGCTTATTTAGAAGCTACAATTCAACGTAAATGAGTGTCATGTTGAGCATGCAATGGAATATTTTTAATTATTTTTATTTTTTTATAATTATAAATATCTGAACTAGCTTATATGATAAAATATTTAACCACAAGCATATTTTTAATTTTGATGGATTTCATGATTATCTTCTATTTATGCATTTTTTTGTTATACATTTTACTCTTTCCTTTTTTATTTAAGCATAAGTATTTAGCAAAGACTATTTTAATTAATGACTTTCCTACATAGTTTTGAAATCCGGTTCGACCCGACGGATTGACCTGAAACCCAACTGATCCAGGGTTGGAATCGGGCCGGATTGAAAAAAAAATATGAAAAAAAAAGACCCGGTATGACCTGACTGACTATGTGACCCGGTTGATCCGGCAAAACCTGATCAAAAACTCGGTTGTAACCCGTTGACTTTTGTTTTTTTTTTACTAAAATGAAGTTGTTTGATTAAAAAAAAAGAATTGACCCGAGCAACTCGATGAGCCGGTCAAAATCCGGAACCCGAGTCTTGGAACCCGTTGACTTTTTTTTATTATTATCAAAATGAAGTCGTTTTGATTCTTTAAAAAATAAAGAATTGATCCGGGCAACTCAGTAACCCGATCAAAACCCAAAATCTAAATCTTGGATTGGGCCGACTACCAGGTCTGATCTAAAAACTATTTTTTATTATCTAATTCGTGCAATTATCATGATATCAATCTACCTCATCAAACTTGACGAGAATTTCCTTTTTCCTTAAAAGTGAAAGATTTTTAATTACATGCATTAATTATTAAGATTTAAGAAATGTCATTGAAAGAAGTCTTGGTTTATCGATGAAAGCTAGGTATAACATCTTGGATGATATTCTAAGTTATCTATTACAAAGATAAGAATTAATTTTAATTGCTTGTACCACATTGCATAATTTTGTTCCATTAAAAAATGATAATACGGTAAAGAATGATTAGAATTTCCCCCATAAAAATGATGATAATGCGGTGAAAGAAGGTATTAAATTGATGTTTTTAATTATGGGTGATTATTTTCCGTTTGGTTCAGCTTTTTTTTAAAAAAATAACAAAATTGAATTTTAAAAAAACTAATATCAATTCAAACCGACCGGTGTCAGTTCGGTTCAATGTTTTAGGACAAAACCCGTTCAAACCGGTTTGGCTAGGTTTTTTTGGTTTGACTCGATTTTGACTTAGTTTTTTTCTATTTGGCTCGGTTTTTTCAGATTTGGATTTGGTTCGGTCCGGCTTGGTTTTTTCGATTTCAAGCTTATAAAACCGAATTAGTTGGTTTTTTTTTAATCTGTTTTTTTTTCACGATTTGGTTTTTCGGTTATTTTTTTTGGTTTAATCGGTTTTTTGATTTTTTTGGTTACTCATGTTCTCAGTAGCAAATAAGTTTGGTTAGACAAGCCATTATAGACTAACTATGGAATAATATAATATTCATTAATTTTATTATATATTAATTAATATAACAATTCAATCAAACTTTATTATTAATAGACACTCTAGTGAAAATCTTTAACTACTGTTATGCTTTTTTATATATTTTATTCCATTTCATTAGGTTAATTTTTTCTCTCTAAAGAGAACAATTATAAATAAATAAATAATGGATAATATATACTCTTAAGATGAGAAAACAATATTTGTTTATGAAAAAAATATAACGAATATCTTAGAAAACAAGTTTAATTTGAACACAATTTTTATTTTATTATTTTTCTCTAAACAACAAAACAATATAGTTCGAACATATTTCTCAATTTTCTAAATTAGAAAAATATTTTTAAACTTTAAGAAATGAACAAGTTTTCTTATTTTTTATTAAAAAATAAAAAGTGTAAAAAAAGTACAAAATTGGAATTGAAAACTAGAAAATATTTTATGTTAATGGACACACCTAACTTTTTCAAAAAGAAAAAAACAATAATGACCCCAAATTTTAAGATTCCATACATCTTAGAGGGTGTTTGGCATTGTGGTGAAAAAACGCTTTTTAAAAAATTTGAATTTTTTTGCTGCTTTAAATTAATATGTTTTTAATGTTTTCAGATCATTTTGATGTACTGATCTCAAAAATAATTTTTTAAAAATAAAAAAATATTATTGGCATGCTTTTCTGAGTAAAAAGCATTTTGAAAAGCAACAACAACCATACTTCTAAACACGCTCTAGTCTTGAAATTTCAAAAGATATTAATCAATACCTTTCAAATTAATTTATTTTAGAGAAGTACATTGCTCCTCCAAATTTTCTCCATTTCTTTCCCTTTACTATTCTTTTCAAATTTAATTTATTCTCTTGTATTGGCATTCGCAAGTCACAACTAAAATTCACGACAAGTCCTGAATTTATCGATGGTAGTTTTTTTTATAGGATGACACCTTATTATAGGTAGAATTCACTTCTTGGCATCCAAGCTTATTATAATAAAATTAACAATACTCTAAAAGGTATGAGGAAAGTATTGTAGCTTTCCCTACACTTTTTATTTTTATTATACTAATATATATATTTTTTTTACTTGTTTATTTTTTTTTCTTATGATTGACTTCTTTTTTAAAAAAAAAATTTATGTTTTTTTCAAAATTATTTTTATTGATTTGTTTTATAATATTGAACTGGTTGAGAATTTAGCTCTGTCATTTAAAAAAAAACATTGTGGATTGATATAATTTTTCCCTGTATGATTTTTTTTCTTTCTTTTTATGATTTTTTTTTCTAAAATTATCATTTTTTGTTTTTTTTTTTTCATATTGAGCTGGTTGAGAATTTAGCTTTGTAGTTTTTTTTATAAAACAACATTTTAGATTACTACAGTATTTTCCCCACATGATTTTTGTTTTGGTACAATATTTCTCCACATGTTTTTTTTTTAAAATTATCTTTGTTGAATTTTTAATATTAGGCTGGTTGAGAATTTATCTTTAGCTTCCCCCACATGTTTTTTTCTTTATATTTTTATTTTTATTTTTTTTCCCAAAATTGTCTTCTTTTTTTTTTGTTTGTTTTTCAGAATTATTTTTGTCAATTTTATTTTTTTAATATTGAGCTGGTTGAGAATCTATCTTTATAGTTTTTTCTTTAAAACATTGTGATTGCTACAGTGTTTTTCCATATGTTTTTTTTTTCAAAATTATCTTTGTCAATTTTAGTTTTTTTCTTATTGAGCTGATTGATAATTTAGCTTTGTAGTTTTTTTCTTAAAAAAAAAAACATTATGGATTGTTACAGTGTTTCTCCACATGATTTTTTCTTACTACAGTGTTTCCCCATATTTTTTTTTTATCGATTTGTTTTTCAAAATTATCTTTGTTGAATATATTTTTTTCATACTGAGCTGGTTTCAAATTTAGCTTTGTAGTTTTTTCTTTAAAACATTGTTGATTGCTAAAGTGTTTTTCCACATAATTTGTTTTTGTTGTAATTTTTTTCAAAATTGTCTTTATCGATTTTATTGTTTTTAATATCGAGCTGATTGAAAATTACAACTATATATTTTCTCATGAAACACTATTGATTGCTACAGTGTTTTCCTACATAGTTTTTTTTTTCATTTCGTTTTTTTTTTATTTTTTCCAAAATTATTTTTATTGATTTTATTTTTTTAATATTGAGTTGATTGAGAATTATAATTGTATATTTCCTCACAAAACACTATAGATTGCTGCAGTGTTTCCCTACATGATTTTTTTTCCTTTTTTTATGAGTTTTTTTCAAAATTATCTTTATCTATTTTATTTTTTTAATAATAAGCTGGTTGAGAATTTAGAGGCTGTTTGAGAGTGTAGTTGATTTTCAAAGTGTTTTTCACTCAGAAATGTATGCCAATAATTTTTTTTTATTTTTTAAAAATTATTTTTGAGATCAGTGCATCAAAATGATTTGAAAACATAAAAAACATATTAATTTAAAGCAAAAATTTTTTTTAAATTTTTTTTCGAAAGCGCTTTTGAAAAGCACTCCCAAACAGCCTCTTAGTTTTGTAGTTTAATTTTTCTTGAAAATATTGTGGATTGTAATAGTGTTTTTTTATATAATATATTTAAAAAAAATTATGATTTTTTTTACAAATCTATAACAACACACGAGTATGTCATAAGTCTGCAGCAACACGCGGGTATAACAACTAATATTTCTATATTTTGTGTGGCTTCATTGTTCTTAAGTGTTATTGTGGGTTGATGTCAAGTGTCGACAAGCTATTTGTACCTTTTGAGGAGATATTGTTATTGAAAAAAGATATGAGTTTGGTTTTATTTATAAGATTATGATTAAGATTCAAGAGTCGCTATTTAGTATTATAATTACTAGAAATTTATGGTCTGTGAGAGTCTAGATAATGAACTAGTTGTGCAAAGGGAAGACACGTTACTTTTAATGCACTTTACCTAGGGTAAATTGCATTATTATTTGATTGTTTTTCTAGGTTGGGTTTCTATTCGTTGGTTTTTTTTTAAAGTCTAAGGCAAGTCTCCCTTCGTGAGAGAATCTTTACCTCATCAGATTTAATATTAACTATTCTAAAGTTCAAATTTTAGCATCACATTAATTTTGTATTTTATATCTTTAATATTTAAGGGTGTATTTTATAATGTAGTTTTACATCTTCAAATATTAAAGTCTACATCTAAATAATTGTTTTTTTTTAAATATAGAAAAAACTCATAGAAAAATATTGTTAAACTTTTTAATTAAGATTTGTTTAGAAGTGTGATAATTATTTTTTTTAAAATTATGTTTTACTTGAAAATGTGTTAAAATAATATATATTTTTAATTTATTTTTAATATTTATATATTAAAATCATCTAAAAATATATATAAAAACTAATTTAAAATTAAAATAAAATTTCAAAACTTTTTTAAAATATGATTAAAATGCAATGCCAAACAGTGATATAATGAAACGCTCAGTCTCTCCCTTCAAACTCACCAAAACGGTATAAACCTCTTTTATTTTCTGTTTGCTCCCAAAACCCTAAAATTCTCTCCACTCACAAACAATGGCAGAACCGAGTCTGCTGACTCAGCATATTGAATCTTTTGTTGACTCATCACGCTCCTCTACTCAGCAGGTTCAAGGCCTACTTTACTCTTAATCGCACAAGCTCCTCAGTTTTGAACTTTTACCTCTTCATTTTTTAGCCTTTTAAACTCTTCAATTGGCTGCTCCATATATTCATAGGAAGCTTAATTTCTCAATTATTGTTGAATATATAAAAACAAAAATGTAAAAAACAAAAAAAAAATCAGATATTTTTCCAAATTTAGAATAGTTTTGGTTTTGTTTGTAATGTATTTAATTAATAATTCGTGTCTTAAGTGCAGGCTGCAAGTTTGGATGCAATAGTTTCCTTCGTGAAGAATGATGTAGTAACTATATCATCACTGGTATAATTCGCTTTTTTTTTTTTTTTTCCTTACAATGTTTTTCATAGTTATGGTCGTTTTTTCGGTGAACTATTGTATTGATGCTTGTGTTATGCTTAGGTTAGGGAGATGGAGATGTATCTGACTACAACAGATAGCATAATCCGTGCACGAGGTACTTTTTGTTTCTGTAATACTTTATGTTTGCTTATGTTGATTAATGTGCAAATAAATGATGAGTACCAATCCTTTCTGAAAAATGGTTCTTAAGCAAATTATATGGTATATGGTTATAATGTGGGGACAATTTTTTCATTTTGAGCATGTTTACGGCATTATGGGGTAAACTTTTTGTGATTGTTTTTCGGCGATAGGAAATTTTAAACTAATTCAAGCATGCTAGTAAAAATTGTGCTACCCTCTTGTTTATTTATTTATTTATTTTTTTGAAACACCATACTCTGAGAAAGCTCTTTGAATAATTTTTTTTTTTTACTGTTTCAGGCATCCTTCTGCTTGGAGAAGCACTTAAATGTCTTTCATCAAAGCCGCTGGATGCTGCTACTATTCATAGCATGACGTCTTTCTTCAAAGAGCGACTGGTGAGTTTGTCATTTTGCAATGCATATACATGTACATGGAAGAGGCTGCAATATATAATAATTTATGTTATTTAGGTGTTTCTGGTGTTTATGGCTTATCTGCTGTTTTTGTTTCATTTTACCCTGTAAAATTAGCTGCACACCTTTGATACTATGCTTGAAGAAATTTCTTCTTGGTTCCGCTATATTGCACAAAGTCTTGTCCATTGTAATTTTGATCTCAATACACTTGACTGGTGATCTGGGAATCCATTAGAGAATACATGAGATTGTGCACATTTAAAGAAGAAGTCAAATGAAGTATTTCTAAGGTTTGCTTATTCTGGAAACATTCTTACCTATGTTGCCATGTGATTGGTTCCATGTTCCTCCTATAAAGTTGGATATGTTTTGTTGGACTCTTTTTTTCTATGTTTAGATTCTCCTTCCTGATTAGTCTTGGTTTTACTTTGAAGCCTTTCTTTGAGTTTCTATGTGGTAAGGATGGAGTCATTTCAGTGAAAGATGTCTGCAAGCACAAATGCTGGATTGTTGGTGCAATACAAAATCCTTTGTCATTTATTTTTTTTAGGAATATTTGTTTATGCTGGTATGGTTATTGATTACAATTCTAGTCAGAACTCAATCATCGTTTCCTTACAAGGATTCAATTATGGTGCACATATGAATAGAAAGAATAGATCCAATTTGGTATATGCTCTGGGTACGCAAGCTGGGATTGTAAGAACCACACTTCTTCAGAAAAGGGGGAAGCTTGAAATGGCATTGGCTAGAAGGAAAGCTGGGCAGTCCGCAGCTTTGAGTTCTTAAGCTAGGAGTTTTCCCTTCTTTCTTCTGGTTAGGAGGATTGAATTTCCTTCAGGCTGAAGGTAAAGTAGCATTTGAGTTGAGTTACTAATGGAAGAGTACTGTAGGTAACTGTACTACACTTCCTTAAAATAGCTTTATATCAATAGATAGAGTGGATGCTAGAGTCATCCCTATGTAATGGGCTTTAAAGCTCAGTTATAGACTACAGTTTTCTAAATTGTAGTGATTACCAGGTCTTTAGTAGGTTATGAAATGCTGAATTGGTGGTTTATTTTACTTACTATGTCCTTGCCATGTATTTAGGTCCTGTTAATGCATTCTTTGTTATGGCCTCGCTTCTTTTTTCATACATAAAGTCCAGATTATACTTTGAAACCTATTTGATGGTCCATGCTCACGCTCATTACTATGAGTTTTGATTAGTATGGGTTTCAGCAATCTAATCCTTTTTTCATTCTTTTTATTTTGGCCAGGTAGTGATTAGCCATATTCTTTATTATATTGCATCAAAATTATAAAGATGATATTATCCTTATATCAGGCAGATTGGAGAGCTTTACGTGGTGCACTTGTTGGTTGTTTGGCATTGGTGAAAAGGAAAAGTGGTGGTATGGTCACTAGCAGTGATGCTAAAGGAGTTGCAGAGTCTTTTTTGCAAAACTTGCAGGTTCAGTCTTTAGGACAACATGACAGGAAGGTAGGATTGTCTACACATGTAATTCTAATTCCAACTCTTCCAGAAGTTACAACAGCTTTCTGTCTGGATTAACTTTGCACCCTGGTTTTTCTCTCCATTTTTTTAGTAATTTCTTTGTGAAATTTCAACTTTAGAACTTACCATTAAATTCTTCTTGCAGCTTTGCTTTGAACTTATGGAATGTCTGCTAGAACACTATCCCCACGCTGTTGCTTCTCTGGTATCTCTTCAGTCTCACTTTCCCTTAACTCATACTTTCCAGTTTCAAGTGAATGACTCAAAAAAGTTAGAAAAGAGAAACAATAAAAGTGGATTCAACCTCAGCCAAACTCGGAACTGGGTTCAAGCTTGTATCATAATTGTGCAATGAAACAAAAAATTGTGTAATAGGGGAGATGCCAAATTTTGTCTCCCGAACAATGGCCTTTTGTCATTGTTATTTATCAGTGGTTGTTGCTTGGTGGAATGGTGATGTTCTGGGAAAATGTCTACTTCAGGTTTTTGTCCCATGACCTGTTTCATGAAAGAGTTGGAAGAGTAGGATTGTCTCCCATTTCCCCTCTTATGACCTATTTTGATGTAGTTGTAACTGGGAATACCTTTTTCCATGATGTAGAAAAATATGAGAAGCTGAACAAGGGTATTGTTGGGTTTAAAATGATTTTTATATAAGCAGCACAAGGTTATTTAGGATAGTTGTTCATGATGAAACATAACCATGAAATCCATTTGCTTGCTTAAATCACTGTTAGTTATACCTGTGAAATTCATAGTTATTATGATCCATACATTAACACTATAGATGCAACTCACTGATCTTATTGAACGATATTTATCTGAAATTTTGGGTATGTTGTCAATTAAAATATGATTGGCAGAGTAGATCCTCGTATTATCCTAAATGTTAGCTTACTTGAGTTGTTTCTAGCTCTATCAAAATCTTATTCTTGATAGCCCCAACTTTGTGCAAAAGTGCTGAGGGATATGTCTCTATAAACTCTACTCTCAGAACCCCCACCTGAACTTTTATACCATCTTGTCCCCCCCCCCCCCCCCCCCCACAAACACCTGCAAGCAACCTCCCTCTCTCTCCTTGCTGTCACAATAGGCAACACTTTCAACAATACCTACAAACACATACAAACACCACTTGGTGTCTGTCACCTAGTGTTGTAATTGATTTTGTTTTTTACAATGTCTTGTACTTTTCATGTTTTGATATGATCACATTGTTGATTGTGATTCTAGGGTGATGATCTTATTTATGGAATTTGTGAAGCTATTGATGGAGAAAAGGATCCTCAATGCCTAATGCTAGCATTTCACATCATGGAGGTTCTAGTGCGAGTGTTTCCTGATCCTTGTGGTCCCATAGAAAGTTTTGCTAGCGATCTATTTGGCATTTTGAGCAGTTACTTTCCCATTCATTTTACACATGTAAGCTTCATATACCAATCACTCTTTTGTATGGACCATTTGTCTGGATATGATTGCTTTTCACTTATCTAGTTTTTTTTTCCCTTCCTGCAGCTGCCTTATTAAGAGTCTCAGGTTTTGCATTGTGTCTACATGTATATACATGATATTCAAGGAGCATTTTTGAACCTTCCCTTTTAAATGACAAGTGATGCATGTCTTAGGCTTATTTTTTGTTTTACTTGGATGTCGTAAACTCTTTTTTCTTTTCATGGGGGGTGCTTAAGTGACTGCTTGAAGTATAGGGAGTTTACCATCTAGTTAAATTCTTTGGTCTATTGTCTACCTCGGCAACTTTTTTTTTTCATGACACAGAATCTTTATTTTGAGAGGTTTCAGAGGCCTCATGTATTAGATTTGTAGAAAGTGCCTTCATCTTTTCTTATGTAGCCATACTTGTTCTCTTAATGCTGGATGAGATGCCTGTAGTAGTTATTTGGTGTATTGGATATTTTATTAGTTTTTGGTTCAGCCAAATGTTAGTGTTTGTGAGTACCATTTTACTTGCAGTCAATCATACATTTGCCAATAAGGTTATGTTAATGCATAAGATCATAGTTCTAAATCTTGTAACGATGCTAAGCATGGTTTTATTTGGATATGATCTCTAATTCATGTTGTTTTCATCGGTAACCAATGCTGGTCTTAAGACACTTTCAAAAAAATAAAATAAAATTGTAGAATGTGATTGCTTTATCATCTGGTTCCTGCACCACAACAAGAATATCTAATAGCTTCAGCAGTTCAACTACTATTTCTTACCAACAATTTGAATTATGCTAAAGTCTAACATGTATTTCTACATGTCTATGAATTTGATGCTCAAGTTTTCAAAAAAGAAAAAAAACCCATCCCTTGTTAATAATAAATCAACTTGGAAGGGATTTTGATGCTTAAGCTTTAAGATGCCTACAAAGCACTGCCATAGTTGGTAAAATTTTCTTGCTCAATTCAACTGCACTATAATTTGTTGGGGAGGAGGTTGTGTTCTGTGAGGGAGGACTACTGCATGCCACTGAACCCAAAAAAAATAAATTATAAATAACAAAAGAGATTTGCTATACAGTGAGAAGGGAAACTAGGAGCAGGGGATTCATTCAACTTGCATGGCATTTTAGATCCTTTGGAATCAAGTCGTGAAAACTTTTGGAAGCTGGAAATGCTTGAAACACTTGACAATTGATTGCCAGATATTTAACTTTGGCTTTTGGTTCGATTGCAGTTATTGCAGAAGTTAAGTTAAACAATGAAACTTATCAGATGTTTATAATGAAAACATCAATTTGAGTCATACTACTGTGTGAAGGTCTGTTGTCCATCAAACTTTGGGATAATTTGAAAGTGGAATTAGTTTCTGGAAATTTGTGGAGAACAGATGGTATTCTGAAACTGTGTTCGATATAAATCCATAAGCATAACCAGCGGGGAAAGGAAGTAATGTAGCTCATGGGGTTCATTTCATTATGGGCACTGGCATGGGTTAGCAGATAAAGCTAAGTGTCAGTGGCCTTTTTGGGATAATGACAGATTTGAGCCCATGTTGGGTGCAGTGGAGGAGGTTTCTGAGTGTAAATTTATGAAAGAAAATAAGAAACTTCAATTTTAGATTTTGTTTTTGGTGTTTTGGAACCATCAATAACTTTAAGAGCCTTGATGCAGAATCTTAAGTTGTATTATTAAATGCCCTTTCCTGTTGCTCTACTTGTGAAAGTGAAATGAATTTGATCTTATTCTCTTACTCATTCTTTATATTAATATGGTTCTGCATTTATTGATTTTTGATATGCATTATTTTATTTCTTTGCATTTCCAGCCAAAAGCTGAAGAGGATGTTGAGGTGAAAAGGGATGATCTTTCAAGGGCATTAATGGTATCTACTGCTGTCCCGTTAAAAATTTCTGGCTTGTAGTAGATATTTTCTCTCTTGAAAATTTTCCTAGCTATATTGCTCTGGAAGTAAATCTTATATTTTATTGGCTGCAATGTAAAGCTGGTTTTGTTATTTTCTGTTAAATCTCTATCATCACTTCCATAGTTGGTAATGATACTGTGCTTTGGTGCAAGCCTGCAAGAAGGTAAATATTTGGCAGGCTCATATTACTCAATTAAGCTTTATTCTTATCAAATATATGGTGGTCACACCTTGCCCAGTTTTCTTGGACATTTCATGGTTGAGTTTAGATAGCATTTTGTAGTGAAAAGGCACTGTGTAGATTGTATCGAGATTTGCTGCCCTTGCAGCTGAATAGACTATTTGGAAGGAGCAGAGTTTATGGATATTTTGATGACCATACTCTTCTGAGGCAATAAATAGTTCTCTTAGCTACATTGTGATGCAGGACAAGTTTGGGGCTGTTCTGGACGACTTTCAGGACATGTTTGGTGCTGTGAACAGTGCAGTTTACAGTGTTTTAGTTGATTTTAGGCTGAACCTTTGATTGGTAATTGTTTTAGGGTTGTCTTGGTATGTGTGAGAGTTTGTTTAGGGAATTTAATGAGTGCTTTAAGATAATTTGATGGGATTTGCTTGTTGGAAATTGTGGAAAGTAATAGTCAGACTAACAAGGTTTCTAGGAGTCAAACCTTAAGGATAGAAAAAACAAAGCTTCACACCTGGGATTCTTAGCAGTCACACCTAAGGGAAAATTGAATCCCACAATCAAAAGCAAATTGCTGAAAATTTAATCTTAAACTTCAATTAAAAAATTGAACATTACATAACCTTTATATAGAGTTGCTAGTCCTCCAAGCTCAACAAGACACTTATTATTCTAGATAAGAAAATACTAAGTCTATTTAGAAAAGGAAAAACCTAATAAAGCTAGTTACTTTAGAACTGGTAGAATACTGATTGTAAACTAAAACCTAGACTTAAATAATTGTCCAGATTTTCCAGAAAATCTGAAATTACATAAATACCATTGACTACAAATGCACGTTAATTTTTCTTCTTTTGCTGTCTGTGCCACACTGTGGACTTCTATTTCTTGGCCTCTGGTAGGAGTCTCTTTAGCTGTTGGATAGCAGGATCAGAAGCCCTAATGTCGCTACTTTTAGCTTCTTACTCAACAGAGGACATCTCCTTCCCTGATTGTGTATACAATCTCTTCAGGTTCTTAGAAGATGTTGCAGGTCAAAATTGCTGTTCATAGAAATTTCTGGGAGTAGTAGTAGAAATAACTTACTAATGTTTATGTTGTTCTCTGCCTTTGGAAGGATAGTTATATGCTAGAGTTGCATGTCCTAGACAAGGTTTGTGGAAATCATATTGCCAATGATGTAAAGTGCACGTGTTTATGAATTTGAAGGAATTTTTTTTTGGTGTCTTGGGGGGGGGGGGGTTTAAACTTTCAATTCTTAAAATATGACAATACTAAGATTAAAATAAATGGATCATCTTAAAACTAACAACATACAAGAAATTATCTAAGAACATGCTTGCATGCTCAAATAATGCAAATCTTACATGTCCTATGAAAGTTAAGAACAAAAATAGCAAATGGTGGGGGTCATAGATGATGCCTATGCTTTTGGCTGTTGGACTATTGCTGAAAGGAGTTTGTCTAATTGAGAAAGGGAAATAAAACCATATCCTGGAAGGGAGCTGAATTCCTTCCATTTGGAAGATATGTTTTCTGTTAACAAGGTGAAACCAAGTGATATATTCCTTGGAAATGTGGTTTAAACAGATGTAATTTGCCACTTGAAACTTTTAATTAGGTGAGAGAGCTCCCACAAACTAATGTGGTAAAAGTTTGCATATAATTTCCATCCTACTTTGCTATGATGTTTCATTAGGTTTATTGCTTTGGTTTTTTGTACTTTAAATATTGTATAAACTGCCAGAGATCATGTTGAAAGAGCGACCTTTCTTGACTATATTTTCTACTCTCTTTTTTTACAGCTTGCACTCTCATCCTCACCTCTTTTCGAGCCATCTGTCATTCCGTTGCTTCTTGAGAAACTTTCTTCCTCCCTATCATCCGCGAAGGTCAGTTCTGTTTAACTTAAGCTAGATTTTAGCAATTGATGATTATGCAGATAGGCTTACTCGTATGCTAGCTGAACATGATTTTGGAATGTTAAAGTCCAATGCTTAGTCAAAATACGTGATTTTCCATCTCCATCTTCTGTTTTTCCTTTTCAATGCAAAACTAGAAAATGTTTTCATTTTGTTAAAATAGAAAACTTTTTTCAAATTGTAAAATATTAAACATCAGGCACAAAGTTGATTCATAATGTGGAGGGTCCTTTGGGAAAAAAGGAAAAAAAATATAAATGAAAGCCTTATTGATATTTCTTTGTTTTCCATGTGGTAAACACGAGCAAATAAGGTTGGTTTTTATGAGGGAAATGTTGAAAATAACTTTGATAGTGCTCGTAAACCCAATATAAACTTGGAAAACTGCAAATCAAGATTTGGAGTTGTGTTTTGAAATAATATTTGAATAATAAACTCCAATTCGTACTTCTCCATAACTTTCCCAAAAGGTTCTTGTTTTTGAAATCTGTAGAATGCATAAATATGTATTCTGTTTATATGTTTCCAGGTTGATTCATTAAAGTACCTTAGCTATTGCACATCAAAGTATGGAGCAGAAAGAATCTCAAAACATGCTGGAGCTATTTGGTCTTCACTGAAAGATGCAATATTTACTTCAGGACAATCATTTGTGTTATCCTTTACCCCAGAATCCCTAGGTGGTCTAGGCTGTCAGGAGAATGAAATAGCAGCTGAAGCACTGGCTCTACTGGAAAAGGTTGTTATCCAAAATAATGATTTGTTCTCAAGTATGATTGTTGGTGATGAAGAAATAAATATGGTTTTGAATTCCATCACTGGCTGCCAGAGTTACAATGAAATTCCCTTGCAAAGCACACAGAAACTGTATTCAGTCGGTCGTATCCTTTATGTTTCTGTGAAGGCATCTGTTGCTTCCTGCAGTAGAATTTTTCAATATTTCTTCTCCTGCTTGATGGAGAGCATGGGGCTTCCAGTTGTGAATGGATCTGGGACTTGCTCTTTTAATGATGACTGCATAATCTACAAAAGACCTAATCACGGATCTCTTTATCTCTGTGTTGAACTTCTTGGAGCATGCAGGGATTTGGTCATCAGTTCCGGTGATCTTGCATCACAATATGTTTCTGCAAATGAGACATGGTGCTGCTTGCTTCAGAGATTTTCTACCTCTTTAAGCAAGATTTTCAGTTCAACCCTGGCAACAACTACAGACAAGCCTGCTCATGACGCGGATGTGTATCTTGGAGGTAAATGCTTTGGTTTGCAGTGCTATTGAGGTGGTCATTGTTCCCATTTCTTTTTCTATTTTAAATTGCAAGTTTTTGGATATTTCTCAATAAGCTTGCCTTGGGTTGTCTACCAACTCGAGTAATTGATTCTAGGTTCAGAACCAATGGAGATCTGACATTTATGTTACCTAGATCTGGGTACAAGGAGTTGGACCTGAGAGTTCTAATATAAATTATATTTGATCCCAAAATCTTTCTATTGCTGACTTGTTTTAGTGCCTGAACAAATTCTGTACCATGGGTGAGTTCAAAAGTGTGAACTTTGGGATTTATTTTGTAAGAGTTGGTTTCCCTTTGGATTTTATAAAAATCAAGAAGAAAGGAACCCTTTCTGTCCGTGAACAAGAGAATGTAGTTTCTTATCGCCACATATAATGTAACTCTCGTTTTCCTAATTGATTTTGATATCCAAACCTAGTTTTAGAGTAGGAAGATTTTCCCCACTCTTGGGTCTGCCTGATGCACCTGGACATGCATCATGTGTCCAATGTGCCACCCACCATCAATAGCCTGCCATTTCCAGGAAGGAAAACATGCTTGCAGTACCTGTGATGGAAACAAATAGAAAACGTACTTATTTTTTTGGGTTTTAGGAGATGTAAATGTGGACATATTACAGCTCCTGGAAACATATGCAGTGGTATTATAAGTCAAGGAATATAAGTCTGATATATGGTGCTAAAACTAAAGCACCATTGAGGTTTTAAGAAAAATAACTCTGATATAACGCTGATATATGTTCCTAGATGAAGCACCGATCAGCCTTTTCCTTCCATTAGTTGCTGTTTGGACTCTCAGCATAATTTGTTGACTAGTTACAGGAACTCAAAACATAAAAAAATTCTGATTGCATGCTTTTCTATTTTGTAATTGATGTGCAGTGAAGGGTTTGCAAATTCTAGCTACATTCCCTGGAGGCTATTTACTAGTATCAAAATCTACTTGTGAAAGTATTTTGATGACCTTTGTATCTATTATCACTGTTGATTTCAACAAGACATTGTTGTGGAAACTGTCGGTGAAGGCACTGGTTCAGATTGGCTTGTTTATTCATGGTAGTAACGAGTCTGAGAAGTCAATGAGCTATATGGATATTGTTGTTCAGAAGATTGTTTCAATGATATCATCTGATAATCATGATATACCATTTCAACTCCAACTGGAAGCCATCTCTGACATTGGCACAAGTGGGCTTCAATATATGCTGAAAATTGTTACTGGATTGCAAGAAGTTATATGTGCCAATCTAGCTGAGGTTTATGTACGTATGTTCAACAATCTCTAAACGCTTTATAAGAGCTCAGGGAATGTCCCCATTGAAAGAACATGATACTTGGACACCCATGCACCGTCTTATTTTTTTCTTTTTGTGTGCGCTTAAATGTCGAAAAAAAATGTCTCTTCTAAATTCAGTGAGTGATTTCCATAGATTGCATTACAATTGTGCCTACTCTAGCATTGGGGACATTTCACCGGGTTCTTCTGTTAGTTTTAGTTTTTTCCTCCCTACAATCTGATTTTCATATCTGGACCTATAGATCTGATGGTACAAGTTTCTGTTGTGCTTCCATAGGTTCAAGGAAATGTGAAATCAGCAAAGGTCATAATTCATCTTTTGGAATGTTATTCAAATGAGTTGCTTCCATGGTACAGCATCTCTACCTTGACCATCCCTATCCTTTTTTGCTAAATTCATTATCTGTGTTTGTATCCTCTCAAACTACAATCTGTTACAAGTATTCCTAGTAGTGACTTGTCAATACTGGCATGGCCCATTACATCGCACCTTTGTGCATGCAAGTTTACAAATGAAAGATGTTATAAGCATTTAAATAAGTTCTTTTTTTCTTTTTTGTTTCAATCAATTCATTGTATTATGAGGTTTGGTTGGTTTTTCACATAAGAGGCACCTTTGATGTAAGGAGGTGGAATACTTACCTACAATTAACTATCCTCTTTCCTTTTTGTGTGCTTATAGCAAAGATGTTTCCCCTTTTGAGACTTCATTTCTTTTTTAATGGGTGGGTTGCACAGGGGTTTGGTTAGCAATGGGGTGGGGTGGGGTTATTTGCTGTTCTTTTTTTCCTGTTGATGTAGATTTTTTTTGGAATGGTCTCAGGATTCAGAAATATGAAGTTTTCGAGGAAGTCTTGCTCCAATTTGTTGTCAGCATATGGAACCAAATAGAAAATTGCATGGCCTTTCCTGATGGAATCTTTGAAAAAGTGAGTATTACTACTACTATCAGGAATGTTACTTTCCATTTTAATATGTAGTGGTGCTAAAAAGAAATTTCTGGTGGTGGCTTGCATCAGAGAAGATAGATGTTAGTTTGAGATGCAAAATCTTTTTCTCTGAGAAATGGCTCTAACATATATTATTTCTGACTTCAGGAGCTTCTTGATGCTACAATGAAAGTGATGAAGCTTGCTGTTGCTTCTTGTTCAGTGGAAAGCCAGAACATAATAATTGATAAAGCTTATGCTGTACTCTCATCGAGCACTTTCTTATCAATGAAGGATTCCTTGTCCTCTCTTCAAGCTCAACTAGAAGAGTTAGAAGATACTCAAGAAACGGACAAATTTTCCAGTAGAGATGAGTGGATTCATTCTTTATTTACATCAGTAATTATAGCACTTCGTCCTCAAACACGCATTCCGAATATAAGAACAGTACTGCATTTTCTCATGATTGTGTTCCTTAAGGGCAATGTTACGGCTGCTCAGGCGTTAGGTTCTCTAGTTAACAAATTGGATCTAAAGACTAGTGGAACAGAGCATTCAGGTGGTTGTACCTTTGAAGAAGCAATGGATATAATCTTTGGTAAAAATTTAAGTTCTTCTGACCATGTTCCTGCTGGGAGATCTGGTATCACAGGCTACTGGAGTGAGACAGGTCTCACTAACTTATGCCTTGGTGCTGCAGACAGTGGTTTGCTTAAAATTCGTTCCATTGTTGGGTTGGCATGGATCGGGAAAGGTTTGCTTATGCGTGGACATGAAAAGGTTAAAGACATAACTATAGTTTTTTTACAGTGCCTGCAATCAAATGGCAGAACGGGTGCCTTGCCATTGGAAGAAAATAATTGCAACTGGGATATGCGCCTGTCTGCAATGAAATGTGCAGCAGATGCATTTCAGGTTCTTATGAGTGATTCTGAGCCTTGCTTAAACCGCAAATTTCATGCAATAATACGACCACTTTATAAGCAACGATTTTTCTCCACCATAATGCCCATCCTGCAGTCTTTGATAATTCAGTCTGACTCATTACTCTCAAGGTAAACTTCTCAAAACTAATTGCAGATTGCTTGTTTCCCTCACTTCTCTTGTTGATCCTGTACTCCTTTAGATGTTGATGGATTTTTCTTGACAACTAATAAGCAGAACCCACTTTCATGTACTTTTGGTTTCATTTTGTTGTTCTATTAGTATTGATTTGTTGACTTGGTTCATCAAAAAGTTCCAGATAAATGCCAGATCATTCCAGAAAAAAATGACGTGTCAAGGATTGGTCACTAATTTTGTTTAACTTTAAGAGTTTTGAGTAACACTGCTAATTTAACAATTTACATTCAACTGTCTATTATATGGTTCATATGATATTTTACTTGCAGACATCCAGCTGCATGGCTAGTCAAATTGATCTAGGAACTTTTGCAATTTTCTTTTTTATGTTTTTTGCAACTTTTATTATTATCTATGCATATGTTTAAAAGCTGTCATGACTTGGTTAGAATTTAGTCTGTTTTATGCCAGAAATAATGCTGTGTTGTTAAATCATACTTGTTTTTCCTGTGGTGTCCATTTGTTATGGTTATTTATTAGAAATATTGAGAATAGAAAAGATTAGTCATGCTCCATCAGTGGGAAATAAAAAAGGATTAGTCCTGTTGTTGGGAGTTCCAAGAAGTTGCAAGGAAAAGATTTGAGCAGTTGCAAATTGTAACATCCCGCACCATGATGAAAATTATCTGCTATAGTAAGCCAAATAAAACCTGTAAATCTGGGTCTCTTGCTTGAGCATCCATGAGTTATAGTAGAAGTTAGATTTGCAGATGAATCCCAAGTGACATGGTTGATGTAATAGCATGATGGTCCAAAATAGATGGTTATGATTGATTGGTCAGTATCTTGATTCCTTGAGAATTTCAGATCCTCGAGAACTGTCTATAGACCAATTTCATTTGGGATGTTTGGTCCATTTCTTGATTAATAATGCAAGTTCTGTGATTTCAGATCTATGCTGTATCGGGCTTTTGCAAATGTTGTAATTGGCACCCCATTGATTGTTATCTTGAATGATGCAAAAAAGGTTAGTTTGATATCTTAGTCTTCCAGTATATTTGATTCACATCTAGCAAGCATGCTTACTACTAAACTGAAGTATTCCATTTTCCAGTTAATTCCAATGGTGCTGGATAGCTTAAAGTTGTTGAGCAAGGATGTTTTGGATAAAGATATAATGTACAGCCTTCTGCTAGTCCTGTCAGGCATTTTGACAGATAAAAATGGTAAGACTCTTTGTATGTCAACATAATTATCTTTAATTTTAAAGGGGTGTATAATTTTTCTAACCCTTTATTTGGTAAAGGAAATAATTGAAGTGAGACTCTCTGACCTTAACTGCATTGTGGTTGTGCATATCAATTTATGTGTACTCCATTCAAATTGGAACTATTCTTCCAGGTCCTTAATTCTTAAAATTTCTTCGTGGGGCTTTGTGAATGAATCTCTCTGCCTAGTTGCTACTCCTGTAAGATTGTACATGTCATTGTGGTTGTGGGGCAGTGGTACCGGTACTTTAGTGAATGTTTCTTCTCTTTTATGTTTGTGACCTTTGGTAAAGTATATAAGAAGAGGTGTTTCACTACTGTTCGTTTTTCCTTGGGTCATGGTGCAATTATTGCTGTGCTGGGATTTTGAAGCAAGAGATTTGATAAATGCTTAGGCCTGTTGTTGGTTGTGTTTCCTGTAAATTACTTGAACATAATTCATGCCTGTCCTCTCCATATTAATGTATTAATTAGTTCAAATCTGGAAATTTTCTTTCTTTATATTTACTTATATGGGTACATACATATATATCACTGGGTATGCTTTTCTGAGTCATTTTACTTGCAAGGATTATCTGGATACTATTCACTTGCAAGCTTCTGAGAATCGACTGTTTAGCAGTTATTAATCACGTTTAAGCTCCCAAAGCATTTACACTACGGGCCTTTATTGTTAAGCATTCGGAATTCTTCTTGAGCTCTCTTTGTAAATCCTTGTTATTGCATATTGTCTTTAATCCATGAAAGATGAACCAAAACTGTTTTCCCAACTAGTGGAAAATGCAAGTTGTCTCCTTTTATGCACAAATTGTCAAATAGGGACTATCAGGTTATGATTTATGTGTAAATTGAGTCTCCGTTAAGGTTATAATCTCTTGTATGCTTGCACATGCAGGACAAGAAGGTGTAATAGAGAATGCTCATATTATCATCAATTACCTCATTGGGTGTGTCACCTACCCTCATACGATGGTAACAGCTTTCCTCAAAAGAAATTCTAATTTTCTGCTAATTTGTGCCCTAATGTGCATTTTTGGATGTGAATTCAAATTAAAAGTCCGTTTGCCTTTTACTTCAACATCTAGTCTACTTATTTATTTCCTGCCTTTCGGTCATAAATTTCTGATCCTTGCTATCAAAACCCACAATTAAGATACTTGGATTCTTCTGCTAACATTCTCAGCTTGTCCGAGAGACAACAATTCAATGTCTTGTTGCCATGTCAGAGTTGCCTCACACAAGGATTTACCCCATGCGAATCCAGGTTTGTTAAACTTTTGAGTTGAACAAATTCAGTAGGTTTATTTCTAATTTTCATCCTTGAGCTTCCCACTCAACTTAGTGGGTGGAGTCATCAGCTAATATGCTCCTAGCAGGAGGGAGCAAGTCATGATAATTATGACATTGGCCTCTTTGTTGTATACCAATTTATGACTAGGCTTTCGTGTTGCAGCTTCTTTCTTCATTGCCCATGCCTGAATTTCTAAATTTGTATTCTCATAATTTTCAGGTGGTGCAAGCTGTATCAAAAGCTCTTGATGATCCAAAGAGGGCTGTTCGTCAAGAAGCTGTTAGATGTCGGCAAGCGTGGTCAGTGATTTAGATATATATACTTCTGTAGGTTGAAACGATGTATCTACAAGTGCACGTTCTTGCTTGCACAAGTCGATTTCAAAGTGGGAATTAATTACATCGTAATTGGTTCCTCTGCCAACATAGGGCATCAAATGCATCAATCCCGAAGCTTCCTTGGCAAAATGAATCTGTTGACATGATTGTTTTTATTAGCATGTCTCTTTGTAAATATCTTGCACACTGAAAAAAAATGCCTGATATGTTTTTCCCAATTATGATGGACATGGAAGTTGACCATAAATATATAACATAGGTGAGTATATGCCTCTCCCTCCCCATCAGATTGCATGGATTTCAGTTGCTTCTGCTGCCATTTGACATGTTGCGCTTGTATCATGATTACGTAATTACCAATTTCGTATGCTTCTATGAAAATTCCAATTTTTTGCCATCACATCGTGTTTAGTTGATGACTTGTCTTCCCGTTATTTAGGTTCTAGTTTATATACAGAGATATACTAGTTACATGTCCAGTGCTTTATTGCATATCGGATCAAATTTATTTCGACGCAAAAAATTAAATTAAGAAAGAAAAATTGAAGTTCATGGTGAAATTACTTTAGCACAAGACACAAGACAGATCACTATTCACTAAAATAGTGTAGTAGGGATTATAATTTAATTTAAAATTGATTATAATACTAACCAGACATGAATGAGTGAATGTTTTTAGAACTTAATAGATAAGGGGTAGGGTATGAATATTATTAAATCTAATATGAAATTCACCAGAATATAACTAAAAATGTATAAAGTATTTTGGTAGAATATTTAGATTTTTTTAATACAATATACTTTAATATTGACATAAAACACATGAATAATATTTATTGTTTAATATATATATATATACATACACGCTTCAAATATATATATTAAATATTTTATTTTTTATTGATTAATAAATAATAGTAGATAATGGATATTCATTGGGTATTTGAAACTCGATTGATAATTTATGAATATTTAAATTTCTTACCTGATGGATAATAAATAGTATAAATATCAAGAAATCTGTCATGCGGATACCCGTTATCATCCGTAATTGTAATTACTCTTTCTAGCTTCTAACAATAAAAATTTAGGCTTGCTTTTAGGGGTAATTTGGTTTTTCTAAATTAACCAATTTGTCATTGTGTTATTGATTGGGGATAGTTTTATCTTTACATCAAATGTATAGTAAAATGATTTTATTATTTTTAAAAGCAAAATTTGTTAAAGGGTTGATTGAGGTTAATTCGGTCTTTTTACTTTTTAGCATAGTATAAAGACTTGTACCCTTCAAAATAAAAATAAAAAAGTTACATTCGAGGGACATTTGTGTCTTTTTAGGTTGGTTTTTCTGTAATTAACAGGTTATTTTAGGGGTGATTTTGTCTCTCTCTCTCTCTCTCTCTCTATCAATGAGGATACTAATAAAAAAAGTTGTTGCCACGTGCTAGTGAGTAAGCGGCGCATGCAATGCTATCCTATGTCCTAACACTACCTTCTAGGGTAGTATTCAAAGCGGCTTGTCACAATTTTTCCAATGATGTTGTGTAACTAGGCGAAGGAGGAGTGGTTCGGCTTTGATGATTTTTTTCCCTCTTGTTTCTCTCTTCTCCTTATCAAAATATAAAGATGTTCTTTTATTTGTTTTTTGTATCCAAATTTGTCATTATTTTAATTGCTAAATGTTTTGATTTTTTACATAGATTTTTTTCTTTAATTTTGTCGTTCATCATTTGATTTCATTTAATTCTTATACCAAACTTAGTCTCATTTTTTTTATTGTTTTTTTTTCTTTTTCTAATTGATTTTTTTAATTCTTCAACATTTGATTTCAAATTATTTTTATATTAGATTTAGTCTCCATTTTTTTTTTCAATTTAATTCTTCAACATTTGATTTCAAATTATTTTTATATTAGATTTAGTCTCCATTTTTTTTATTGCTATTTCTTTTGTTTTGGAGCCTTTTTTATTGTATATTTTTTTCAAATTTATTCCTAACCATTTTGTTGATTTATAATTTTTCTTTGTTCTTTTTTAAAGTTTATCTTTTATGCGGTTGATCTCGGTCTCATGACTAGAGTCACGAGTTTTGAAGGTTAACACGAGTTGACTTGAATCTTTTTTTTTTTATTTTTTTTATTAACATTTTTTTAGTTTTTCTATTGAGCATTGAGTTGTTTGATAATTGAGATTTATTGTTTTATTCGGTTTGTTTTTGATGGAGTTACCCCGATATCATAACCAAATCATAGATTTTGCATGCTTAACACGGATGGGTTTGGGTCATTTTTTTGTACTTTTTTTACGTTGTCAAGATTTTTTGTTGTTTTATTTATTGACATGTTTTTTTATTCTTATTATTTAAATTAGATGAATTTATTAAATCTCAGTCGAGTCAATGACCCGAATCTCAGATTTTGTTTTGCCTTTTTATAAACACTTGAGTCACTTTAGCATCCTTCTTTGCATTTGAAAATTTTTGAGGTGGCTTGCAACATAGCATGAGCCCTCTATCTAGTATTTTCTAAAGGGTATGTTTAATAAAAATAATAAAGGCTTGTGTTAATAAATATCAATATTATCATAATGTTATTTAAAAAAAGAAACAACTTAAATCATGCATTTTAAACCATAGTTTTTAAACCCAACCTGGTGGTCGACCTGATATAATGATCGGGTCACGGGTCAGATGGGTTGACCCGGGTCAACCCAAAAAAAAGTGGGTTCAAGAATGATAGAATTGTGTGCCCTACAACTTAAGAAACACAAAATCTTCAGTTGTTGGTATCTTCCCGATCCTCTTTAACACTTCCTTGCTGGGTTCCTCATCCACATCAATGGTCGTTTCTGTCTATTTTCGTGGAGCGATCCTGCCAACGCTCATGAAACTCACATTTACATTCTCCTTGCCAAGGATATTCCCCACACTACCAATCATACCTAGTTGATCAACCTGACTACAAAGTATGAGGCGACACCATGCTCACATCAACACCAAATGAACCTGCCTTGGTGAGGTGAGGCTTCTTGTCTTTCACTCTTCCCTCCACTTTAATCTCACCATAGTTAGAAATTGCAATGGCAAATTTAGATTCCACATTGACAATTTGGACTTAGATGAACTCAAGTGGATTCTCAGGTGAACCATCCAACATAAAGCTTAAAATTAAACTTTCAAATTTTACCCAAAACTAAAACCTGAAACAAAAGGGAAGAAAACTAACTAAAACCAAAATCTTACCAAAAGAATTGATTAAAATAATCTCACCATGTCCCTGCTTTTCGGCCACTGAACTGGCACTTTATACCCATTAGGAAGAGGCACCAAACACCTTGGATTTGGATTTTTTGAGAAGGTTTTGAGGTAGTGGGGTTAGATTGGAGATATCCAAGAGAGAATGTGAGAGATTGAAAATTGTGTGAGTATAAGAAGAAGATACCAGCGGAAACGAGTAAGATAACAAGAGCAAAGATGAAATGGTATTTTCTTTCTTTGACCAAATTTTGAATAGATATCATCGCCATATGCTTTCTTTTTGTGAGCTTTTGGGAGAGAAAGAGTTTAAGCAACTAGCAAGGATCGAGATCCACAGAGATTTTGGGTTGGAGACAGAGAGAGACAATGACATTCAATCAAATTGAGTGTTTAGGCAAAAAACAACGTCTTTTCACACACACACACACACACACACACAAGGCCGGGTCTCAGTCGGGTTAACTCGGGTCGACTCACTAGGTCTTACTGGGCCAATTTCTAAGCGGTTTTTTGCTTAGACCCGGGCCGACCCGCCGGGCCGACCTGGGCTTCAAAACTATAGTTTAAACTGTGTAAGGGTTGAATTAATGACCTTATTGATTTGATAGGTCCAAGTATGACCTTGTTGACTTGGTCAAGACCTAATTTGATTAAAAAAATTGTATACACTATTGTTGTATTTTATTTTTATAAATATTAACTTAGATGATGTTTTGGGTGGACTCGTGTGTCGTGCACACATGCATGGCATTGCGACATCAGGATCAAGGAATTGTCACCTGGTTATTTGATTCAAGGTCACTAAAAGACTCGAGTAGACTAATTTTATCTAAAATTTCAAGGTAAGAGACTGATTGTGGTTAGGAAAGATATTAGCACCCTTAGCACACTTTACATGAGGTAAGTTGTATTGTGTAGTCTAGATGTGGTTTAAAGGTGTTGATGAGCTTTCTAACTAATGATTCGTCTATGGATCAGAATAAATATTTAAGCTTATTAATAAATCTAACATTTCAAATTTATTATGGACTCACATGTCTAGGTAAATTTTTATAGGAAAAATCCATATAAATGCTTTGATAGGGTTCATCTATTCTAAAAGGAAAAACTGTTTTTCATTACTTTTATATTGTGATGAAAAAATACTCCAAATTAAAATCAGTGAATATCTAAAATAATTCTAAGAATTTTTTAGATAATTTTTGATACTTAAATATCAGCCTGTTAGTAGGTCCACCATTTTTATCAGAATATTAACCATTAATTCACAGAAATTAAAATTTTAGAGTTATTGAAATATTGACTAAATCCTTAAGAAATTTTACAAAATTATTGTAAATCTCAAAAATACAAAAAAAAGAAGATTTGTTTGAAAAAAACAATGCTAATTGCTCTCTCTCTCTCTCTCTCTCTCTTTATGAATAAAATGCAATTTGTTTTTGTAAGGATTGAGTCATATGCATCTAGAAAAATCTTTTTTTTTTAATTATTTATTTCTCTAAGGCTATGTTTTGAAAAATTATCTTTTCTTTCCCTAGAAAAGTGCCAAAATAGATTTAAGGGTTTTGCCAAACATTCTCTTAGGTAAGAAAATCATTAACAAAAGGATGTTCAACCAAACAAAGCCTTAAGTACTTGGTCCAAAACAAAACCAAATGGATCAACCTAAAGAAACTGGTTCAACCACGAATTGAATAAAAAACAAAGGTTTGACCCAAAAACTAAACTAAAACAAAGGTTTAAATAGAAACAAAATCAAAATTGAAAATTAACACAAAACATAAATTTTTTGCACACCAATAAAAATCTTTAACCCACATAAAAGAAGCTTATTGTTTTATTATAAAATTAATTCAATCATCAATAAAAATACCTCAAATACATCATCAATATTTTATTAGGCTAAAAACATTGAATCAAACAAGCATCAAAATCAATAATCATGCATTTAATGCTAGGTTCAGTAACACATTATTGACCAAAACTAAAACAAACTATCATAACAAAAGCTTGAGCATTCTAAAACATGCTTAAAATACTAACAAAAATAAAATAAACTATGCTAAAAACCATTAGATTATTCCAGCACCAAAATAAAACAAAAAAAATTCAAGATAAGCTCCAGTAACCTAAAAAAAGGTTTAAACTTTAAGAAAGCATTAATATAAAGGCCATATGGACTTAACCTTTAAACTTTTACATGGTTATACCTTATCCAAACTTGCTGGCCATGGATTGTTGTTTTCCTTTTCTTATTTTCCTTTCACTATCTTTTCCTTCCAAAGCTTGTTAGACCTTCTATGTTAGGCTCTTGAACCTCCACACTAAGATCTTTTCACATTGTGTTTCTCCTCTGTCTTGTGTTTTCATTTTCAGGGCGTATTTATAGGGTTCTGCTAAGGTTTTTTTTTTTTTTTTTTATATATATATATCCAAACATAATTGATCAAAGTTTAGCCATTTGCTTAAAATGAGAGTTTTCTACAAATGTTAACAGCTGGAACCTGTCATTTAATGGTTTTGAGATGGTGGTTTTGTAATAAATTTATCTAGGTGGTTTTGTTTTGTTTAGAGACAAAGTCATGCATCCCTCACTTTCTGATTTTGGATGAAAGATTTATGACCCTTGATGATAACCCTCTAAGAATTTTTAAGTATGAACATATAAAAAGTTGAGTGGTTTTGCACAAATGAGTATCTCAGTCAAGACTTCGCCGGAGCAACTTCGATGTAAACATTATTGGAGACCACCTGAAATTGGTAGAGGTGAAGCATACCTTTCGATTGGATCAAATCTTGCTCAATTTGAAAGTTTGTAGCTAATTCGATAAGCCAAAAATATAAAAAAGTAATAATGGCTGATCATGAACAAGATGTTGTAGAGTTTGTTGAAGAGAATGAGATTTAAATGTTTGATAGGAGTAGCTAATCTTTGTAGAGGGGGTGTTTCTCAGTTGAATGATGATGGTTACAGTCTCAGAGGTGGTTGAAGATGCTACATTCATTCGCCTGAAGGTGCCTACTCGATTAACCAAAACTGTCAAGAAGAAACTAAACAGTGGTCGAATGATGATTTGTCTAGGTTAAACCCTAGAAATTAAGGTTTTTAATTTAAGATTCGACAAATTTCACTTTATTTCTTATTCTTTCAAATACTTTTAATTGCAAATTTCACTTTATTTCTTATACTTTCAAATTTCATGCAATTTCACCAGTAATTTCCTCTAAAACTCTTAATTTCATGCAATTTCACCCCTCCCAATTTAATCATCATCCCTAAAGTTCAACGTCATTTTCATCTTGGTCCTTGGTTTCTGATTTGTGCATTTAGACCTTTAATTGATCATTAAACTTTCAATTTTCTTTAGTTTGGCGCTGATGTGGTCAATTTCAGTCTCTACAATCACACGTCCTTTTCAATTTGATCATTGGTTTTGGATTTCTTTAATCAAGTCCGCCCATCAAACTTCAATATTCTTACAATGAAGCCCCTGATTCGTCCAATTAAACCTCTCAAAAAACTAATAAAGTTCCCAATCTTTAATTTACTCCAATTAACACCTACATGGACTCTAAAAACTGATTTTTCTTTGTAATCAAGTTCTTAACAAGATTAATTAAGCATTCCAAAATTCTCATTGAGTCCTTACCTATATAAATTTGTATTTTTTTACCCAAAATAAAAATATTTTCACCAATGAGGCCTCTTTTCAATCAAAATTAGGTTGTCAATCTTGCCAATCTCATACATTTTGGTCCTCTAACTTTTCTACTTGTCATTTTGGTCATTCACCACCAACTTGGACAATCTTCTAGGCTTTTCATGTATATCCTCTTGTATTTTGATTTTTTTTTGTTTTGTTTTCCTTTCTTGATTTTTCATGGGATCAAAAGTGAGTAACAATATTGTGTTTTAAAATGTGGCCTAGCTGACCAGACACTTGGGGAAAGCCCAATTCACTTTTTTTTTCATTAAAAATCTTTTAAAGCGATGTAGATAATAGATACAATGTTTTTTTTTAAAAAATATTAGAGCAATGATATTTTGATGAATCTAGATCAAACTGGGTGAGATTTTCCAACTCATGATCTAGATCATAAACTTGTTTGGGTTTAAAGCTTTGTTTTTAAAATCCATTTCTTTATTTAATTGAATGATTAACAATCTTAAAAAATAAATATAAGAGTGAGTTTTAATCAAGATTTAAATAAGAAAAATAATGCAAATTAAAAAAATACATTAAAATTAAAAAAGAAGAGTTTCACAAATTTTTTAAAAGAAAAACTAAAAAAACACATTAATTTTTTTAAAAAAGCTGTACTTCAATTTGTAAAGAAAAAGGAAAAAAAATTGTTATCAAACTCAATTATTCCCTAAGACGAGCAAGAAACCCAAGCCCATGCATATATGGATACCTGAGCTTGAAAACCCATGTCTCCATACTTGGTTTTTTGTTTTTGTTTTTAGAAATAGATGATATGTCATCCACTTCTTCTTTTAAGAAATTAAATAGCATGTCATTACATGCAGCACGGGATATGTCATTCATAAACCCCACAAATAGAGGAATCCAGCAATGGGATTGTTGTTCCTCAGTTTTCTTTTCTCGCCTTCTTTTAGCTTCAAGTACAAGGACTTCTTCTCCAGTATAGCCATAAGCTCACCATCCTTTATACCCAATGCCACTTTTAACAGTGGATCCACACATCGATTACTATTGTTTTGATGCACTGAATTCCATCTGGACCAGTTACCTGCCAAGAACATCTATTTTCCAGGCAATCAATTAGAAGATGAAAACTCGAATGCATAACTGTAACCGACACTTATTTTTCAAGAGACATGCAATTGATTTAAAATTTATTCTTTCAAGGGCTCACAAGATTCTGCATGCAAATGGAATAAGGACGCTATCAAAGAAATGCGACAAGTCCTTTGCCAAGAAATTTCATTGATCAAGAATTGTAGAAATGTACAAAATCAAAGAAAGATTAAAGAACCAGATGTGGGTTATTAACTATTTTCCACGCCTATCAACACCTAACCAAGCAAGCGCTTGTATTTTTAACAACGAGGAAAAAGGAAACAAAAGCATTTTAATGTTACATGGATCAAATTGAACACATTAGAGGAGATGAAACTCGGTTTATATGATGTCTAACCTTTTTTACAGCTTCCTTTCTCTATCCCCCTTGATATCAGAAAATCTGTATAAACTAAAACCAACTACAATCTGGGGGGCAAAAAGGAAATTCCAACTGCCGGCACGAATGGCGGAGGTAAATTACTCAGTTTTTCATTGCGAGCATCTGAATACACAATCTCCACCTAGTCACCTGCCAACCCAAATAGGCAAATACAGAATTTTCACAGCATTTGCATCAAAGGATCACTCAGACATCTCATCTTCAGCTCCACTAGAATGGTGAAGGTCCTCGTCCAGAGCAACCCTCTGTAGTCTTCCAAGGCCATCCTCATCCTCAAACCTTTCCATCCTTGAATTGTTTCCCCTTGAATTTGAAATAGCCTGAAACCATTGTTTAATCTAAGTAATAGAGGAATAAACAACACAGTTTAAAAAATGAAAATCCGTTGGATGATTCCATATCATTACCCCCAAATCTCTCTGTTCAATTGTAGCAGCAACAGCTCTTTTCCTCACAGTTACTCTTGAGGGTATAGGAAAATGTTCAATCTCGTCACCTGATCTGCCCTCCCTGGCTCTCTTCTTTCTTAAACTAATCTTTGTGGGAAGAGGCTGCATCATAAAAATAGTGTAAAGTCACAGTAATCAATGTAAAATGTGTGCACTGAGAAAATGTGTGTGATGATGATGATGATGTACACTGAGAGCGAGTGTGAGAGAGAGAGTTGATACCAAATAGCGAGCTTCAGCTTCATCAAATGAAACAAGGAACGTTGAAGGGTCATTGACATCATCCCCCCGTACCTGATTGAGGTGTTATGAAGAAAAATTGTGTTCAGCAGTTATAAAGAAGCTTGCCAAGTAACATTAACAACTAGAGACACTTACATCCCAATGATACTCGCGAATCCAAGAATATAAGATATCCTCATTTTCATCATACATATCCTTCGACAGCTGTTACCATAACACACCATAAAAATAATGACGACAGTGTAGTATGAAAACAACCATTAATTGGAATTTTGAAACATAAGGAGAAATCCAAAACTTAAGTGCTGATATGCATGTAGAGCATTTGGAATTCTGGATAAAATACAATCTTACCTCATCTGGAGAAGGTACTGTGTATGCCAAAAACTTCTCTGGGTTAGCGGGATCTGAACCTGATGCCACACAAGCTTTCATAATAGCCTGTAATAAAAAATCAAGAACCCACTCAACAAAATGCATCATTAAGTGTTTACTTTTCAGGACTATCCATGCCAAATTCCATGGGTTAATGATAAGTTATGGTTTAGAACAAAATTTCTAATTTGTTTCCAGACACTTTTCATTAACACTAAGAATTTATTGTCCTGCAGTGGTTCACTGCATTCTATTACTCGCTTTTGATTATAGTTCTTCAGCTTTCTATTTCCAAGTTGAATATTTCTTTTGGTGCTTATTTCTCAATCACTGGTCCTAGTCATTAAATGATGCATAAAAATAAACCTGCAAGTATGTTGCCACTTATATTTCTGATTTTCATTTTGCCTACACATTCCTAATTTATCCGAATAGGCATCACAAATATTCTAATTCGACTCTCATCTGCCTGCTCCCATGCAATACATCCACTCAAAGAACTTACCCGTGATTCATAGGCATCACGGTCAGATGGATCGAACTTCTTGTAATTTTCTGCATCAGCTGTAGGAGCACCATCAAATGCTACTGTGACAAATTTATCTCCATACCTGGTACAACGTCATAAAGCAGTGAAAGTTAAAGATTTGAAAGTGAAAAATGCTGGAACGCAAAATGATCATCCACTGTTTTTCAAGTTCCAAAATTTGGCCAGTCACCAGCAATTCTAATTCTTTTTATTTCAGAAATGACACTCTTGACATTCCACACGTTGTCCTTAATTTATATATTACAAGTGAAAATGCTGGGATGCAATATGATCATCCACTGTTTTACAAGTTCCAAAATTTGGTCAGTCATCAGCAATTCTAATTCTTTACATTTCAGAAAGGACACTCCCCTTCCATCCCCCACAGTGTCCTTATTTCTATATTGGTTACTCAAAATGCATATGTAGTAAAAAAATTAATTCCTTAATGTTACTGCATCCTTTACTAATAAATAATGTTCTTCATAATTGTTATATAAAAGAGTAAGAGTTGTGGAACGGAGGGGGGTGTAACATAATATTTGAAGCAGAAGAAAGCAATATATGCTACTATATCATTCTATGCATACATGTATTTATGTGTAACATATGTTTCTAAGAAACACAGAAAAAATAAATAAATTAAGCAGCATAGCTTTTTTCCCTCACCAAGAACGAGGAGGAAAAGAAGGAAATCTACCAGCCAAACTAGCAATCACTGAAGACCTTTACTTCACTCTTACATGGTAAATTAATAGGAAGAGACACTCTGCAAGGTGGGATTCTATTTTCATACTTTGTAGCACAATATAAAAAGCAACAAATAACACCATACCGATCAAAATCAGGTAGCAGAGGCAGAATCTCGACTGGCTTTAAGTTTTTATTAGTTGCATGCACAGGGGGTAACTTGTTTGAGGCAAACGATGCTCGAATTTCCTTGATTTGTCTCTCCCTGAAAATATTACTAATGCTTTCAGAAAGTAATGCAAAATGGTCATATAATTTCTTCTTCTCTTCCAACATTTTCTTAACATAGGCAAGGTAGAAAAAACAAACCTTTTATTGAGATTGTCCAAAAGCTTGCAGCCTCCCTTCATCTCTCTCAGTTCTTTAGCTTGTTTTTCGGTCAGAGACTGAAAATTCAAATGTCTCTAATTATGCTACAGCTTTCAGCAATTTGTGAAGCAAATAACAAGCAATGAACTGCATGAAAAGCATACCAGTTTAGCTGATTCCATGCTAAGAGGAGATATATACTGTGTCTTAACTAGCCAAGAAACACCTTTATCTGTTGGCCTTTCTTTTCTTTTTATGCCGTCTCTCTTTACAGGGGTGACTGACTCATCATCATGCAACAATTCCTCATCTTCAGGAGCAAGAAGTGGTCTAACACTAGGAGGACTAACAAAACCAGTAGAAAAAAGGTGCTCAGGAATGTCATGTTGTATAAATTACCTAGACCCTAAAAAATTAAGCTGTTGAGAGATTATACTTGTATACACTGAGATCAAGAAGGTCAAGAGGTATCCCAAGATCTGGCTCAACATGTAGTTGAGGTTTATACATTTTCTCCAAAGATGTGATTGTGTACTTAGTAAATCTGCAAATAAGAACATGGACATTGACTATAATAATTTCATATAGAAATACAGCATGATATCCAAGCATATCAACAGAATATTAGGTGACTGGAAATTCTGCAGCTAAGCTGGTGTAAGATGGAATAGAGATCAACTTGATACAAATAAAGTCTTATCTGCTAAACACCATGAGTTCACTGCAGTTACAACATACAAGAATGACAGAAACATGCATGGCCATACTCAATAATCACTAGGTTGTCCATCTATGAAATTCTAAATTCTATTAGCACATCAATGCTTTCTTCAAACATCAGATAGCCATATCCAATACTATAAGATATCAGCATCGTTTCAAGTTTTCCATGTGTGAATTACATGTATATTGCTTGCCTAGAGCATTATATAACTTCATAAATTTATTATTTATGCTATCTGTCTCACCAATTTACCAGTCATCTTTTGACATAATTTATCATGTGCATGCTTTGCAAACACTGAAGAAATGCAATAGTTATTATATCCTTTCTCAAACACCAATAAACTAGATGCAATGCTTCCTACTGACACCTCTTCAACGAGATTCTTCCTTTTAAATAATTGTGACAAGATATCTTGTGAATACAAAGCTAAATTAGGCTCACTTCCAAAATTAGATAGTAACATCAGAATATTTGTTGTATTGGGGGGGGGGGGATTAAGAGAAATAGTGGAATGACTGCATCTAAATTTCATACAAGCCTCATCTAATGTAAATAAACTTACACAAGAGTTAAGAAATTAACCCCCCCGCCCCTAACACTCTCTTTGAGGTGGAAAAGATATCTATCATGTCCACGTTTTGGGAAAGATTCTAGGCATGCCACAACTTAAACTTTCCTGCTAAAATTCTTAAATGCACATATATAAAACCCTCATGCTACATGCACATACCGATCTTTCTCTCTCTTTAAAGGCATCAGCTTCGGTTGAGCACTCGGATCAGGAAGTTCATTCCGGAATCTTCAAATAGCAAGCAAGCAAAAATAACATCATTACTGGAAAATATGCAAGTAAATTTCAGTTTAAAAGAAGCGAAAACTAGCATGTACAACAAACTTCACTTGCCAGTCATATGGATAGCGTGTCTAGAGTATTAAATAATACACATACTAGAAATTGGTCACAGGATCCAAAAGTGAAGAAAAATAAAATACACCCACATGCTGGCATTAGATATCATCGGTTTCCCAATTAGAAAAATGGGTTTAAAGGCATAGTAGAACAAGAAAAATGGGCAAAGGAGAAACTTCAAAATTTGCAAGGAGAACCTACCTAATCCACACAACTAAGTTACCAACAGATTCAAGGCTCGCATAGCAAATAGAAGTGGTTTTCAGATGACACCCAATTAATTTTCCTTATTTAATATCTTGAGTGTCCCTCTCTGTATACTGTAACACCCATATAGTACAGCATGATTGCCAAGCATATCAACAGAATATTTGGATCTTAGATGTCAAGAATGCACAAGAAATTACCAAATCAATAACAGAAAACCAATCACACAATAATAAAATACCTGCTGTCTTGCAAACTTGCAATACAGTTTGTTTACTTTTCAGCAAGTTAGATTATGGTACGCTGCAGCATTTGGTGCTTCTAATATCTTTGAACATTCATTGCATGACTTAATTTAATATAATTCAGTTTTGAGATTCTAAAAGTTCATAAGAAACCCATCACCATTTTCCAGCAAAGCAATCATGTCATTAGTTAACAAAAAAGAAAGCTGATATGTATAATGAAGAAAGAAAACCGTTGATCCTTGGGTTTAAAATCAATGTTGCTGCTGCTAAGTTCCGAAGGGTAGAAACATTAAGAAAGACAACAGGAAATCAATATCATAGAAGCCGAGTTTGATGTTGATAAATTGCTGAAATACATCATGCATTGGTGCAAGTCCCAGTAACACCTAATTTACAAGAAAATAAAAAACAAAGTAAAAAAATTCAAGCATAAACCTGAGGCCCCAAAAGACATAACATCAAACCACATTAATTGATCTACCAGAGTTAATAATAGTATTAAACGTGGTCACTGGAGGGCTAAAGGACCAACTAGTAAAAGATTATTTTCAAGAAGAAGCCCAAGTGTTTCAGTCAATTTCTGTCAAAACAACAATAGCAGGCTGAGACACATTGGCAGCTTTTGTTGTTATTCTGATTTTAGGACAAGAAGAATCATTCGTGACTATTTAAACTTAATTCAGCATACTCACTTCAACTTGCACAAGAAGGTCGTTGGCTTCTTCAACCTATTCTCAGCCCTCTCCCCACCCAACAATGGAGTTGCCACCCTATCCCCCAACCGTGAATCAACAATGGAACCATGCCCTTTTTGAGAAGAGATCACGTGGTTCTTTAGCAGAGCAGGGTTCTGCGACTCTTTCAATTGCTGCCTACGGTTCTCCTCCTGCCTTTGCTTCTCAAACTCTCTCTTCTTCCTCGACCTCCTCTCCTCCTCGGTCTCCACCCTCCCTGGGTGCCCATTCGCCTTCTTCACCACCAGAGGAAGCTGCGACTGCTGCTGCTGCTGCTGCTGATGTTTCCCATGATTGGGATGATCATGTTCTCTCTTCTCCTGAGACACCCCTTTATCTCTTTCAAATGCACTGTCCTTAGGAGGGGGTGGGGGTGGGGAGCTGGGAGGGGGTGGGGGTGGAATTGAAGAGCTAGGAGGAGGAGACGAAGGAGGTGGAGGCTGAATTGGCTGCTGCAATGATTGATGAGCGTAATGTGAAGTGGGATAGTACATATTAGGCGGCGGCGGCGGCTGTAGTGGTGCTGGTGGAGGAGGAGGAGGTGGGTAAGAGGATTCAGGAGGAGGGGGTCGCTGATAAGGGTATTGTTGGCGAGGAGGCGGGGCTGGGCGGGGCGGCTGAGGGTAATGTTGTGAGTAATTCTGATAGTTTTGAGGTGGTGGGGCCAATTGAGGATTGTAACTTTGAGTATACTGATTTGGTCTTTGCTGTTGTTGTTGCGGTGGTTGCGGTGGTGCGGTGAATGGCCTATAGGAGGCCATTGTTGCTTCTTCTTCTTCTTCTTTTGTTTTTTTTTCTAAATTCAATTCTTGAAAATCAAATCAAAGTTGTAGAACTAAGTGAGTATCAACTAATTCTCTCTGACCCATTTCTTGAGTTTTGGAGAATCAAGCCAAGAAAAAGACTTTACTACTGCTACTACTAACAGAGTTAATAATCTAAAATTCTCTTGACGACCCAACAAAAACCCTAAATCCCATCGACAGTGAAACAAAAACTGGAGAGAATTGAACTCACCGGAATATCTCAAAATGAATCAATCAATTGAATCTCATCTGCCTGATTTTTGCGAGAGAAAAGAATGAAAGGATTTTACTTTCATATAGAAGAGAGAAAGATAGTGATTTTTCAATGATTTGTTAGTGACTGTATGATTTTTATTTTAAAATGAGTAAAAGTAATATATGAGTGTGTGTTAAAAAACCAAGTCACATATTTCAACAATCTGTATCATGAACTTGATAAAACAAACTTCCGAGTCAAATATATTTTCATTAGAGCGGCAACTTCATTTCTTTTGATCCACACTTATTTCATTCTTCGCATGCCAATAGTTGTCTGTTTACTCTATATGTTGCATTGACAGTGTTTAACTATTCATATTTTTTTAATCTTTGTCTGCAAGAATTTAGGGTTTACGTTTATCTTCTCCACTTCTAGCATAAGCCATTAAAGCAAAACCAACCTTCTTCTTGGGTGTATCCAAACCCTACTTTTTACCTTTTTTATATATTACAAACTCCACCACGCATTCTACTCTTCGATGCTCTTCCTTCAATCTATACAAATTCTTTTAAAATATTCTTCTTTAATCCCTGGTTATTAAATCCGGCTCGAAGATTAACTTGAAATCCGGTTAATTTAGTGGCTGGATCAGTATGGATTTAATAAAAGATTGGTCGAGAAAATAACCCAACAAAACCCAGTCGACCCAGTGGGTCAACCTATGATTCGGGTGACCCGGGCGAGACCCATTGTTTTTTTTTCAAATGTGAAATTTGAAGCTCATTAGTATATATACGTTGTGTTTCCAAAAAAAGTTGTGTTTTTTTAATGTGGGATAAAACAACTTTTTGGTTTAAATATTTCAACTTAAATAGATAACATAATATCTTTTTAATATGAAATTTAAAACCCTTTTGCATATACTCTATGTTTCCATGAAAAAAAAGTATGATTTTTTAATGTGAAATTTAAAATCTATTTGTATATATACTTCATGTTCTAAAAAAAATTTTTTTTTATTTTTTTGTCCTTTTAATTTAAATACTTTAACTTAACTTTATATTTTCATAAAAAAAAATTAAATTTTTTTTTAGATTTGAAACACTTGACTGCTCCTTTAACTCTAATGACAACCAATGACTCTTCCAACTTAATTTTTATCTCTCTTCTACTCTGTGACGAACAATCATCGTTGATTTTACATGGAAGAATAGCACACGTTAAAGTAGAAAGCGATGCCATGTGCTATGAAAAATCTTGTTGTTAGCCCCATGCGTGCATTTTTTTGCTGTGTAACAAATATTAGCAAGATGGCGCTATGTGCCGCCTATAAACTAAAACATCTGAACGGAGCTGCAAGCAGACTGGATAAAATTTGAGAGTTTGAATCTAAAGAAAGGGCAGGGGTGTGTGTGTATTCCATTGAATTGTACCTGGTGAATTAACTATGTTTTTGGGATGCATCAATTTAAGGTTAGACCAACGTTTAATTAGTCTCTCAAAAAAGAATAATAAAAAAGACTCAACCAACATGCAAATCTGGGATGCATGCAGCAAGACTTCCTAACGAAGTAACAAATGCATATCGCCAACGGAGGATGATGATCTATGCTCAAGCAGGATAAGTCACACTTTCAGCTGGCGAATCATCATTTGAAGCCCTAAACAATAAACAGGTATTATGTCGCCTCTACCCATTCAATTATTTATACTCCTAGCTGTTTACAATTAGAAAGAATAATAAAATATATTTCAAACCCGACCATTGTTATCCCATGTATAATAATATCCAGCAAAACTTGGACACTAACCAGTCTCTGGAATTCAAACTGCTTGGATGGAACTAGCCTTGCCATTACTTAAATCTGATCCACCAGCCGGAGCACTTGCATGAAACGCTGACTGCCTTGATGGCTCCCCGATTAGTTTCAGGGAGAGTGGTGAAGGCTCCCTGTGGTGTCTATCAGTTTCTCCTAGATGCAGATGAGACATTCCGACCAGTTCATCTACAATAAAAGGCTCCTTTGGAATGATTGGAACTGGCTTCAGGACCTCATGATGCGAAGCCGCTGCACCGGTACCTTCTTCAAAGGAGGTGGTATTTGGAGGCCAATACGGATAGGGAACTGGCATGTAAGCTGGGAAGAATCCGGGAGCTACTGTGAATTCACTCGAACCTGAAACAACTGAGCTGAATTCATTTGAACTAGGAACAATTGGTTTGATTTCACTCAGCCCCATCACGGTTTTATCAGGTTCCTTGACTAGCTCTTGAGATGCAATATCCATGGGTTCAGATTCTGGCTTGAGAGAGAGATTCAATGAAGGTAGAGAATCTGCATTACCAGTATCTCCTGCCCGAGAAGAAGACGGCAACTCTTGCTCTTCTGGCACTGGCTGCGGATCTGTGGCCTGAGAAACATATAACAAAATAAGGTATAAATTCTACTTTCAAAGTATCAACGAAAATTAGAAATGCATAAAGCAACACATCATCTAGCCATGGCATTAGCTGGCAGGACACTACAGGGCACAGGCTAAGCAGCACAAGTTCCTTTCAACAGGCTGCAAATACAAGGGTGGATGAGAACAGAAGTGAATTTTGATTAAAAATTCTGCAGCATCGCTGTCATAACAGACCAAGAAGTGCATCTCATCATTGACTCCCAGCATTACAAAGTAATTAATCTGATTATAAAAATGTAAAATGACCATCAAGGAAGCAAGACAGACCATTTCTGGAACCATATCAAAAAGACTGGACCGTCTCTTTCTCCGAGTGGCATTGCTCTGCCGGATGAAAAATTTCTGAGCATGGCTTGCCACCTGGGTGGGAGACCTGGATACCACAAAGTTTCGAGCTATTCCACACCAATCTCCTTTTCCCAATTTTTGGAGACCAATTAAGAACAGTCCATGGGACACCTAAGAATCGAAGACATAAAACACATAAGCCAAACTGCTTCAGTAAACTACTCCATCCATCCCATTATCATTGGCCCTATTGCAGTTTTTTAATTGTCCCATTTTATTTGCCCATTTTAAAAGTCAGTTTTATAAAATATCAGATGTCGTCCTTTAGTACCTTATAAATTTACAATACAAGAATGCAAGAGTAGTGTAGGCAACTTAGGGTAGAAAAATAATAACATACTACAATCAACACTTTAATAAACTGAAATAACAAACTAATAATATTTCAGACTTTGACCATTCCAGACAGCAGGTAATTCTCTAAAATTACAGTTGAAAAATCTATGCCTTGTCATTCCCACTATAATAATCAGAAAAGTAGCACATTATATAATCTGACATGACAAAACAAGTCAGTTTTATGAAACACAGCTCTAGTTATCCCAGAAAAGGTGTAGGCAAGAAACATATGACAGATGACTCAGGAACTATTAATTGGGAAACTGCAGGAGCTGAGGGAAAGTGATGTATAAGCTTTAAGATAGTCAATTGAGTGGTGCAATCGATGACTGGGTGACTGCCATGCTACCGCCAATACCAAAACTCAATAGCCAGAAGGAGGTATGGTCAGAGCCATGGTGCTCACGTTGATTGGGAGCATTTCATCAAATGCAAGACATGAAAAAGAAAACGATTGACAGGAATCACCTTAAAACACAGAGCTAAGCCAATCAAATAATATCTCTTATTTGACAAGATAATCTTGTTGGAGTGCAAGTCTGCCAATAAATCCCATAGCGAATTTTGCATGCTCACAACACATGTTTTTGCAAAAGATTTGGGAAAATTTAAAAATGTTGAAATCACAATTTTAATTGTTGAAGGTATGAGTCACTCCCACATTCTTTAACATTTTTAGAAAAGGGAACCAATTTTCAAGGAAAGTAACAACCTCAATTGTCAATTATAATTTGACAGTCAAAACATTCACAAAACATGCTTATTACTAGAATTGTATTTTCGAAACAAGATTATAACAACTATTAAACAATAAGTTCATTTCAGATTAACGTTAAGCTTCCAACACATCTTCAAAACTTAAAAAAAAAAATAAAGGGACAGAATTCTTCCTAAGAAAAGAACACCAAAACTTAAGAAATTCACAGCAAAACCTAAAGCTTGAAATTGGTTTTTACATGGAGAAATTTCAGGACAAACCCTTGACATGACACAAAGAAAACAAATATATAACTTATGTGGTTCTTGTTGTGAAAAAAAGAAAGAAATAATTCACAATTCGTTGTTAGCACAATACTTTCTTAACACGAAATGAAAAATACAATGTAAACTCAAATCATAAAATTATAAGTAGATTGACAGAATGGAGGAAAAAATGGAGAGAAATCTGTTCTGTTTTTTTCAATTCTTTATTTACATGAATGAGAGGATATATATAGCAGATTGTTACCATAACGTAAATAACGTAAACTCTCAATTATGGCTATACATTTATGGGCTTAATTAGCTAATAAATCCATACATAAATAACGTAAGCTTCCAATTAATGACTATACTGCTGATCTTCCTCCTTTAATCTCATAGAGGACAACTCATGCCAACACTCCCCCTCAAGTTGGTGCATATATATCTCGGATGCCCAACTTGCCAAGTGAGTTGTAGAAGCTTCTGCTACATACAACTTTTGTAAGTATGTCTGCCAACTGGTCTTCGGATTTAACAAATGGAAATCGAATTATCTTGGCCTCAAGATTGTGTTTGATGAAGTGTCGGTCTACTTCCACATGTTTGGTCCGATCATGCTGGACTGGATTGTGAGAGATATCAATTGCAGCTTTGTTGTCACAAAATAGATTCATTTCTCCTTTAGGAGTGAAGCCAATTTCAGTTAATAGTCTTCGAAGCCAGAGAAGTTCACAAAGGCCTTTAGCCATCCCACGAAACTCAGCTTCAGCACTTGATAATGCTACCACCTTTTGCTTCTTACTTCTCCAAGTAACTAGGTTTCCTCCAACCAACGTGAAATAACCTGAAGTCGATTTTCTATCAGACATATTTCCTGCCCAGTCAACATCTGTGTAACCTTCCACTCGTAAGTGATTGTTTCTTGTAAACATGAGTCCTTTTCCAGGAGGGAACTTTAGGTATCTGAGAATCCGAATCACTGCATTCATATGATCTTCACTCGGACAGTGCATGAATTGGCTTACCACACTTACTGCATAAGCGATGTCCGGCCGTGTATGAGAGAGATAAATAAGTTTTCCTATTATTCTCTGATACCTTCCTTTATCTGTTGGCACTTGGTCTGGGTATTCTCCTAGTCTGTGATTTTGAATTATCGGTGTATCTGCAGGCTTACAATCCAATAATCCTACCTCTGACAATAAATCTAGGATATATTTTCGTTGGGAAAGGAATATGCCGTGCTTTGACCTAGCAACTTCAATTCCCAGAAAATATTTGAGTCCTTCTAGATTTTTCATCTCAAATTCTGTGGCCAATTGTTCTTGAAGTCTTGCTATTTCCTCTGAGTCATCTCCTGTAATGATCATATCATCTACATAAATTATCAAAGCTGTTACCTTACCCCGGTAATGTTTTAAGAATAAAGTATGATCCGAGTTGCTTTGTTGGAAGCCATATTTCCTCATTGCTGAGTTGAAGCGCCCAAACCATGCTCTAGGAGACTACTTCAGGCCGTATAAAGTTCTTTGTAGTTTGCACACGATCTTAGCCTCAGAGTTTGCCATATATCCTGGAGGGACATCCATGTAAATTTCTTCTTCAAGATCTCCATGTAAAAACGCGTTTTTAACATCAAACTGGTGTAATGGCCAATCAAGATTTGCTGCGAGAGATAGTAGAACTCTAACAGTACTCAACTTTGCCACGGGTGAGAATGTTTCTTGATAATCTATGCCATAGGTTTGCGTATAGCCCTTTGCCACTAGCCTTGCTTTGTACCTTTCAACTGATCCATCGGCTTTGTACTTGATGGAGAATACCCACTTGCATCCCACTGTTTTTTGACCTTCTGGTAGGGAAACAAGAGTCCATGTTTTATTTTTTAGTAAAGCTTCCATTTCCTCCTTCATAGCTTGGATCCACCTGGAGTCATCCAAAGCTTCGTCAACACTCGTGGGAATATGATGTGAGGAGAGTTTATTCACAAATTTCTTGAGAGGTTCAGACAGTTTCTTTGTCGAAACATAATTGGCAATTGGATATCTTGATCTTTGATCCTCTAGTTCTGGGGAATATCTGTTTGGTGGTTTTCCTCGATTTTGCCTGAAAGGTAACTCATAACCAACACAGGTATCCATATCATCAGGAATGTGAGGTGGGATAGGAGAGCTTACCTCAATGATATTCTCAGGAGATGGGTCACTGGGTACTGAAGAGTGAGGGGGTACTATTACTGCTTCTGGAGATGTTACTTCAACTTCCGGAGATGTCAACTCTGGATTAGATTCCTGATTGATGATAGGCTGAGTCGTATTTAGTGTTGTATCAGTGTCTTTGAACCAGTCAAATGTCAACCAATTCATTTCTTCTACTTGTGTCTCCCCCTGAAGAGAAGAATTGGATGCAACAGGAGAGTAGAAAGTGTTAGATTCAAGGAACGAGACATCCATAGTCACATATAAGTGCCTAGTAACTGGGTCGTAGCATCGGTACCCCTTTTGGTGTGTAGCATATCCCAAAAAAAGGCAACGAATGGCACAAGGATCAAGTTTCGTGCGTTGATTCTTGTGGAGGTGAACATACGCAACGCAACCAAAGATCCGTGGCGGAAGCATCAATATTGTGGGTAATGACACATAGGTTGACAAGGTCTGTAGCGGAGTTTTAAACCCAAGAACTTTTGAAGGCATGCGATTAATGAGATGGACAGCCGTGGTAATAGCATCACCCCAGTAGTGGTTAGGTATATTAGCTCTAAGTAACAGAGCTCGAGCAGTTTCAAGAATGTGGCGATTCTTGCGTTCTGCAACACCATTTTGTTGCGGAGTCTGGGGGCATGAGGTCTCATGTATTAGCCCATAATGGTGGAAATAATTACGAAACTGTTGATTCACATACTCGCCACCATTATCTGATCGAAGAGTTTGGAGCTTAGCTGCGAATTGAGTCTGAATCATTGTATGAAATGATTTAAATACATGAAAAACCTCATTTTTATGTTTCAACAGATAAATCCAAATCATCCGAGTACAGTCATCAACAAATATCACAAATCAACGAAAACCAGACAGAGTAGATTTTGGGGAAGGACCCCATACGTCAGAGTGAATCAAGGCAAAAGGGATATCACTCTTATTCATACTCAATGGATAAGTAACTCGATGACTTTTAGCAAAAATGCTTGTCTCACATTTAATATCCAAATTTGACAAACCCAGAAATAAATCAGGAAACACATGTTGCAGATACCCAAACGACGAGTGGCCTAACCGACGATGCCAGAGCAAAATTTGTTCAGTTTTGAGGTCGCTTGAATGATGCATGTGATGTGCTCGTCCAATACTGATATCTTCCATATAATAAAGCCCCCCCTTTCAGTACCACGCCCAATGATCTCCTTGGTGAGAATATCCTGAATAAGACAAAACATAGGTTAAATGAGCACAACACAATTCAAGGCTTTAGTAATCTGACTCACGAACAATAGCTTGTGAGATAAAGAAGGCACAAGTAATGTATGTGACAATGATAGGGCTGGTGATATCATTACTGTCCCAGCCCCTGTTACCGAAGAAATGTCTCCATTAGCATTTGCAATGCTAGTTCGCCTTGGAGGGGACTGCTGGGAGAAATCACTGGCATCAAAAGTCATGTGGTCTGTTGCTCTAGAATCAAGTATCCAGTCATTGCAATCAGCTTCCTGATTAGAACCAAGTAGAGCATTACCTGAGTGTGGGTCTGCTGCAGCCATTGCAGCTTGTCCAGTGGTACCACCATTAATCTTAGCAATTGGAATAAGGGACATATGCGGTTCTGCTGTAGCCACTGCAGCCTGTCCTACGCTGCCACCATTTCCATCACGGCGCTTCCGAGCCTGGAGCTCATGCCACCAATCGGGATACCCATGAAGTTTGAAACAGGTCTCTTGAGTATGTTTTGTCCCTCCACAATGAGAGCATTTAGTGCCATCAGAGGTGGCTCGGGATTTAGAGTTGGAAACAGATTTGCCATCATGGAAAGACAGAGAATGTGAGCTGTGTTTGAGACTCTTGGATGCCAGTCCTGCTCCAGGTAAATCATCAACGCTGTTGGGCATTCCATCGGGTTTGGACGATGAAAATCGATTTCACGCTAGAGGCCTTGCAGTTCGTTATAGAACTTTTCCAGTGAACCACCAGCTTGTTTAAGGCGTGTCACAAGTCGCCGGAGGTCATACACCTGGGAGGTGTCACTGCCATCAAAGTATGTAGTAGCAATTGCATCCCACACCAATTTAGCTGTAGGGAAGCGGATGAAATTACTAACAAGAGAAGGATGCATGGAATTTATCAGCCACCCTTTAACAATTGCGTTGTCAATACACCATCGTCGAAAAGTAGAATCTGTTTGAGGAGGTTGAGATAAGTCGCCATTTATATATCCCAGTTTATCCTTGCCTGAGATATACATTTCGACCACCTGGGACCAAAGTGCATAGTTGGTACCGTCCAACTTGATGCCGATTGGTGCAGTAGCGCCATCAGAAGTTTGGGTTGGGGCTGAAGCTTTGCTCAAAACTTCAGTCATTCTCGTGGTTAGTTCGGTTAAGATGGAGGAAGATAGAGATTCCTCAGTTTGGGAAGATAGAGATTCCTCATTTTGGGGTTCAATCTCAGCCATAGAAGGAGACAAGAAGAATCTGTGGGATATTTAAGAAGGATCGGTATGCTCTGATACCATGACAGAATGGAGGAAAAAATGGAGAGAAATCTGTTCTGTTTTTTTCAATTCTTTATTTACATGAATGAGAGGATATATATAGTAGATTGTTACCATAACGTAAATAACGTAAACTCTCAATTATGGCTATATATTTATGGGCTTAATTAGCTAATAAATCCATAACGTAAGTAACGTAAGTAACGTAAGCTTCCAATTAATGACTATACTGCTGATCTTCCTCCTTTAATCTCATAGAGGACAACTCATGCCAACATAGATTTTTTTAACTAATTATATATTGATAATTCCAACTAAAAAATTAAATTACATTAAAATTTAATAAAAAGAGTCAACAAGTTATCTAAATAAAATGAGAGATATAGTATGAATCATAACAAAACTTTCCAATACAAGGAGGAAATTACTGAAAGGTAGGAAGTACACAAAAAGCTAGTGACACCTAGGTTGTTCTCATCGCAGTAAGCTCCCAATCAGTAAAGCTCCAGGTTAAATGAAACCCAAATTCCAGAAAGAAACACACATTGTGACTCCATAAAACTCAAGATTTTTCCCACCTCTTCAAACATTTCTTATCTAGTTTGATATTTATCTGCGTGATGTGAGTTGTAACATAATTATATCTTTTTAATAAATATGAAGCAAATATTAAAGAGTTTCTTTTTAATAAATGTGAGGAAAATATAAAAAATAGACACACACAAAAATTTTATGCTATCTTTTGGCATAAGATTTTTTAAATAGGAAGAGTTTCTCAAATGAAATAAATAATTTAATCTAATGATGTCAAATATAAGATAACTATAGTTAATTGTCCCTTAAAAAAAAAATACTAAGATCCAATTTAATAATATGTTTAAATGAGCCCTTTTTTGTAATATTTGTAACTATTGTAAGAAGTAATAATTTTTTTTTTTATATATAATTTTTGTAACTATTGAGTCAAAGCTAATCCCAAAAGTCAAATTCATAAAACTCATAATATCATACCGATTTTGCAGGAGTCAAATTCATAAAACTAGTAAATTTAATTTTACTAATTTTCAAGTTTTTAATCCAATTTTACTTGTTAGATACATGTTGACTCGAGTAATTAATTTTACGAGTCAACTTACAATTTTAATATCAATGTCTCAAACAATGCAATTGTCTCATGTTCTCAAAGCATATAAATGAAGCAAAAATCCTAAGTTTCAAAGAGACTAAAATGCAATCTTAATAGCTTAATCACGAAGTCCCTTAAAGAATCTATGTAGAATTTCATAAAAAATAAACCAAATACATATTAAAACAACTAAGTTGTTAGACAATATACCTTTAAAGTTGAGCTAATTTTTTAACTTTTAAAAAGTTTGGAGATTAATAAATACATGGAAATTTTATAAAAAGCCAACTGCCATAGTTTGGGCCTCCACGTGATGTTAAAGACAGCGGAATAAAATATACTACTCCAACGTTCTGTGGCATGCTATCTCCCGTCGCAGCGGAATAAAATAATTTTATAATCCATGTTATCTTTTTGGTTAAAATGTATGTTAATGTGTTGTAATGATTATTTTAAATTAAGTTATATATATTTTTAAACATGTTGGTATTTTATCAGTTGTGTGTGATTTAGGTTAAATTATTAAATTAATATTGGAATCTTATTTATGTTGTTAATATTTATTATATTGTTAACTTATTAATTGGTTGTGTATATAATTCTCCATTGAGTGTAATTGTTTTTTTTTTTTACATAATAAGATAATTTCATTAAATTAATTGAAAGTAACTTTTATGGATTTATTTGGTTGATGCATTTGTTAAGTTGTTAGTTACGCAGATGAGCTTAGATTATAAAATTATTAAGTTGTTGCTGGTTAATTAGATTATTAAATTAATCATGAATTAATGATATTCTCTTATGTTATTTTATTTATAAATCAGTTTGCATATGTTTAAAGATGATACCATATATATATATATATATATATATATATATTCGTGTATTAAGTGTAAAAATCAAAAGTTCTTCCTTGAAAATAGGAAATGTAAAAGTAGTCTATTGTCTCGGATGGAAATCAATAAAATGAGTTGTCTGTTTTCTCGGATGAAGACCATAGAATGAGTATATGTTCCGTGGTGAGGATGCAATTATAATTAAACTGAGAATTAGTGAAATTATAAGAAAGGTCGAAATTGAAAGCTATAATGTAGATATTTATTATAAAAAACTATTACTCATGCCTTTTATGATTGTATTTGAATTATGAAATCAATAGCCTATTATTAAATAGTTATATTTGTTGCAGGTCCATTACCTGTTGAATAGAGTTGATTTAATTACTTTTATTATAGTTGTTTAGGTATATTTATTTCTATATAAATTCTTGTTCGTGAAAATATTCATATTTTGTTTGTAACTAATCATTTTATAACCATAATTAATTTAATTCTTTTTGTATTTACTTTAATGTTTGTCTTCATTATGCCTTTTGTTATATTAAATATCATATAATTATTAGACCCGATCCAGGGATTAACTCGATCAAGAACCCAGGTCTTGAGTTATACGGGTTGATCAGGTTTTTCTAAGTTTTTACTCCTTCTAACATTTTATTTTATTCCAATTGGTCTAACTACTAAATCAATCAAATTCCAGATTAACATGCTGGACCATATGGGATTTAATAAATATGAAATATTAAAAAGGATGCAATGAATGAGTAGTATATTTTGATAATTATTGAGGTGTGACAAAAGAATAAATTGTAAGTACAGATTTAATCGTACACGTAAGGCTATCATGCAGACGAAGTTGTGTTGTATTTCCATGCAGAAATTAGCGGCACAAAATTTTACATAGAATCTCATATAAAAAAAACCTTTGTTAAAATTTTATTAAATCAAGCAGATCTACTAATATAATATGATAAATCATTAGTATTATATATATATAAAAGATGTAGAAGGTAGTCATGAATATTTTTCAAGAAAAGAATTTCACTACGTTTAAAGATCGTTTAAGAAGATGAAAGTTATGAATAGAAGATAAAACATATATTAATGTGTTTAAATGCTTAAATTTCTTCGCAAAGTGTGAGGAACAGTAAAACAGGTCCATTTGATTTATAGCATGAAAAGTTGTGGAAGATTTAAATTTCAACTAGAGGAACCACATGGATTTAGAGCAACTACGATTTAGGAACAGTAAAACGGGTCCATTATATTCAATGAACACTTTAAATATGAATTTTCATATAAAATTGTTGTTTTTTAAGTCTTCCACAACTTTTCATGCTATATTTGACTGCAGTCTTCCAACTACCAGCACCTATCATTGCTTTTATTACTCCCTAAATGCCTAACAGAGTTGCAGGATACGAATCTAGGAAGAGCAACCAGGCCAAAAACAAATTTGAAAGAAGAAAACAAACGGAAATGCAGCTGATTATGGGATTAAAAGTGAACCCTTTCTTTTTTTTCCTGTCCCGTCACTTCACCGGTAGCTTCGATAAGCAGGGCTGTACATACAGCTCTCAGCATACTTCACCAGATCCTTTGGTGGAGGAAGGCGAGTAGCCAAACCTACAAGAGAAAATGGTGAAGCTGATACATATATTTTGATGCTAAGAGATCCATCCATATGAACATATTGCAGAAGGATGAATCCTAACGAAAAAAGACTCACCAAGTTCATAAACTTTAGCAGCCACTTTAGCAGCAATCTCTGCTGAAATCTTTCTGATGTTTTTGAATGGAGGGTAGATAAGTCCCTTGTCAAAGTTCTCCTGGGTCACCTGAGCAGCCAAAGCTTCCGCTGTACCAGAGGAACCAGCAGATAAATGCAATCACTTGCCTATAAACACTCAAGGATAAATTCTTCCTGATATTCATCTACCTAAACATCCTGACCTTGAGAATTAAAAGGAGAGAATTTATTTTTCCAAATTGTATAACAGATGCCAAAGAAACATTCTGATGATTAGAATGAGAATTCAGGGAGGCATATTTGATAAGTTGAGCTAACTACATCAAGCTTGTGGATAGCTTTTCACAGAACAAAATCCTAAAAGTAAAAATATAACGTTTTGAGAAGGGAAGGCTCATGGATTCACCGGTACCATTACTTCTCTAAGCTCTACTTATGTTTTGCCCTTGTCATTCTTCCCAATATGTTCCCAAATAAGAATCCTGAGATTAAATTTCAAAACCATAATGTGATCAAACCAAAATAATATATATATATATATATATATATATAAATGAGCTTGTTATTTCATGTGATGGTAAGTAGGACATAAAAATTTGCGATACTGGTAACATTTAAATTTTTAATTCACTTACAGGCAGCCAGCAACATTTCATCATGTGAACGGATGGCACCAGACATTATCAGACCCAGACCAAATCCAGGGAAAATGTATGCATTGTTTGCCTGAATGAAATCAAAAATGTAAAACCAAAATCAATCATTCATTTATCAAATAAGTAAAACTAAAAGGATACCAAGTTCTTCAGACTACCTACCTGACCAGGCACAAAAGTTTTACCCTCATATTCAACAGGAGGAAATGGGCTTCCACTAGCAAAAATAACTCGCCCCTGAAAAGTAACATGGGGCGAGTTATTAGAGTCGTAATTGTTAAACAGCCAATTGTATGAATGGAGGACAATACATCAAGCAAGAACCATAAGAAAAGGCTTTCCTAGGGAGAGAAGCCTTGATAATGATAATGATGATTTCTCATCGATTGCATGTTGGCTGTTCATATTACCTGACTCCATGTATAAGCTTCTTCAGCGGTACATTCAGATTGTGAAGTCGGGTTGGAAAGAGAAAGAATTATAGGTTTCTGCATGCAGTCATATAAAATACGGTTACTTAGAGCAGCATGCTCTCCAACACAAACTAGATGAGCAGATAAAAATTTACCACATTGAAGGAAGCCATGGCTTCAACGACTTCTTTAGTAAATGTTCTTCCTACTCCTGATGTTCCAATCAACACTGTTGGCTTGATGTCCTGATGATATAAGGCAATAAAAAAGAAGATTTAAGACATCTTTGCTCAGATGGACAGAAACAGAGAGGGAGAGTTATACATTAACAGCGTCTAGAAGTGTCTTAATGGGTTCATGCTCATGTGCCCAGGGCTTCTTGAAATGTTGGAGTGATTCCTTGCGGGAACTAACAATCAATCCCTGAAAGGGAATTTGTTTGAACATTTAACAGAGAAATATAGGTTTGCACTACCTTTGAGTCTACAAGCCAAATCTTCTGGCGAGCCTCTTCCATTGGCATATTTGTCTGCATAAAGAATCAGGTATAATTCATAACTGTCCTATAGTCATTTGACATCTAATGCATTCAGTAATCATATACATGGGAAAATTGTTTTAAAAAAAAAGGAAGATGCTAGCAGACCTGTTTGGAAATCTCAAGAGCTATGAGTTCTGCAATTCCAGTGCCAGCCTGTAATCAGACAGCATAGAAAATGAAGAGAAAGGTAAGGAGAAGGGCAAGATGAGTACAGTATTAAAGGAATTACGCATATTTTGTCATAATTGAAGGCAAGGAATTTATCCTTTTCCTCGTCAACTCACTTAGTTACATACAAATTTCCACAGTTATTTCGAAGGTCATTGGAACACAGAAAGAGGATCATGCAGTACCGCCCGGTATCAGCTCACCTCTCCAGCACCGAGAAATAAGAATGTGTGGTCAGCTAAAGTTCCACCAACTACCCTTAGTGCTGCAACGAGCCCTGCAAGAACCACAGATGCTGTACCCTGCAATAAAGTGATTAGATATTAGAGTCTTGTCCATCCCAATTGTTCAAATAATCACAAACAAATAGAATTACCTGAATATCGTCATTGAAAACAAGATGAGTTGTGCAATATTTTGCAAGCAAATCAAAAGCATTGTGGTTTGCAAAGTCTTCAAACTGCAAAGTTTAAAAAGCAGGTTTCAAGAAAAAGTGAAATATATAAAATAATAGATATAGGCATAAACATGTTTTTTTTTTTTAAAAAAAATCAATAAATAAACAAATCAACAAAATGTAATCAAGAGTCATTGATGTCCATGCCTAAGGTCAACTACCTGAATGAGGACTTTCTCACCATAGGTCTGCTTGACTGCAGACATGAATTCATGAACCAGTTCAGCATATTCCTGGAAAAAAGGGAGAGTAATCCCACTTCAATGCAACAGAAAATTATGTAAATCTGTAAATGAACCTCATATGCATAAAGGAAGACTAGCCAAGTCAAGTGAACATATTAAGTACCTGTCCAGTTGCCCTTCTTTGCCTGAGCCCTATGTAGTACTCATCGTTTAACAAATTCTCATTGTTTGTCCCCACATCAATGGTTACAGGCAAGCACTGCAACAATCAACCCAATTTCAGTTGTTTCAATATAACTAAAAGGGAAACTATAACAGAAAACCTAAAACAAAATGCAAAAGTTGTTAGCTTACATCAATTGTCACATTATCTACAACACACGCATGATAACTAATAAAGAAAATTCATCTAGAACTACAACACCTATAGAGGTTGTTTGTTTATGCGGTGGAGATTGCGTTTAAAGAAAAATACAAGAGCCAAGCGTTTGGTAAAGAAAAAACCACTAATTACTGTTTTCTGTGTTTGAAACGCAGGATTGAAAGATGCCTTCACATGCTTTTCTTGCACTGTTTATGTTAATTGCACTGTTCAATGAACAGTGCAATTAACATGAACGTGTACAATATACACTATTCATGTGAACACAGAATTGCACTGTTCACTTAAAAAATAGTGAACAGTTCACTTGCACTACGTGAACTTTTTTTTTTTTTAAATAACAATTTAGAGTGAATTTTATACTTGATAATATTTTATCTAATTTATTACACGCTAAAAAAATTATGGAAACTGTAGTTCTTATTGGATGTATTTTGTACATAATGGAATTGTAGATGATTTCATGAAATAATAAAAAATATTTTATATTAAGTATGATGTATTTCATGATGTAATAACAATAATTAAATAACTATTTTTTTTTCAATCTCAATTTCAACCATAGTTTTAACTAAATATCTATTTTTTCAAATCACATTCACTATACCAAAAACACTCATAGTGTATTTTAATGAATGATGACAACAAACTGATGCACCATGACTACATTTGGTAATTGGGATAATTTCACTATTATATTAGGACACCAACTTTTTTAAGATATTCAACTAAGTACTTTTGTCCACCTTCTGTCAATTCTTCCGTTATTTGATGGCATGTCATTTTCCATTAAATCACTATTGGCACTCCCAACTTTTATTTTATGTCAATAAAGTACATGAACTTTAATCTTTTTAATTTTGATATACCATTATTTTTTATTGTTCCAATCAAGTACTTTATTCAATGCTTTATTTTCTAATGTGGTTTTTTTTAGTAAAAGTACCCTCTAAAATAAGATTATTTATAATAAATGAAAATATTTTATATTAAAATAAATGCTTTAAAAAATAAAATAAATCCTTTTAAGACCTAAGACTCTTTTCATCAAATAGTAAGTCATCTCCATAAAAACTAAAAACTACTTTATAATTAATTAAAACTAACAAATAAATTATTGATACAATTAAAATATATAAATGAATATCTTGTGATTGCTACATAAATGGAAACAATTAACAGGTTTTTTTTAGATAAGTATTTGATTTGACAATCAGAAAGTTTGAGCACCAATACAAAATAAAAATAAAAAGTTCACTTAGCTGACTGAGAAAAATTAAAAGTTGATGTACCAACATCGCAATTTTCCTTTGGTAAATGCCAAAGTACATGCCAGGAAATACAAAGCAATTAACAAAGTTTGGATGGAAGTACTTGATTGAAAATTTTGTAAAAGTCGACGTGCTCAAAAAAAAAAAATTCCATGTACTCTATTAAGAAAAGGTGTGAAGTTGGTGTATTAATAGTGCAATTATCCCTTTTGTAATTAAGACTTTGAAAAAAATGCAAATTGCTGGAAAGGCTAGATAGAGGAGCCAGATCCAGTTTCAAGCTAGATTTCAATGGAATAAGAGTAGATATTGCTGGAAAAGATCACTGCGTCATGCAAATTTGAGGAGCATTAAAATGGAAAAGGGAGGTGAAAAGAAAAGGGAAATGGAAAAGAAAAAAAGCACTCTGGTGGTGATACTTACAGCTGAAGGACGAACTCCACCAAGTGCTGTGTACAAAGCCAGTTTCCCTATTGGTATCCCCATACCCTACGAACATGAGTCACCAAACTAGTCAGCTGCATCCATGCATATGAAAGATGGGAATGTGATTAAAAAGTGTGCATTCAATTAGAGTTCACCTGACAGCCTAGGTCCCCTAGACCCAAAATCCGCTCTCCATCAGTGACAACAATGACTTGAATGTTCTTCTCAGGCCAGTTCCGTAACACTTCATGAATGCTACCCCTGAAAACAGCTGTTTTATTAGCTTTCATCACAGATAGTCAGAAAGCATTCTTTCAAGAACAAGTATTGTAGTAGAAATAGATCCTACAAAACTTACTTTTCTTTCAAACTAATATAAAGACCCTGAGGATGAGTAAAGATGCTCCCGTATTTTTGGCAAGCTTCACCAACAGTTGGAGTGTAGACAATAGGGAGCATTTCCTCAACATGGTCAACAAGAAGCTTGTAGAACAATTTTTCATTTCTCTCCTGCAATAAGGGTGGTGCATTTATTTCACAATGTGCAACGAGCCAAAGTTGAGTTTTAGTGGTAAGAATTATCCTCCTAATTATTATCAACACTAATTAGCATTGCTCATAGCATCACTTGTGCTGCAAAAATGAATGGCATACACTAGAGAAGAAAGTCTGTTTCTCAATATAGAATATTTGCAGAATCGTGGAATCAATGACGTACGGGTGTATGCCTTACTCTTAAATAAGTTGATTGAAGACAACAAAATAACACAATGACACCTCTTAATGTTGAATCATGATCCCAGATACAAAATTTAAAGCCCAGGAGTCAGAGGGGACCATGTGGCTACCTGAAGATCCATCATAGCCATGTACTTCTGCAACGGAAGTTGATATTGGCGAATAATATACATCAGTTTCTTCACCTGACAATTGGAGAGGCGAAAAGGTTTACTCATTTCGTTTAAATCAGAAACCTACAAAGAAAAGTTAAAAGAAAAAGAGGAAAGGCAAGTGAGATAAATAACCTGGAGTTCCTGAGATACGACTGCTGGGGGAAGAAGGCCACGCAAGTAGTGGGCGCTTCTCTCTGCATCAGTGAAAGCAAGTCCTTTGTTGTGGTGTGGATCTCGCAACAAAGAATACCCACTGCAGTGCAATAAAAAATTAAAAACCAACGACAAAGAAAGTTAGAAAAAGGAAACAACATGTCTTTATCATCAAGTTACGGTGTTCAAAGTTGCAGCACTACTTAGACAACCAGCGACGGCAACTGGGAATGGCAAGTTAGCAATGCAAATCTCTAAATACACACCCCACCATCTTCAAGGTTAGACTACTCTGAGACCTCCAAGTGGAAATCGTAGTGGAATGTTCCACATCTGCTTGAGCTGGGTAGGACAAACTGAAAAGGTGTCCAGCTTATTTACAGCCCTCATAGTCAGTCACTGGGCATCTATTTTCTAATGGAAAGAAAAGGGCCACAATTAATAATATAATAACAATATTTAGCCCCGACACCTCCACCTCATAGTCAGCTTTACTCTAAACTTCTAAAGCTAAGCAACAGTGGCAAAATTTTAGAAAAAAAGAAAGTAAATATTAATTAACTGATACCATAGCAACAGCACTAAATTACCTCGCAACAGATACAAACCAAGGGGTAACAACCTGGTCCTCGGTTGCAGTATCCTCACCGTAAACATCAGCGGCCCCTCCAGGAGCAATGTTGGATTTGGAGTCGACGTCAATCACAGAAGAAGACGAAACGGCTCCATCTCTAACGTCCTTGAACGTGCTCTCCATCAAAACGCTACTGTTGGGATCCCTGTTGGAATTGACGGCCGCTACCCTCGACGAAGAAGGAACTGAAAGCACCGATCGTCTCTGCCTCCCTGAGAAAGGGCTATGCGAGCTCGAAATGCCCGCGTTACTCTGTAGAAATAAGAGTAGTGATTAATCTCCCCTAAGGAACTAAATAACAATAATTATGGAAACTCCACTTTCCAAAAAATAAAAGATAAAAGAAGATAAAGAAAAAAGGAAAGATAAGCGGTGATTTACAAGGTGAAATGCAGAGAAAATCTTGATTTTTGACAACTTGTAGAAATTGATTTCCTCTTTTTCTTGTTTGTGTTCGTGAATAATAATAAATGAGAGTTAGGCTTAAATTATTTACCAGAAGGAAGGTGATTCTATTCAAGGAGATCATGGTGGAGAGTGAAATGCGGGAAGCGGACAGAGTTTTTCGCTGCCTTCCTCTCTCTCTCTCTCTCTCTCTCTAAAAGAAGACGAGAAAGACACAGCTCTCTCTCTCTCTGTAAGAAGATGTTGAAAAAAGAGAGGAGGATACAATGGAAACAGGATGAGGGTCTTTCGGTATAAAAAAACACTAAATATAGAGAAAGAGATGGCTCTTCTTCCTGGTCGTGTGAGTTTGCGTATCCGTGTCCGTGCCTGTCTCTCTCTCTCTTCACAGACGAAGCCCAAGCAGACGAGAGAGAGAGAGAGATTGCAAGGAAGGAAGGAAGGAAGTAGGCCTTGAAACGTGCCTTAACTCTTAACTACCTCTCTCTCTCTCTCTCTCTCTCTCCATATAAAATGAGATGTGGGTAACTGCTTTTGTTGTCATTTTCGTTTGGTTTCACATATTGATCACAATAATCGAAATTGTTGGTTTGCGTTTTAATTTTATTTCAATAACTTAATTGACCTAATGCAACTCATCTAATATTAGTTAAGCTAAAAAGTGGTTTTACTTGCCGTTTTGAAACCCGGCTTAGCATGAGAGGATAACCCGGGACTCGAACAACCTAGAGCTGAAACCAGGTCAAATTAAAAAAAAAAAAAAAAAAAACTCGATGTGACTCGGCTAATCCAACGGGTTGACCCGGTTGCAAACTTGTTAATTTTTTTTTTTTTTTACTAAAAAGATATTGTTTTGATTTAAAAAAAAAAAAACTAACCCAACCAATCCAGTCAAAATCTAAAACTGGATCGATTATCAGGCCGAGTCTTAAATCTAAGATGGTTTTCTTTAAGAGTGTGATGAGCATTATTAGGTTTAAGATGAATTGTATTTTCTCTTTTTACAATGAATTTTTTTATTTATTTTGGGATCTTTAATATTAGTATTTTAAGACTGCATGTCCATCTTTAAGCATCCTAAAGTTCGTCATCTTAATTTCTTTTTTTTTTTCATAATAAAAAAGTACTTTAAAAAAAAAAGACTGAAAACCATAAAAAAAAAAAAATATCATTCTATTTGTGTATAGTTTTGCCTTTAGAAAACAAATATACAAATGCATACTCTTAATTAGGGATAGTAGCAGGTCAGGTAGGAGTTCAATTTTACTCCATCCAACTACAATTCAAAATATTTAAATCCATCACCTGACCTCATCTTCAATTTAGTCAAATCAAGTTATCTAAAAGACTTTCTTCACTCGATAGGTACAAATTAGATACTCGATTTGATTTTTTAATTTTTTTAATTTTTTAATCAAATTTTTAAAAATAAAAACTAAACTTAAAAAAATATTATATTTCCATGAATCATAAAACTATAAATAGAACAAACTTTAAATCCATGCATAAAATAATAAAAATCATTCATAAATAATAAGATAAAAACCCCCACAATATATTAAAAATAAAAATTAAGAATCCACAAGATAAAAAAAAAATTAGATTAAAAAACTAGTAAGGTTGGGTTGGTGAACACTTCACGCATCTCCACGTATGACTCTAGTTAAACTAGATGAATTTTATCTGAGCTTTAATCAAATTAGATAAAAATTCAATCAAAAAAATCAAATGATAATGGCTACTTGAGCCCCCAAGAGAGATTATCATACAACTACTAGTTTGCCCCTTTAGCCAGTCATGAACGACAATAGATATCAACGACTCAGGTTTCTGCTACATTTATACCTTATCAATTATTCACAGGTGCTCATAAGGTTCACATCACTATATATATATATATATATATATATATATATATTGGGTGATGTAAACTTTATTATCATGTGATCACGCAATCCACAATAAAATTGATAACAAGTTATAGAATGTCAAAACAAATCTGATAGAAGTGTGACACATTGAAAACATGTCATAAGGCATTAGCACTATTGAAATAAAAACCTTCACCCTACTAATACCAATTCATGAATAATAAATATAAGGAAACACTATAAAAATAGTTAATTTTTGATAAGTCAATTTAGGTTGTTATAGAAGTAAAGAATGCGAGAATCTCTTTCACACAAGCTAAATAAATTCAGCAGCAATAGATAGTATTATCAAGTCTTAATATTTTTTCCTTACAAAGAGTATTTATAATCTTGAAAATAAAACTCAACACTAATTGATCAGACATGTACTCAATTTAAATAAAGCACAAACTAATTAAATTAAGGTTTAAAAATAATAAAATAAACAAAACAATAGCCTACAACTACTTTTCACCTTTTGTTGCATATGATGGTAAAATAAAATACCCAAGATAAATAATTGTTGAAGAATCCTTACTAAACAATTAATTTTTGACCAATTAATTCTTCTTGTTTGATATAGAATCCTTATAAAATATGCCACATAAGTTCTTGATCGCATTAAAGTCTCCTTGTAGTGAATGGAATTCATAATTTTTAAGAAAAAAATGTCTTTTTTTATTTTTGCAATTTGCTAACAGATTTTAGACTCAAATTTAAACATGTTGTTCTCTCTCGTCCGTATGAATTAGTTGGCCTGTCTTATATCATTAGAAAGGTACATATGTCTAATTTCTAACCCAATTAGAATAGCATCCAAAATACTCCTGTAGCTTCATATATGACCCATAAATTAGACAAAGGTCCAAACTGATAGATTTGACATGATTCATCAATAAATTTGACCCTCTGAAATAATCCCCTACCGAAATATGAATTACTTGGAATTTTAACCCCATGTATGGTAGCATATCTAAAAATATTTGTAAAAATTTAAGCCCAATCCGATAATCAAATTGAAAGCAATGCTTGATAATGTAAAATTGGATAATAAAAAATTTTACGCCAAAATTCAAATGTGATCTTGCTTGGATTATATCATTCTATTTCTCTTTAAGATAATTCATTATCTAATCACCAATAGTTATAATGGACAATTATTTAGCCTCTTTTTGAAGCCTTTGGAGCTCTCTTCTTGCTCGCACTTACCACCACCAACGTTGTATGAAAGCAATAACTGATTATAATTTTTGATCTACATGCCTAACCACTTCCTTACATATTTTTGCATGGTAACTATGGCCTTACATGTTGTATTTCCATTTCAGATTCACATTTCTTTTTCAATTTTAATTGATCTTCATAAACCTATCTAGGTGACAATGATACAAATATGTATGTTCTTATATCCTTTTCAAGAGAGTACCTATTTTTAAATTCATTATACTTGGCTTTTCCTATCAGATTACAAGGGTTCCCCCAATAAGATGTGACTTGCATGCATTGGAACCACATAACACAAAACTTTATCAACATTCTTCTCAATTGAAAACTAAACTAAGACCTGCCTAGTCACTTTCACGTTATTACAATCATTCAACAATTGCAATTTATAAAGTTTATTATGCTTAATCATACATAAGTTTAGTTTACTAACAAGGGTAGTACTAGCTACATTAACACAACTTCCATGATTTATAATCAAACTATACACCTTATTTTGTACATGTAAACACATACGAAAGATGTTCTCCCTCAAGTTAAAAGTTCCACCTTGACCAAAACTAACATTCTTTTAGCTTTGATTCTTCCCAAATTAATCTCTATTAACCATGAATTCAAAGTCATGGTTATCATCATCTACATATGCATTTTCATCCATAAAATTAACAAAGTCAGTTTTAACATTTCATGCAGCCTTACAGATAGGGTTTCTTCATCGATTATCCCCTATTCTCAATCCATTCATCCCACTATTTTATAGTCTTATCAAAGCCATCTCATCTTTCAAGTCTTCATCACCTTAGTCAGAAGCTCAAGTTGTTAGGCAAAAGCTTGCACTTGAAAGGATTTATCTACTTTCGGTGTCACGAACTCATGATTTTCAGACATCTTAAAATCTGCAAAAATTGATTACTAGCAAGAAAAATATATCCACACAACTCTCGTGTTTAACACAATTTAAGGCCTTTCACTCAATTGTTCTCACTACGTCTTTTACTTCTTGGCTCACTTTATTGCGATTCATTTGGAAGTGAAAATCAATGAATCATAGTCACTAGCTATCATAACATAATCCAAATATATATAAAGTGACTCAAGAATAATTAAGATAATGAAAACAAGAAAAACAAAACTACAATTATAATTTTACAAGAAGTAAGTTTTTTTTTTTCTTTTTTTGCAATTTATTTTCTTTCAATTTCATCATTCACCGTTTAGGTTGATTGAGAATTAAGATTTATAATTTACTCTGGTTTGGTTTCTATGATATTATTCTAGTCTTATGACCCGAGTTAAGTGTTTGGTGGGTTAAATTGGGTTGACTCAAGGTTTGTTTTGTCTTTTTTAATTATGTTTTTCAATTTCATCCTTCAATATTGGATTGATTAGGAAATGAGCTTCATAATTTATTTTGATTTGTTTTTTTATTGGGTTATCTCAGTCTCATAATCCAAGTTTGGTAGGTTAACCCGGGTTAAAACATGTTTTTTTAAAAATTTCATTATTCAATATTGAGTTGATTGAAAATTAAGCATTAATATGTTTTTTTTCTTTCCATGAGGTTTTCCTGGTCTCATGGCCTGAGTCGTAAATTTTACATGTTAACCTAGGTTGACCTGAGTTGATTTAATATGTTGTTGTCTCAATATTTTTTTTTAAAATTGTTTTTAATTTTTTTTTAGTCAAACTATGTTTTGTTTTTTTACAGCTACCTAGGTTTTTTTTAAACTTGTCAAGATAAACGAGACACACTAAATTAATCTCTTCATGGTTTAATTTTCTTTTCTTTCTTGAAAACATGTTATAAATGTTTGTCTTTTTTATAAAAAAAATTGATATGATCCGGAGCATAACGTGGGTAAATAATCTAGTTTCTACTATTAGGGTTTCTTCACAAAAGATAATTATATCCATGAGCCATTGAAATAGATGAAACTAGTAGTATAAGGTAATTCAAGATGAAAATTATCCAAAAGAGGTGAGAAGGCAATTTCATCATTCCAGATTTTAAAAATTACAAAAGTTTGCCATTAGATAAAGATTTATAATAAAAGAGCACGTGAACAAGGACTCCCAATAAAGAATGACATACATAATAAATTAAGAATTCTGCATAAAAGTCTCTTTTTTTCTTTATTATAGGTTAGGACTATGGTAGCTTAGCAAATCAGTCGAGTCTTATTCAAGTTGTTCTTAGAGTAATAACCATCACTACCTGATATTTGACTAGATCATTTTCCTTATTTATAGTGTGGGTCAGATTATTTTTATACTGAAAAAAAAAATCCAGGTGTTACTAATATATTTTTTTATAAAAAAAAACATTTAAACCATGTAGAGGTTGACTGATATGACCCGGTTAATTTGATAGGTACAAAACAACCTAAACCAATATTAAAAATGTAATTTTACTAAAAATATTTTCAAGACGACATCTTTTTTATATATAAAAAAAATAAGATAGAAATGTATGGATCGACCTAATCAACTTATGTTAACCTGTCAAATCTGCGACCCGAATCATAGAATCAAGATAACTCCATAAAAGTAAATTGAAGAAATTCATGAAAATTAATTCCCAATTAATTCAATGTTGAAAGATGAAATTGAAAAAAAATCAATGAAAAAAAATAAAAAATAAATAACTCTAGTCAATCCGAGTTAATCTACCAAACCCATAACTCGGTTCATATGACTAGGATAACTCCATAGAAAGTACATCAAAACAAATTATGAAACTCAATTCCTAATAAATTTAAAGTTGAAAGATGAAATTGAAAAATATCAATTAAATAAAAGGCACAAAAAATACCTTAGTTAACCCGAGTCAACTCAACAAACCCGTGATAAAGGTAATGAGGCCCAAATAACCTCATAGAAAGCAAATTAAAAACAAATTATGAAATTCTAAATCAATCCATGTTGAAAGATGAATTTAAGGAAAAAAAATCAACTAAAACAAGACAAAATAAATCTAAGTTAACCCACTAAACCTATAATTTGATTCATGAGATAGGGATACGCAAATCCATTAAAAGATAAATTAAAAAAAATATTAAAATAAAAAGCAATTAATATATGTTAATATTTCATCTTTGCAACAATATTTTTGTTTTTTTACTTTCTTTTTGCATAATTATGATAATATATTAACAAAATTAGTATACAATGTTTTGATTATGTAAGCATAATAAACAATTGTACATGAAGGATTTTAGATAAAGAATTTTATAAAACTACCTATTGACTTTGATTTTAATCATACATACCAATCTTCTTGTTTTTTAGTTAATCTAGTATACGTGGAGAATACATACTCCAAAAATCAATCAGTAAAAAAAAAAAACCTTAGTTTCAATTAATATATAAATTAAGCTAATAATATTCCTTATAGTTGAAAAAAAAGGTGAATGAGTGTTTTTAAACCCGTTTCGGTAGTCGAACCACCCAAGACTTAACTTACGAGTTTTGACCGGTTCACCAGGTTTTGACCGGGTCACTGGGCCAACCTTATTTTTTTTATAAATCAAAACAATGTCGTTTTGGTAAAAAAATAAATAAATAATCCATGAGTTGCAATCAAGTTTTTGACTAGGTCACCGAGTCAATCCACCAGGTCGATTGACACGACCAAAAGATTGATGTCTTCCCCCAAATACAAGAGTGTCGAAGTAATAAATAACCCGGCAAGACCGAGGTCGAACCACATGGAGGTTAATTGTATAAATTATAGACAACAATAATACAACAACAACAACAATAACAACAATAATAGTAGTAGTAGTAATAGTACTAATAATAATAATAATAATAATAATAATAATAATAAAGAAGTTGATGAGAACTTTGAGATAGAAGATTAATATAAGGATTAAACAATGATAAAAATAAATGTCAAGGTTAGAGGATCCACTAATGGTATTTCAAATAAGTATAGTATAAACTCTTATTACTCAACTGGAAACCACACATAAAAGAGGTTCCAATCAGATGATTTGTCATTAATAGCTTATTATAAATTGTTAACATGATCATATTAATTATCTTATTTAAGTAACACCAAACTTTTAAATATTATCAGGAATTCATGATGCTAACTTATGTTAACAGCAAATCAAGTTCCTTTCATAGCATAGGTGTAGGTTATACCATATGGTTGGGCTATGAGAGTGCCAAGCATTTGTTGTACCAAGTGTTATATAACACAAATCTAGATTAACCATTTAACAAGCAAGGTATTAAAAATTAGTAAGATAAAAAGACAAGACATGTTAAAATTAAACATTAAGGTTCATGTTAAGTTTACACTATACTTATTCTTACACCATTAGTGTAACCTTTTCACCTTGATATAATAAACTTAGCTAAACATAATGAAGAAGAGAAACATAAATAAATAAAATAAGAACATAAATAAGATACAAGTTAACTAAGTAAAGGAAATGAAATGAAAAGCATAAACGAGATATTAATGAAAGCAAAACTTAAGAATTACAAAAAATATAAAGAGAGAGAGCAAGAGCAAGTTTTTGATCTGAACAACCAAGTTCCTAAATGCATGGCAAATGCCTCCTTTTATAGGCTAAAATTTAGAACTATTGATTTGATGACTAATTGTTGAGTGGGTGGCAAACTCTTGACTTGGTGAAAATTCTTATCTTCTTGTCTGAATAAAACGTCATTGCTAGCATCAGAACAGGAACCACCTATACTCATAAAAGTTATAGAAAATTGTCTTATCTTTTCAGGAAAAAAAATTGAGGTCATTTGGATTTCTAGAACTCGAGATATGGGTTGAACATTGAACAGTGTTTGGGCTGCAAGACAGATTCGAACTTCTCCGTTGTTGCTATAATTTGGACTTGGAAAATGGCCTTTGTAAATCTTAGACTCCACATGAAAGTTGTAGGCCTATGTCTTACCTTTCCATCCATATAACAGAACTCTATGTAAAGATGTATCAAAGAAGCAGACATAAATCCGAGATCTACAGCTCCATATATAACCCAATTACCGAATAGTATTCTAGTTTGGACTGCACCAACATCTCTTTTCTAAGTTTGACCCCCTCTTTGTCATTTCAATTTCAGTACTTAAACTCATCAATCAATCCTTTCATTTATATAATAGACCTGCATTTAAGATGAACATTTATCATAAATTAAAGGTATCTTATATTATTAGATATGTTATTATAAAACATGTTTTAGCTAAGGAGTTATTGATACTTCAAGTGCAAAATGATGATATAAAACCTTAATAAAAATGTACTTTTAAGTACTAATCACACCCCTAGTTTTTAACTACCTTTATTTTTTTTATAAACCCGGCTCAGTTCTAGCCCCGGGTCAGCTGGGTCCTGGTCGATCCACTGGGCCATACTAGGTTTTAAAACTATGGGTGAATCTTACATATGTGATTGTTTAATTTTAAAAACTTATCTCCACAAACCACTTGTTAATGTGATTTAAGATTTGTCCCGGGACAGCTGGGTCCTGGTCGATCCACTAGGCCAGACTAGGTTTTAAAACTATGGGTGAATCTTACATATGTGATTGTTTAATTTTAAAAACTTATCTCCACAAACCACTTGTTAATGTGATTTGAGATTTGCCCCGGTCTCGATTGAGTTTCTTTGTGACATCTCTTTGTTTGTCTGATTAAGCTCATTTACGAAAATATCATAAGCATCAATTTCAACATAGATGTGGTGAGATACCTCCAACTATATATGAAATATCATCCAAGTAATGGCGTATTCAATTAATTTAAGCGTTAAATTAGATGAAGAATACACACACACATTGATTTGAAGATAAATTAAATCATAAAAAATAATTTGGCACAATTTGTTAAAAAGATGCATGACTTTAACCATACAAGAGTTTCTTAACTTCTCTATAGTTCCATTAAGTTTAAATTGATCGATGTAGTTAGTTTAGGTGCTGCGCATGCACAATACGATGAATGAATGCAAACATAATAGCATCGGTCTGAACATTAAATATACATGTCCATTCTGTGGCAAGAACTATGAAAAGGATAGTGCTTATATATAATGGCATGGAAGAAATAACTTGATTTGGATGTTTGGGAATGTTGATGTGGTTGTTTTTTAATCGAAAATGTATTAAAATAATATATTTTTATTTTTAAAAAACTATTATCATAAAAAATGATATTAAAAAATTAAAAAATATTAATTTAAAGCCAAAAAAATAACAATAAATTAATTTTTTCAAAAAACATTTTTAAAATATAAAAATAAACAGGAATTAATCCCACGACTAATCTCTTCTCAAAGGACAAAACACACATGCCTGCGCATATGTAGACAATTGTGTAGGGAAGATTAAATACGGTTTGTATGTTTTGGATCATTTTGATGTGCTGATGTCAAAAATTATTTTAAAAAAATAAAAAACATCATTGGCATGCATTTCGGCACGAAAAGTTATTTGAAAAGCAACCCTTACCACACTACCAAACATACTCTTAATAAGCCCACTCTTGAGAACTCCTCAACCCTCCATTTGATTATCATTAATATTGGAACCAAAAAAATCCCCGATCCAGCCAACTTTGTGTTTTTTCTTTTTAATAGCAATAAATAAACTACAAATAAATCACTATTTTCATATTATAATATTCATAAAAACAACAAACTCTTACTTGAGAAATAATTAACAGTAATACTAATAATGTAAGATATATAGCCTTTCAAGCATTAACCGGGAATGCATGAAATGAAAAAAGAATTAAGAAGTTTTCAAAAAGAAAACTGAAACAAGAAATGGATGAGAAAGAAAATCAGACAATAAAATAATAAGCTCGAAACGAATCATTTTAATGTAAAAAACAAATAATTTTGAGAGAGTAGATATGGATGAACCTAACAAGAAACAGAGGAGAAGGCAGGTTAGGGGGTAGGTGGCCAGCTAATTTATTGAGGGTTAAAAAAAAAAACGGGGGGGAAGTGGGGAAGAGGTTAAGAACATGACTAGCCATGCATGCACTAGGGGTATTCAAAAAAACGGAATAACCGAAAAAATCGAGAAAACCGAAACGAGATGAAAAACCGATTAAACCGATTACTAAAACAAAAAATCTTTCTGGTTCGGTTCGGTTCCGGTTTCACCACCAAAACCGGTGAACCGAACCGGCTACCCATAAAAATAAAGCAGAAAGGCAGAACGACCTAGTATAAATACTAACTAAATGATATTACAATTCACTTCTGCAGCCGCCGCCTACACCAAACCAGCCTTCTTCCTTTCCCCTTCAATTTTCATCTTCCCTGCCTCTTGCCCCTTGCATGTGTCTCTTGAGTGAATCTTGACTCTCTTCTCTAGCTGATCAATCAGTAAATAACCCACATCTCCGCATCCATCTAGTAGACTTGCAGTGGAAAAAAACCCGAACAAAACCCCTTGGCGTCTCTCTTCACCTGCAGTAGAAAAAGTCAAAGAGGTAAAGTTTACTGTTTATCCATGTGTTCATTCTCGTGTGCTTCACATAGCGTGCTAATCTTGATCTTTCATTTGATGACTTTAGTGCCACTTACGCAGGGAAGACTCTGACTATGCGCTGGCACTAGCCTTGGGCATGTCATCTTCTTTGATTGAAGGAACGGGACAAAAGAGAACCAGAACCATATCCTTCACACATTCAGCTGAACTTGCTTTAAATTTTGAAGTTTAATTTAACCGAAACCGTAAGCTAATTTTAAAGCTTAGCCATGCTAAATCTTCCCAAACCGTAAGCCAATTTTAAATCAAAAACCAAAAAAACCCATGGGATTAGGTTTCCCGGTTTTTTCCTTAAAAAACCGAATTTAACCGAACCGGACCGGTTCCGGTTCGGTTTGAACCAGTTTTCGGTCCGGTTCGGTTCATTTTTTGCAACAATACTGTAATTCGGTTCGGTTGGTTTTTTGAGTCTAAACCGAACCGAACTGAATCGTGAACACCCCTAGCATGCACTAGCTATACGTTGTGCATTTAGCAGGATACACACGCTAGCGTAGTGCCGTTGTCACTGTTGTCTTGTCACGAAGTATTTTTTGAAATAAAGATTCTAAAGGAAAAATTAATTTTTTCCATTTATGTGATATTTTTACATTAATTTTTTTTATTACCAACATTTTTTGTTGAATAAAACTAATAAAAATATTGGTAAAAGTCCTAATGATTTGAATTAAGAGGGAGTTTTTATTTTTTTTAATCAAAATCTCATTTTTTATTCATGTTTTTTTATTTTTATTTTGAAAAAAGCATGGCTTTTTATTAGAAAATTTCTTTTCAAATAAAAATTAATTTTTTATGATTGTGAAAATAAGTTTCAATAAAAAAATCATACATCAATTATTTTTATGTGAATAAATCTAATAATAATAAACTTGAAAGACTTATATAAAGAATTTACAATAAAAAATATATATTTTTATTATTAAATATTAATTATATTATTTTTTAAAATTTAGCATACTATATTAATACATAATTATTTATATATTAATTGCTAATACTATCATAAAAAGCTCTAATCTTCTTAAAAACTTTTGACACAATTGGATAATTATCTAAATATCATTTTAATAAATTGATTTAAAAACAATTTTATTGTAAAATTAAAAAAGGGATTAGAACTATTTAACAAAAAAATATCAAGCAAGCCAAGCCTAAGCCTAGAAGGAGGGCTTTACACCCCTAGCCCTAAAGAATAAGCCCAAGTGAGCATGAGTTTGAAAGGCTAAGTTATCTTGTTTTGCTTTCATTTGTTTTTCTAATGAGTAGATGACTAGATATTCACCTTATGTTTTTAAATTGAGTGAATGATAAGTTATCTCCATGGAAAAATGACATATTGTCTTATTGTATAATTTTCAACCATTTTTAATGGTTAAAATATAACGATTTGAGTTTTTGGATGGAAAAATCCCAAATTTCAATTTGTTTTAATCTAAAAACGCTCTAAAAATCTATATAGAGCCATTTTCAAGCTTTAAACACCATTTATTTAGTTGAAAAAACCATAAATCAAACCAAATCAAATCATAATTATTCATAGGTTCTAATCTTTCTTTTTTGTCATGTTTGAAGGGCAAAACCATCTATATTGAACTTTCCTGATTAAAACATACTCATTAACACCAAGATCGACCCTACTATGGTCAGAATATTGTTAGCCAAACACTCCTCAATTCTTTTCAGTGATTTTCTCTCTCTTGTCTCAAATTTTAGAAAATAAAATATGATAAAAATAGAGTTTGAGATCACAATATAAAAAGCTAAGAACTCATACAATTGTTTAATTTTTTTTACCTACAAAAGAGCCAAGAACAATCTTTTTATCCCATGTTTCATGCTGTAAATAATCTTCAATCTACCATAAAAAGATAACTCATGTACCCTTTAGTATTGCTGTAAAAGGAGACGAAAAACCACACTATTTTATCTTTTTTTGCAGTTGCAAATTTTGTACAATCAAACCACAAAAAACATAGTCCTTCATCCTATTTCATGTTGCTAGACCAAGCCAAAAACATCCATATTTGTCCTTCAAAATTAATTGCACTAATACCACAAAAGACAAACATTTTTAGCTGCAAACACAATACAAAGACAATTAGCAAGGAGAGCTGGATGGTAAAGATCAATTCTACAAAGTTAATGACCAAGATTGCGTGGTGAAGAAGAGGTTCTAGGTCATTCTTCAAGGCTTATAAAATGGTGGTTCCATTAAAGAGAAAAGGGGGAATAAAGGAAAAGGAGGCAGAACGAGAAAGAGATAGGATATACACTAAAAGATGTTTGATTTGGAAGAGACAATCTAGTATAGTCAAACCAAAATACTATTTAATTTTTGGATCATAACTGGAGTTAAATGCCTCGTTTTTATATGTGAATTGGCTTTTTGAAAAGATAAGATGTAGAACTAAAACCTTTATGAAGAATAAAAAAACCCAATTTTATAGTTTTGAAGTTCAAAATATAGTACAAATGAAGATGTACGAATTTATCCAGAAGCTCACCAACCTTGTTTTGGTTTTTTAGCCTATATATAGAGTTATAAAAGTTAGAATAAAGTAAGATTAGGAGAATTGGAAATCTAAGAATGAGATATAAATTTTTTAGAAAAGACTCAACTTTAAATTATATCATATTAAGGCTCAAACCTAGAAATATCAGTAGCAACAAGGAGCCTTCATCAAGGTATAAACTCATTTCCTCTTTGGAATAAATGCTTTGATTCATTTTTAATCTTTCATTTCCTTCCTTTTGAGTTGCTTTTGCTTTATGTTATGCCTAGCTTATGATATGCATCACAATACCATGATTTTAAATAATGTGATTTGGTTTGTGTTTTGGTTTTTCACTTTAACATTCTTTGTTTAAACTTTTAAATGGTTAGGTTGATGAGTTTTCTATTTTTAGAGACTGACATAGACCAACATATGGTTTTAAACCTTAATATGAGTTTTCAATAAATTTTCATCAAATTAGTGATGTTTTGGTTAAAGATATTTTCTTATGATTAGATTGTTGAGTATGCTAATAACACATGATTTTTAAACTTAAAATAAGCCTAAAAAAACATTTACGAGTTTTTGTCAACTTACCATCAATTTTCATTTAAGCTTTTAACATGGTCTCCTAGTTTTAGAGACTAACATGGACCTAACAAATAATTTTTTAACTTGAAATAATATAAGAAAATGCATCAAGAGTTCTTAACGAGTTTTTATTAAGATTTAATTGAGTTATCATCAAGTTTTGATTAAGCTTTTTAAATAGTTAGGTCAATGAGTTTTCTAGTTTTAAAAATTGATATAGACTTAACACTTGAGTTTTAAGCTCATAAATACATTGATAAGTTCTCATCTAGTTTTGTTTAAGCTTTTCAAACGGTTAGGTTGATTTGTCTTTTATTTTTAAAGATCGATGTAGACCTAACATGATGTTTTCTTTTACCAAAAAAAAAATATTGTCAAGTTGCGAGACTCCTAACTTAAGATCTGACGCTACCTTAATGAACACCCACTGATTATAAATTCCTTATGAATAACTTTAGAAATAATTTAGACAATTGATGGTATGCGTAAAATAAATCTAAGAGAAAGAGAGACTTGTCATAACGAATGTATTTTGATGGGGCTGGAAATCTGAAGAGATATGAAACATAGTCAATGTAACCTTTCATTTAAAAAAAATACAAAGAGAGTGATGTCTATCTCTTTTTAATCATAACTAACTTTTTATTCAGATCTCTAAAATGAGTATATATTTTAAAATTCTTATTTTTCTTAAAAATTAGATGACAACTCTATTTTTACATATTTTTCTTTAATTTCATATATCCCATATTCATGTCATGTCATGTGTGGCAAAAAGATAAAGGACTTGACATATTCTCAACAAAGCTTAAGGGCAACTATTTTTTGGAAACAATTGTCATAAACCAATCTTCTTATCTTTTTAGTCTAGCTTGCCTTTATGCTTTTGGGCTTTTTTTTTAATTAATCCTTGATAAATATAGTATCCTTTACTTTTTGCTAACTTATTATATATTTTAATAAATATGGATCTTACATTTACAAACCTCTTATATATGAATATTCTTCCTCGCCTTCTTTTTACAAAAAACTAAAAATAAATCTTTTTAATTGTGTAAAAACAAAAGAACAAAAAGGATTATACATCTAAAATATTATAAAATAGACTCCATTATTAAACACCTAGCAGCCCACAACGCAAGTGGACAACACCATTAATTGGTGTATATAAATATATGAATGTTATTTACTAATAACATTAAAATAACATGTGAGATTAATCATAAGAAGGATGCAAGTAACAAATAGCTTTTGTGCATTTTTCTTTTAGTTGAAAAACTACAAATGTTTGTAGCTTTTATGTAGTTTACTTTTAGTTGAAAAATAAGGTTTTACTAGTTTTTTTCTCTGTCACAAAATAGGTTTTAAAGACAATTTTTATTTAGTTATATTGCAATTAATATAGATATTTATAAGAAAGGAAAAGATTTAGATTCTTAAAAATAAATATATTTTATCAGTTAGAATTTTATTTTTTTAATGTATTTTTTTTCTCACATAAACTTTACTTTTTTTTTTATTCGTAGCATGTTTCTTGAATAAAAAAATAAAGGAAATAAAAATAAATAGTTATAAAAATTTAAACCATTTGAATTAAGAGGGAAAATATGTTTATCTTCAATCCAAAGTCTCTTTCCTTGTTAATTGGTTTTTTTTTTTTTATGAAAACACGTTTTTATATTAAAATCATTGCTTTAAAAAAAAAAATCCTATCATGATCTAAAAATCAAGTTTCAAATAAATAGTGAAAACTTCATCACTAAATAATTTGTATGTAAGTAATAGAAGTAAAAATCAAAAGCATAATTAATATGAAAATATCGTATAAAAAAATTACTATAAGAAAAAACAAAAATATATTTTATTCTCATTTATTATTCATTAACATTTTTTTTATAAATTTTTCTAATTAGGTTCATATAAACTAATTTACAAAGTAATTGTTAATATTCTCATAAAAATATAATTTTACTTGAAAACTATGGAAAAATTAGATAATATTTTAAATATCATTTGTAGTGATTTTTATTCAAAATTGAAAAGAAAAATAAACAATGTTTTTTTAAATAAAAGGTAATATTAAAATAGCCAAGTGTTGAGCCTAAGAGGAAGGGTTTGTAAGCCTGCCCCTTTTTTTTTTTTTTTTTTAAAAAAAGAAGCTTGGCATGCCTAAGTTTGCAACTTCTTTTTAATAAAATAGATGACATGTCGTTTGCTTAGACAAACGACTTGGTGTCATTTGGTTTGAATTTCTGACAAACTCCTTACATGACCTAACTTTTACCTCCTTTTTTAAAAAAAAAATATTTTCAAAATATAATTTAAAAAAAAATACTTTGCAGTCAAAATTTGCCAAAATAGTTTTGTCCAAATAAAAATACTAATAATAGTCAAAACACAAGAGTTTTTAGTTTGGAGCAATATTGGACATTTAATTTCAATTTAATAGATCAAGGATTAATTTGGGACATGAAAAAATGCACAAAAATAACTTGGAGTGCAATTAGAGGCTTAATTGATAACAAAAAAAATGGTTGAAATTTAAAGAATTAAAGGATCTAGGACCAAAATGAAAAAGGTGGCAAATTTTTAGGGAGTCTTAATAACTCAATTAGGGACTTAATGGAAGAAAAAATATGAAATGTAAAGTGAATTTGACAAAAACAAATGCACAAATTAGGGAATTAAGGATTGCATTGCAAAACCTGAAAAAAAATATAAAAACTAAAATAGATTGCATCAGGGACGAAAATGGAAAGAAAATACAAAGATAAAAAATCAATTTGGGTTGAATTGAAAATTTACAAAAACCAAGAGCTAAAACCAAAAACAAATTGAAGATCTAGAACCAAATTGGATAATCCAAAATAGCATCATTTTGTTTCAAATAAAAACCCTAATTAAATGAATGGCGGGAACGACATGTTGTTCAAACATGCTCTTTATCTTCTAAGAAATTCTAGGTTCCTCGTTCGCAAATCCCAACCTCTAAGCTCCCTTCTTTTATCCCTTTAAGCTTTGGTTTTATCCCCACCTAAAAGAACAAGCTCATACCATATTAGCCTTCGACATTTCCCTCTCTCACAACAAACCAAAAACTTACAGCTCCTCAGATCCTAACTTGTTGCCAAACCAGCTTAAAAACATTATCAAAGTCTGCATGACAAAACTTGCAAACTTTAAAGATCAATTCTCCTTTCGCAAGCGTTATAGCTAGGGTAAAGACAACAACATATTTGAACCAAGGGCCAAAATTTATTCCCAAGGTTCAAGGGTTGTTGTTTGGATCTTGCCATATCAAAACCTCTAATCTCTCATATTTGCCTATAAATAAGCTCTTACATTCCATTCCTAAGCCAACAAGAAAGCATATGAACTAGGAGGACTAGAAAAAAGAGAAAAAAAAAACATAACAAAAAAGATAGAGAAAAAAAAGAGAAGAAAAACTGAGATAAAGAAGAAGAAAAAGGGAAAAAGGTTGTGTTAGTAAAGAATAACACAAGATTGAGAGGGGAAGAAAAAACAAGTCTTGGGAAAAAAAGTTTTTCCTTTGGGGTTGAGAGTCTTGAGATTTTATTGAAAAAGTTTTTCAGAACAGTAATATATAACACACTCAGCAGTAGCTTTCATATCTTCATCTTCTATTCTTAAAGTATTGGCTCCCTTAGAGTTCTAATAGCAATAACAATAAGTTATAAGACTCTTATGACAACTATATTCTTTTAGCTAAAATAGTGGTCATACTAGTAGTAGTAGTAAGGTCTAACAAGAGAGAGAGCACTTGAGAAATAAGGATAATAACACCTGCAAAAAAAAAGACAACAACAATAACAAGTCTTCATTGCAGGAACAACAACCTCACTAAGTTTAGAGTTCTATCTTCCATAACAACTTGGTGACAACATCAACATAAACATTAGCTAAATGATTCCACCCCATTTTACTCAAATTAATTGATCTTGTTATGCTTGTTGGTTCGCACATGAATAAGGTTTGGTTTCAAGTATTAGAAGTTAATAACCATAAAACATGAAGAAAATGTGCTATGGTTTTGCTCAAGTTAGTCAATCTAGTTATGCCTTTTGGTTTGCTTGCCACTTATGAACAAGATTTGATTGTAAACATTAGAATTTAAAAATTACTAAACATGAAGTTTCTGTTGTTTTGGTTGTGAAGTCCATGAAAAAAATATATTAGAAAGAATTCTATTCTAGTACAATATATAAGCGCAGAGAGATTGGTTGTTATGTAGTAAAATTTTTTTTGGGATGTCCTTTGAATCTTAATTTTATTGGTTAAGAAAATCAATCATTTAGGGTTTCAACCCATGTTTAGTTGATTGTACATGTTAGGAAGTATGTTTGTCCTTCGGTTTGTGAAATCAACAACAAATATTGTTATAAAAGGTTCTTATTCTCTATATGCACTATTGAGTTGGAATAAATATATTTTTGGGAAACCTATAGTTTATTTCTTTTAGGAGGATTTAGTTGTGTTTATTATAGATTTGTATGTTTTGATTACAAATATGAAGAGATAGGGTTTAAATATGTGTTTTGCTTTCTTTCCTTAGAAGTTGATCCATGAATGGAAATTGAAAGTTTATTTTTTAAGGTTTAGTTGTTTTTTCCTCTTAGGTGTTGCTGGTTAAGAAAGAAATAGTTTGATCAAATATTTTTATTTTAATTTTTTTATGGTTAATCTTATATTTATCGAATTTAATGTCTAAACTTTTCATTGTTAAACCATTTTGTTTTTAAAAAATAATGGCATGATTAGGTCATCATATAAATTTTACTTTAATTAATTGTTTCCAAAATAATTTTTTGTCAAAAACTAAAAAAAATAGACAAAAAAATATATAGATGAAACAAACCAAGTGTGCCTAGATTTCTTTTTTAATGAGTCATCTTGCTTGGGAGGGCAACATGTCAAAAATCTAATTTTAAACTCATTTTCATTTATAAACAAAACTATTTTAGGAACCTGAACATACTCATTTCAAAATAAAAAATAAAAAAAACCTTAAATGACTTGAAAAATCAAAATTCAACTGGATAAAAAAAATACTCTTAGGTCTTGATATATTTTTTATGACATTTTTAAAGTGAAGCATCACCTTAATTGAACTTTTCTTTCTAAGATGAAGTTATTGACATTAAGATTCATATTTTTAGAGGTTAGGATGTTGCCAATTGAACACTTTCTCTTTCCTCTTCTATTTTATATTAATTTTTTTCTCATCTCAAATTCAAATGATTGAAATGTGAAATCCTTAAATAATAGGGACCAAAATAAAAAATAAAAAAACTAAGGTCCAAATTATAGTTTTTGTGTGCCCATTAACAATAAAAAAAAACAAAAATAAAGAGAGCTTTATTTTTGTTGGTGTCAAAATTGATTCGTGATGTTTTTCAATATTTTTTATTTAATAAAACTAAATATTATTTTGTAAAATTTAGCATTAATTTAATATTAGGTTTTTTTTACATGATAAATATAATGGAGAACATGAGTTAAAACAGATTGTGATATTTAAAATCGTGTAAATATAATATTACAGAATAAAATTAAAAAATAAAACCGGATGACCGAAAGAAATAATCATTCAAGTAGAAAATAAGAAAAGCAAGAGGGATGACTTTGGATTGCACAGTAGGTGCAATGTGCCTAGAGTTACTGTGATTGAATAGTAAACTCTCAAATCTGTTATTTATTTATTTTAATTGTAATTTAATGTATTGTAATTGGTATTTATAACTGTAATCGTAAATATAAGAAAATAAAAGGTCATGAAAGAGAGCGTGCATGGTGTCGAAGCTGGAAGGGTACGTGAATACAAGAAGAAAATCTTCCCCCGAGGAAATGATTATCCGACACGCGTGTCCACGTTGGCAAGGGACGCTAGGACAGGGTGTTGACTGAATGGAGAGAGGACAACCATTTCAACGATTAATTTATACTGTCGTTTTCCTTTTGGCTTGTTGTGTTTCCAACTTTCCATGCCAACCGCTGATTGCATATCTTCTTATGATTCTTTCACCTGGACCCCGCTTTAACTCTTTCCTCCTCAAAAATTGTTTCTTCACGTGCGGAGCCACAGACTGTTTTTTTTTTTTTTAATTATTGGTTGTGATTATTTTTGGATCAGTTTTATTTTTATTAAAAAAGTTTTTTAGTTTAAATTAGTCGGTTTTAATTTGGTTTGGTTCGGTTATTTTAGAATAAAAATTAGTTTAAACTAGTTTGGTTTGATTTTTAAATTTGGCTCATTTTTTTCCAGTTTGGCTTGGTATTTTTTTAGTTTTTCTTAGTTTGGGTTCGATTCAGTTTGATTTTTTTAGTTTTAGGCTTATAAAACCGAAACCAAACCAAACAGGTTTATTTTTAAAAAATTATACTATTTTTAATTTTTTTTTCTGGTTTCCTTGGTTTAATAGGTTTTTCGGTTTTTTTACTCACCACTAGTTTTCATGTTTCAATCCTTAAAAAAAAAAATTTAATATTTTGAGTATTTTTTAATCGTTTTGATGTGTTGATACCAGAAATAATTTTTAAAAAATATATTATTTTGAAGTATTTTTAACAAAACATACTTTGAAAAGCAACCATTATCATACTCACAAAAACTCCTTTAATATTCTATTAATGTTAATAAATATGTACTCTAATATTTTTTTTAAAATATATTTTATTTTAAAAATATTAAATAAATATTTTTAATAATTTTAATATACTGATATTTAAAAAAATTAAATTTATTTTAGATAAAAAAATATTTTAAAAAGGATATTATTTTATAATTCTAAATACGTAGTAAAAGATTATTACTATTATTAAGTTATTTTAGTTAGATGAACCAATGAAACTTAATTAAGATTTAAGATTTGATTTCATACATGAATAATGGAAGTCTATTCAAATTTATAATTGATAAATTATTTGAATCTAAGATGAAATTTACTATTTGATATGAATTCTACCGTCAAGATTTGACAAACATTCCTCCTAATGTTATAAAAATATGATATGATATTGATTCGCATTGGACATGCTTTATGTGGTCCTCATTATTAGTAAAAATGATTGGATGAGAGTTTAATTAAACACACAAGAGTGAAGTGACAAGGCTTATGGACATCAAGCCGGTTATTAAAATGTTGGGAATTTGTAATTCTACTTGTTTTTTGTTTTAAAAATATTTTTTTAAAAAAAAATTTAATTTTTTTTAAATTAATATTTTTTTATATTTTTAAATCATGTTGATGCACAAATATAAATTTTTTTAAAAATAAAAAAATTTTAATTTAATATATTTCTAAATAAAAATCATTTTAAAAAAACAATTGTAAATAATTTCTAAACAAATACCCACAAGTTTTGCCCCTCTGGACTGCAATGGGGAAGCTACACCATACCTTCAATAGCATGTTGTTGCCGCCCCTAAAACCAAAAAATAATACGAATATCTACATTTATTTTTTTTATTTATATCTATTTTTTTTAAAAAATTAACCCATAAAATAACTAATAAAAAACCACAAGTTAATCCCCGAAACACCATCCCCTCGTATTGAATAAGTACTTATTTATAGTTGTTGAATTATCTACTAATCTCTGCTGGAAGTTAAGATTTTTTTTTTTTTTAATGCAGAATCCAAAGGCAAGGGCTATAAAAGTACAATAGCTACCAATATCACAACAATTGGCCCCATGAAACTCAGGTCATACCAAAAATGGCTTTACACATGTGACGTGAAACATTTAGTAGGGAGATTAAATTGATATGTCCGAATCTAAAAATAAATCTGGAAGACTTAACTAAAAAAAAATCTAAAAATAAACATTTAGTATGTTGATGAAAATAGGTGTAAATTTTAATCTGACAGTTATATATATCTAACTAAAATTTACATGCCTTGTAAATTATAGTTTAAGATTTTTATTTTCTTATTATTTTAGGATTACTTTTCTTAATGAGGTTTTATATATTTATTTAATTTGGGTTTTATTAGTTTATTATTTAACCAATTTTGTATTATACTGGCATGCAATTATATACATTCAAAATTTATCAAATTATAAAACACTAGTTTTTTTTTTTTTTTTTTACTATAAACCGTATTAGGCTCAATTACAGGCACCGCATGTACTCTAAATAAATATCAGGGAAATAGAGATTTGTTGTATGTTTTGGTGGTGTATTCAATGTTAAAAAAACAATATAAATTATATTTTAAAACTTTACTAAACTATTCTTTAACACTCAGAATCTTTGACTACAACCTGGTTTGTCTATAAACATGGTCAACATACATGTTATTTAAATTCTAAAATTTCTGAAAAGCTTGTTAGAAATCGTTATAATTTATGATCTACGGTTAGAGGTACAAGGATGATATCTGTAATGCTCAGTGAAATCAATTCCTAAGCGAACTTCAACTGCAGCTGAGCTTGCTTCTAGCATTCATGCTGCTGGATTTTGCATGTGTTTAAACCCTAGGAATTGCATGTCTTGCAAGATCAACAGATCGCGTTAACAAGATCATCCTAGGTTTTTTTTTTTATTATTATTTTTCTTAAACCCGGCCTAATTTTAATTTTAAATCTATGCTGAATTTCAAAACTATGATTTTGATGCATAATTTATGGTTCTGACCATCTTCTCTCAGTCAGTAACAACTTTAGGGAGTCATATAAATGCTGAATAGATCAGGGGCTCTTCAACAGTGATTTGAGGGGAGTAAATGCAAGTCTGTTCACAGTAACCTGAAATTCTTGCCAAGTTTTCTTGATTCCTGGGAATCCAGAGATTCTAACATAACATTGCCTTTAATGTAACCTCCCGTTTTTATACCTGCCAGCACATGCAGCTGCGTTGTCTTGATCATGGTTGTCAAAATTGCAAGTTTATTATTGAAATTTTATATTTTTACGAGTGAAAATGTAAAATCAAGTTAAAAATAGTTAAACATAGTCAAACTCAATTAACCTCGATCAAATTCGGTAAAATCAGTTCAATTTTACGACTTTAACAAAAATAAAAAATTTGTTAACAATTTTTAACAACACTAAAATAGTGTCATCTGACTGAAAATGATTTAGAAATTCAGAATGATGTCAATATAGATAATTGTTGACAATATTGGTGGTGGTGTTTGTAATAGTAGTGACACTAATATTCATAATATCAGTACTGGTACTAGTAGTAGCAGTAATAATCCTTTATATAATAATGATTTTGATGAATATTTTATGAATAACGAGAAAGATAAAAGTAATGAGACTGATTTTAGTTTACATGACATACCAATAGATTGTTTGTTTTATGTTTGTTAATTTTTAGTTAATGAAATTCTATAGATATAATTCTATTGTATTGTATTTTTAAGTTATTTAAATCATGTATAAATTTTTATTTGAACTATGTATTTTAAGGTGTCTGGACTTATATATTATTTATTTCACTTTTATTTTAATTATGTTATATTATTATTTACTATTTGATTGAAATTTTCAATATATAATTAGTTAAAATATTTTATTTATAATTTTATAATTTTACAATTTGAATTTATAGTATATATGTTATGTCGTGTTAAAAAACTATTTTTAACAACCTTAGTCTTGACCCTTTATTTCACCATCATTTAACTAGTTAAGGTAGTTACCATGAAATGGAATTCTAATATTAGGTGCACAGACTAGGATGAAAATCTTGACGAATCAGACACTATATTAAGGTTCAAAATTGATGAATGATATGGAAATAAAATAAATTTGGTTGCTCGAAATGTTATTTCACAGGAAAGGACAAAATACAGAGAGTTTTTACTTCTTACTTGCTTTGTTTCCATTGATTGATATGATTTTTTTCTTTTCTCTGTACATTTTCATGGGCAGATCGCTCGTTAGCTTCTTCCTCGGACATCATTACTTGTGGTTTTCAAAGAGCTATTAAAAAGAATCACGGAGTTCTTAAAATGTTAATGGTGTTTGTCAAAGGATGAAAGAAAAGATTGTGTATTCAACCTTGAAAGATTGCCAGAAGGTGACATAAACTTCCGGTTTAGGTACATGAGCGAGAAGGTAACCTGAACATCGAAACAGAATGATGAATCCAAGAAGTCCTGTGGATGCAATCCAGTTCCAGTTTTTCTTGGGGTCCACATCCACATTCTGCAGCATTGCCACCCCCAACTTTCTTGTTTTTTTTACGACTTCCAAAAGTAATTTGAAATTTTTGAAACATGAGAGCATGTTTTCTCGTTTTTTATTAAGAAAAGAAAAGATAGAAATGAAGTAGAAAATCGGAGTTAAAAAATGAAAAATACTTTTCATCAGCGAACAACCTCTTAAATGTCATCTAAACAGTCATGGAAGGCCACCTCAAAATAACAAATTGTTATCTCAAGTATTTCCTTCCCTTTGATTTTCTTCATTGTTGAATACAATAATAAAATATTGCTACCTATTATATATTGTTAGGCCGCAAGAATTATAAATGAATTCTGGCAATTTAAGGAGCCAGGAAAACCTCCACAGATGCACACGGCACAATTAAAAGTTCAAAGGATATCTTTTATTTCTAATACTCTTGCCTTTTATAGGCATTTTACAGACTTGCAATAAATAGTAAATAACTGACTCTCTTAATTAGCATTTAATAGAAAATAACTTACTCATTGTTTCAAATAATAAATTACGTAACAGCTGAATTGAAAATAAGCATAACAGAAAAATGCCCTTTAATAATTAAGTAACTCCTTAGCTTACGTGGCTTCATTTTACTTAAATATTTTGGGCGTGTAACATAACCTTCCCCTTCAGAAGAACTCGCCCACGAGTTCGGGACATGTCTTACTCAGCTTGTCTCCATCCATCCAGGTGGCATCTTCCTCGTTAGCTTCCTTCCATTGAACTAAAAAATCAACTCCTGCTCGATTTCCCTTTTTCTCGAGCCTTATATCCAATATTTTTTCTAGTTCGGGGGTTAGTATACCTTCTTCCATTACTGTCGGCAGCTTAGGGTTAGGGCTTAATTGAGTTCCAATCTTCTTCTTGAGGCAGGAGATATGGAATACTGGATAAATCTTGGAGTCTTTGGGTAGATCGAGCTTGTATGCAACTTTCCCAATTTTTTGAATGACTTGGAAAGGCCCGAAATACCTTGGAGAAAGCTTCAAGTTCCTTCTCACTGCCACAGTCATCTGTCTGTAAGGTCTTAACCTTAAATAGACCCAATCCCCCACACTATATTCCCTTTCTGTTCTCTTTTTATCTACGTATAACTTCATTCTTGTTTGAGCTTCTTGCAGGTTTTCTCGTGCCAGGGTAAGGATAAAATCTCGACTTTTCATTTCATCTTCAACTGCTTGTACTGTTGTGGTCCCAAACTTATATGGAAGGAGTCGTGGTGGTTATTGTCCGTAAACAATCTCAAAAGGAGTAAACCCCGTGGAGGAGTGCTCTGAAGTATTGTATGTCCACTCGGCTAGGGATAGCCAACTGGCCCAATCTTTGGGTCTATCGCTGGTAAAGCACCTGAGGTACCCTTCTAACCACTTGTTCATTACCTCTGTCTGCCCGTCAGTTTGAGGATGATATGCCGAACTCATTAGCAGCTTGGTTCCACTTAAATGGAAGATTTCTTTCCAAAAATTACTTGTGAATATTGCATCTCGATCACTGACTATGCTTTGTGGTATACCATGTAATTTGAATATGTTTTCCATAAATGCCTTTGCTACTGTTGTTGCTTTATATGGATGTGCCATTGGTATGAAATGACTGTACTTGCTGAACCTGTCTACTATCACCATGATTACACTGTATCCCTTAGACAATGGTAACCCCTCTATGAAGTCCATACTAATATCCACCCATACTTTACTTGGTATCGGTAGAGGCTGCAAAGCCCCAGCTGGTTTGAGGTTCTCTGTTTTGTTTCTTTGACATACCTCACATTCTCTAATGAATTTTCTGATGTCCTTTCTCAAGCCATGCCAAAAGAATTCCCTTTTAAGTCTAGAGTGAGTCTTCTGTGAACCAGTATGCCCTCCCATAGGGCTACTATGGAATTGCTGCATGATTTGCTCCTGCTGTATCTTTAAGCTTCCCAAATGTAGCCTCCCTTTGTAGAATAAAAACCCCCCTCTAACCTGATACTTGAGGGGATCAAGATCACCTTGATGGTGTTGGTTGAGTAATTGTTGCAACTGAGGATCTTGGTTGTATACTTGATGGAGCCCTTCCCACCAATTAATAGTAACCATACTAATGGCTTTGGCTTCTCCACAATTAGTAATCACCCCTTCTAGTTCTGTACTATTTATCTGGTCCGGTAACCTGGATAGAGCATCTGTTGCTTTATTTCCTTTCCCACTACGATATTCCACACTAAAATCAAAGCATAATAGCTTTGTTATCCACTTTTGTTGAAAAAGAGTTCCAATCTTTTGTTCCAAAAGATGCTTTAGAGCTTGCTGGTCAGTCCTCACTTTAAACATGTGTCCCAGCAGATAATGTCTCCATTTCTGAATTGCCAACACAAGAGCCAAAAATTCTTTTTCATAAGTAGATAAGAACAAATTTTTACCTTTTAATGCTTGGCTTAAATAAGCTAGAGGCCTCCCTTCCTGCATTAAGACTGCTCCCAATCCAATTCCAGAAGCATCACATTCTACCACGAACATTTTGGAAAAATCTAGTAAAGCAAGAATAGGAGGAGTTACCATGGCTGCCTTTAAGGCTGCAAAAGCTTGGCTGGACTGCTCACCCCACCTAAAGGAATTTTTCTTGAGTAAGGCAGTTAGAGGAGCTGCAATACTTCCATAGCCTTTTACAAACTTCCTGTAATAACCCGTTAACCCTAAAAATCCTCTTAGAGCCTTAGGATTCTTAGGTTCAGGCCACTCCATCATGGCTGAAATCTTTAATGGATCTGCTTTGACTCCTTCTTTGGAAATAACATAGCCCAAGTACTCCACTTCCCGACAGCCAAAGATACATTTTGAGGCCTTAACATATAGTTGATGTCGTCTCAAGACTTCTAAGACAACTCTTAGATGCCCCACATGTTCTTCAACAGATTTACGATACACAAGTATGGCATAAAAAAAAAACTAGCATAAATTTCTTGAGATATGGTCTGAATATCTCATTCATCAATCCTTGAAAGGTTGATGGGGCATTGGTGAGCCCAAAGGGCATTACTAAAAACTCATAATGCCCCTCGTGGGTACGGAAGGCAGTTTTGGGCACATCTTTAGTCTTCATTCTGATTTGATGTAGCCCGACCGCAAGTCAAGTTTAGAAAACATCTCAGCACCATTAAGCTCATCTAATAATTCATCTATATTAGGAATGGGAAACTTCTCTTTGATGGTATCTTTGTTGAGAGCTCGATAATCAACGCACATTCGCTAACTTCCATCTGCCTTCCTCACTAAGAGGACTGGTGAAGAGTATTGACTTTGACTTGGTTTTATGATCCCAGCCTTTAGCATTTCCCTGACCAGCTTCTCAATTTCTTCTTTCTGATAGTAGGGGTATCGATAAGGCCTAACACATGTTGGCTTAGCTGCTTCTTGGAGTTGGATCTGATGGTCGTGACTCCTTGGAGGTGGGAGTCCAGTGGGTTCAGCAAACACTATTTTGAATTCATTCAAAACAGTTTGTAGGGCAGGCTCTACTGGTGCTCCTCTTGGACTATCATTGCTCTCCATAAATTGCAACCATATTCCTCTCCCTTCTACAAGGGTAACCTTGCTCAGACTATGTTCTTCCTTAATGGCTTCCTTGGGTAACCTTAAGCCTTGCAGAAATAATTTCTCTCCATCCACAAAGAAACTCATACTCAAATCAGCAAAGTTCCACTAAATAGTTCCCGAACTTCTTAACCAATCTACCCCTAACACAACATCACACCCACCTAGGGTCAATAAGAACAGATTGGCTAAAACTTGACAGCTTTGCATCTTTAAAAGAACCGCCTTACAGCAACCCTGGCAAGGAAGGGTGTCCCCATTAGCAACTTGGACTGCCAGTTGACCTTCCTTCATTTGTAGTTTTGCCCTCTTTGCCACATTCACGTCAATAAAACTATGTGTACTACTAGTATCAATGAGAACAATAACTGAACATGTCCCAATTTTCCCAACTAATCTCATAGTTTTGGGAGAAGGTGCCCCTGCAATGGCATACAAGGATATGCCCAATCGATCAACTTGTTGGACTGCAGGTATATTTTCTATATCAGGTTGAATAAATGCCTCTTCATCTTCCCATTCTTCTTCTCCCTCCTCTTTGAATTCCATTCCCTCGGAGTAAGTATAATTTGGGTCTGCTGTATTTGTGTCCTTGATGGTACTTTTCATCACAAAAATAACACAGACCTTTTTCCCTTCTTTCTTGCATTTGGTCAGGACTTATACGCTTTACAGGATATGGGTTTCTTCTCTGGAATGGTGGGTTATATCTTGGTTGTTGGGGGGGGGGGTGGAAGTTTAAGTGCTGGATTTGGGGCTAGTAATTTGGGTATAGGATTTTGTCCGAGTAGTCTGAGAGGGGTGGCTTTGAATGAGGGTGTATATATGTTGTTTTGGCTGGGAGTGTTCGGTAAGGGAAATGTTTTCTGGTCACTTCCTCTTCTTGTAGCCGAGCCAAACCAAAAGCAGCAGCAAGAGTATTTGGTTTAAACATGGTAACAATAATTCGCAATTCATCTTTTAAACCACTTAGAAAGGTGCTTATAAGAAACTCTTTACTTACCCCACTTATTTTATTGGACAGGGTCTCAAAATTTGTTTGGTAATCCTCTATGCTCCCTGTTTGCCTCAATTTGGTGAATGCTCCTACTGGATCCTCATATGCTGAAGGTCCGAATCTGGTGCGGAGAGCCTCCAAGAAGTCACCCCATCTGGTCACTGAGCTGGATTCTTGCAACCAATAATACCAAGTCAGCGCCTTTCCTTCCATGTGAAAAGAAGCAATTTCTAGCTTGTGGTTCTCTAGAGTCTCAAAATAATTAAAGAACTGTTGCGCCTTCAAGATCCATTCGCTGGGATCTCCCCCATCGAAACGAGGAAAATCCAATCGAAGAGATCGAGCTTGAATTCCCCCATGTCCATCAAACAAAGGATTAGCATTTACTTTGACACAGTCCCTTCCCCTGAATTGGTTTTAGTTGTAATTTGTACCAAGCTATCATAGCTTGATGCCAAATTATTGAGTTGTTGTAGCACTCCTTCAATTAGCATTCCATGCTTGGATTGCTCTTCTTTCAGGGCAGTGGTTGCCCCTTGTAAATTGTGTACTGCTTTAGATAACTGGGATGGTCTTGTTCCCTCAGCCATGTCGCAGGAACGTCGGCTCTGATACCAACTTGTTAGGCCCCAAGAATTATAAATGAATTCTGGCAATTTGAGGAGTCAGGAAAACCTCCACAGATGCACACGGCACAGTTAAAAGTTCAAAGGATATCTTTTATTTCTAATACTCTTGCCTTTTATAGGCATTTTACAGACTTGCAATAAATTGTAAATAACTGACTCTCTTAATTAGTATTTAATAGAAAATAACTTACTCATTGTTTCAAATAATAAATTACGAATTGAAAATAAACATAAATACCCTTTAATAACCCCTTAGCTTACGTGACCTCATTTTACTTAAATATTTTGGGAACATATATCTCGAGGCTCTGCTTGACATACAAATCTTGCTGCCTATCTTGCCTGGAAGTTCAGTGTCCTTATGCAGAAGGCATACAAAAATGCAAAGAAGACTGTGAAGCCAATTAATACCGCAGCAACCGGCCCCATGAAATCCGGGTCAAACCCAAAATGATCCTGTATATAGAACTTTATTTGAGGATCATCATCATAACCAGGAACTTTAATGGTGTCCAGGACATCGCCATACTGGGACACGATCAGTCCATATACTGTCCACGCTACAGGGCAAATCCAATAGTACCAGACCCACCAATTGGGGATTTTCTGAAATCTCAAACGGAAAGTAACAAAAGTGTGTTATTACTCACACTAAGTTGAAAATGATTAAAAAAAATTATACTCTTTAGAAATTTAACATACCGGTCTTGGTATAAAGAAGCCAGAGAAAAGATTGAAGAGAGAATAGAATGTTGCTGCAAAGATGGCTGCTATTTGGTGGTTTGGGGTGACGGAAACAGCCATCATTCCGTAGTACGTGAAGTAAAGGAAGGAGAAGAAATTGATGAAGAAGAACCAGAAGAATTTGGCTGCAGTCCATTCAAAGGCCACCATGGTATATACAATGAGTGTATAATAAGTAGCTTGAACAAATACGTATGGTATTTCACAAACAACCTGCATGCATGTCACGTATATATATAATACAGAATCCGGTCAGTCAATTTGATGTTAATACGTTGCTATATACATATGTATGTACAAATAATTTAAGGATACAAGATCGACTCACCTGTGCAATGGCATAGGGCAATGCAGAATACATCCCGGCTGCTTTTTCTCGGTAAAACACCGTTCTTTCAACAGCTACCACCGGTTGTACTGTTTGGCAGTTGTTAATACCAACAAACAAGACAGAAGAATACATGGCACCGATAATCATAGACAGATCACTTGAGCTCTCCCTGAATGATGATCATACAACGTAAACAAATTTTAATTTAGCCTTCCGATCAGGAATATGTTAAGAGTTCTTAGCCGGAGTACGCACTAGACAACTGACCTTCTAGTCCCAATCTTCCAGAATATGCTACCAACCATGAGAGCACAAAGCAAGGTAAAGATGTATCTAACAAGGTTATAATCAGGAGTTCTCCAGTACGTCCACCACTGCTTCCAGAGGCAAGATTTGAACTGTCCCCATATTGACTCCGAATACCGAGTGGCAAAATAAAGGTCTTTTGCTTCTGGCTTTTGCTTGCTCAACTCCTTCACCAAAGCCTTGTTTTTCCTGCTCATAAGGAAACATGGATTGAGTTTAAACCTCATTATTTAGCATATAAAAATAAGCAAATAATTCTCATGTACTTGTCACTTGACACTTGACATACTGATACAAAGATGAACATTTGTAGTGTTCTGCAAAGTCCATTCCAAGCCGGACCTCAACTGCAGCTGAACTCACTTCTAGCATCCATGTTGCCGGATTGTACTTTTCTTTTATTTTAGGGACTCCGTGAATGGCCTGTAAGATGTCAATACCCGTGATATCAGATTATGAAAAACATTTTTATTAATTATTGGATCGATAAAATCATAGGGAGATTAAATTACCTCAAAGTACTCAATGATCTTGCGAGAATTTCGACCCAATGTTCCAGAGTATATTACCTGTCCTCCCCTCTTCATTAATAACAATTCATCAAAGGCTTCAAAGATGTCAATGCTAGGTTGATGAATCGTACAGACAACTGTTCTTCCAGTATCCACGGTGTTTCTCACAGTCCTCATAACAATGGCAGCTGCCCTTGCATCAAGACCAGAAGTTGGTTCATCCATGAAAATGATGGAGGGATTAGCAACCAGCTCCACTGCTATTGTTAATCTCTTTCTCTGTTCTGTGGACAACCCTGTAATTCCTGGAAGCCCAACTATAGCGTCCTTGAGATTGTCCAGCTCAACCAATTCCGCCACTTCATCCACAAAATTCTGAAAAGATAAATCCCACCTTTAATTTAGCTCGTAAACTATAACCTCAGATTTTAATTATGATTAGTTGAAGTCTGGAACAGTAACAAATTTACCATCTTTTCTTGTTTACCGACTTCTTTAGGGAGACGAAGAAATGCTGAATAAATCAATGATTCTTTAACAGTGACTTGAGGAGAGTGGATATCATTCTGTTCGCAATACCCAGAAATTCTTGCAAACGTTTCCTGCTTCTTGGGGAACCCGGAAATTCTAATATCACCGTCAACGTATCCACCAGTCTTTCTTCCGGCCAAAACATCCATCAGCGTGGTCTTTCCAGCTCCACTGACTCCCATTAATGCCGTGAGGACTCCAGGCCTAAAAGCTCCTGTTACTTCTTGAAGTAGCTGCAACCGATCCTCTGGAACTCCTTGCTCCTTCATTTCCTGTTTCCATTCATTAAAATTAGTTAGCCAAGGAGTTTGAGTGGTATTTTATGAATACTAGCTACTCTCGTTTCAAAAGCCCATGCTTCTAGTTAGCAGTGTCTTTATGCAAGAATTATGGTTGATAAGTAGCACGTCCATGAGATGAATGGAACATTTTATAAATTGACGTTTGGGGCAGAGTGAAAGTAGAAGGTACTGATTCTTACAGGAGGCATGTCCACAAAATAATTCACATCGTCGAAGGACATGGAAAGAGGAGTGAAAGGGAGGACCATTCCTCTCTTAGGAGCAACTCCATTTGCTGCTTCAAGAGTTGAATCAGAATTTTTAATTTGTCCACTGGGATTGGATGGGCTGCTCATTCTCAAGAGTTCCATTTCACCTAATATATTGCAAGTCCACGTAAGGAATTCAAGCATTTTATACAGAGCATTGAGTTCTGACAAGTGACAAGATTGATATATGGAATCCTTTTTTTGAGGTTCCTTACTCGTGTTGTTTCCATCGGAAGAGGCTAATGACCGCGGGAGTGAACCTTTATTTGACGTGGTTCCTTTTTTTGTTGTTTCCTCAGAGATTATGGCCTGTGGCTTTCCAGGAGCTATTGTGTAAAACAAAAACATGGAGAAGATTAGCTACCTTAAAGAAGAGTGAATTGGAAATAGTTAAGAATTTCACAGCATTCATTTTGATAGAATGTAATGTTATGACTTACGGCTAAAGTACTCGAGAGCAAAGGTGAAGAGAACATTGAATAGAACAGCAAAACCTAGAATAGCAGCTGTGCCTATCCAATACCAGTTCTTATCAGTATAAACACCAAAGCTATCGAGCACTGCTGCGCCTAATCTGGTAGCGTTGTCTGAAGCCTGAAATGCAATCAAAATATACTTCTTATAAACAAGTTTAAATCGTAACTCTAATATATTTGATTCATAATCTGAGACGGTTGATGCTGTAGATAGAATTATGTTGGACATGATATCATACCAGTTTGTTCATCCACCTGGGAGCGAACATTTCGTTCACAGCTATGGCATTGTAGCCATAAGACAAAGGGGAAACCCAGTAGCCCCATTCCCACCAATTTGGAATGGTACCTGTCACCATTGTAGCAACTCTTATTTAATGTATTGAAACCCAACAACTGCTGAGAATTCTGAGACGGGGACTAACATTTGAGTACAATAAAATTATATTTGAGGTTTTTGTTTCATTCTAACCTTTAGGTAAGATGAAACCTCCAAGCAAGAAAACAAGGAGAAGAGTGAGGGCCCCGCCTGTGTTGGCAATGATCATGGTCCTGCAGACCCCAGCAATAAGCCTAAAGAGGCCCGCAGCCATTTGTTGAATGCAAAATACCAGTAGCAGTTGCTTGAAAAACCTGCAAAAAAGGCAGGATGATATCTCACTCAAATGATCATGCAATGCAAGAGCATCTTTAATTTAGAAGTTCTGGTATGGTGGCTATGGTGGCTACCTGTTGGCTTCCGGTGCAAAACCAATGGAGTAATACGTAATTGACACCCAAACAAGAGACTCGATTATTGACATTGGCAGCTGCAGCAAGAAAGTTGGCAGGGTGAAAGTCCAGGCAGGGTGGAATTGTAGTTCTCTTTGCTTGTAAAATACAGGAAGCCTCTTGATTACAAGTGTGAGCTCAGCGAAACCATTGAAGATGTTAATGATGATGGTAAACAAAAGAGCACCAATATACACTGCTCCATCTTCTTCATTTCTTGTATGCATTTTAGACTTTATAAACAGTGTTGACACTATAATTGCCATGATAATAAGCTGGACCGTCTTGGCTACATAAACATACGCATTTCTCCGAACCAAAATCCATTCTCTATCCCAGCATGCCTTGAGCAGTTCCATTTTCGGAACTGTGTACTTAGAGAATGATAGTGCTGCTTTGTGGCCTCGGGACTTGTCAAATGGCAATGAAAGCTCACTCTCTATTTTCGTGCCTACATGGAACCTCTTGAACCTCTCAGCAAATTCCGGGACTGTTATGCATCTATATGGCTTACTTCTGTCAACCCAATACTGCTCTTGGTCTTTCTTTGAAGTAACCTGCAGTCACAAATCATTAATCAAACTACAAGATGTCTGTGTTGATAGGCTACAGGTCTGGCCTCATAGACTGAAACGTTAGGCTCGGTCGTTTTCAATGGTTTCTTACCTCTTGTAAGAAATCAGCAGCGCCCTTTCTCTCAGGGCAGCGGAACCCACAGCTCTCAAAGAAAGCAAGGATGTGCTCTCGTGGGCCCTGGTACACAATCTGGCCTTCGGATAAAAAGATGATATCATCAAAGAGATCAAACGTCTCAGGAGCAGGCTGGAGCAGGGACACCATGACTGTAGCCTCAGTGTAGTGCACAATATGCTGCAAGCACTTCACTATTTGGTATGTTGTGGAGCTATCCAGACCGGTTGATATCTCATCCATGAATAGTGTCTTCGTGGGCCCAACGATCATCTCTCCTGAATTAATTAATTAATGAAAATAACTCCCAATAAGAACAAGCATCAAATGCTAGTAGCTACACGAGCACCTACAATTTCAGAAGAGCAATTCATAATATAATTCCAAGTAAATAGCTAGTAAAAACATAATAAACCTGTCGTCACTCGCTTTTTCTGTCCACCCGATATTCCTCGTATCATTTCATCTCCTACAACGGTGTCCTTGCATATATCAAGTCCTAATATCTGTCTCATGACAACAAAACAAAAGGAAACAATAAAAGCAAAGAATAAATAAGCCCATTTATTCTAAGAAAGTCAAGTATCATGACAGCAACATTCGTGTTTTTCAAAGAAAATGGGACGAAATGCTTATTAGTTGGTAGAGTATTTCCTTAAAAAAACAAAAGAAGGTTGGGTCAGCATAGCCCAGCTAGCTACACCATCATGGTTATTAGACGTCAGTCAACGGAGCGAATGACGGCGAGAAATATTTCAGAAGAGATCTTGAGATCGTCAGAAACTTGAAGAGTCATGAAGACAACTCCAAGTTATTTCAATTCCAATTATCTAAAGCAATAATATATATTAATTCCATGGCTAGGGTAATTCTCCTCGAGCATACCTTGAGGGTGTAGTCAGTAATAAGACTACTTTGAACTCCTTCCATTGCAGTTGCCTGAAAATTACAGATGAAATTTATGTGATTTCTGGAATGTGAATGGCGGAAACATGCTCTTTCTCTGTAGCTAGAAGTATAATATTAGTGCTTGGCATTTACCTTCATGAAAAGATCCACTTCTGCCTCTGGAAATATTCCAGCGTCCTTCTCTCTTCTTGCAAGTTCACTTAGGAGATCTATGAGAATGACATGATTGATTCAATTAAAGTACTTGTTTGAGCACGCTCAGATGTATAATTAGTTAGTTAATTACCATATCGTGTCCCGACCCCCTGACACCTTGATGAGAAATCCAAGGTTTCTTTCACAGTCAGTTCTCCTATGTGAGCATCATTTTGGCTGATATATGCTGATGATTTCCGTGGCACAAATTCATCTAGTCGATATCCATTATATGTTATGTCTCCTTTAACCTGCTTGAACAATAGTTGATGTCCATAATTATCAAAAACTTGTATAAATCACCCCATAAGAATAAACAAACGTCATTCGTATGCATTAATTTGTCACGAACCTTGAGACTCGGGTCCAGCTTTCCTGCTAGAGCCAGCAGAAGCGTTGTTTTGCCTGAGGAAGGTGGCCCTAATAAGAGAGCCATCCTGTAATAGAAACAAAATTTAAAGGTCTCATCAAACTGCTGAAAAGGATGTTTCTTAGAAGGCAGGCATGCAAGCTAGCGCTGGTTCAAATATCTATTTACCTTGATGGTTTTATAAGCCCGTATGCATCTTTGAGTATTGTGAGCTTTGTTCTCTCAGACAAATTAATCCCAACCAAACCAAGAGCTGATTCAGCAATGTTTCTTGCAGCATTTGGAAGGGTGGGAAGGGCTCTGGTGCCAACGTGACAATCAGCTTCAACGGTTAAATGTTCAAACCTAACCTCAATTGTTGGGAGTCGGATTCCAACCCTGCAATTACAAGGAAATTATTACTAAATAAATAAATTTAAAAAGGTACAAGGGTACTATATTATTAGCACATGCTATGATTATAGGTCGGATCAATTTTCTTTGACTATAAGAAAAGTGTTTAGGTCCCGACTTAAGAAAAACAATTTAAAACTATATGGACCTAATTTAAAATTATTAAATCAATTTAATAGATTTAAAAATAACCGAGTAAAAATATAGTTTTATTAAAAAAAATTCATGATTATATTTTTAAAAAGAATTTAAGATGACACATAGTGAATCGATATATATAGACTAACCAAGTTAACATATTAAATCCACGATTTGAGTCATGATAACATAATGAACCCATAAAAAACAAATCAAAATAAATTATGATGTCTAATATCAATCAACTAAATATTGAATGATGAAATTGTAAAAACAAATTTAATTAAAATAAAGACCAAAAAAACAATTCATGTCAACCTGTATTAACATATTAAACTCGCGACTTTGATCATGAGACTAAAATATTTTCATAAAAAACAATTATAAAATCTTATTCTCAATCAATCCAATATTAAAAGATAAATTTAAAAAAAAATCGACCCGAATCAAGTCAGATTAACCTGCTAAACCACAATTCAAGTTATAAAATTGAGATAACCTTCTAGAAAATAAAATATAAAACTCAACTATCAATTAATCCATTTTAAATGATAAAATAAAAAATTAAATTAACTTAAATTAACTCAAATTAATCAACCATAACTTCTATTATAGATCGGTTCTATTTGTTAGTAAGACAATATTGAAATCGCAAACACTTCGCTGTAATCCTGTACATGGCTTTTTACGTTGGACAAGCCGATGACTAAACAAATACAAATTAGATGTCAACCAACAAAAAATTAAATAGAATAAGTAATGATGTGTGGTAGTTGTGTGCGGCCAAGCTTATCAAATTAAGATTCCATTAAAAAAATATATATATCGTTACAGCCAGAGCTAATAGCATTTAATAGGAAAAGTCAAAATTAATATAACAAAATATATTATTAAAAATTTTATTTATTTAAAATAAAAATATTATATTATTCTATATTTAAATACTAAATAAAAAAAATTAAAATGTTTTGCAGGCTCGAATCCCTCCTTGCCTCCCCTGGTTCCGCCCCTGCTGCTTGCTTATTTTCTTAATTACCTTTATAGAGAAGAATCATATACGACTTCTGTTGATTTATCTGCTTCTAAACATCCACGTACTAATAAAACAGAAGGATAAACCGTCCTCTCTTGTTATTTTACACTAAGTGTATGACTTTAGTATATGTTAAATATGATTGTAACTTTACGGTTCATTTAATTTTCTTCTCTTATAATTAAGATTATGAAAGTTGATCATACATATTCATGGCAAGGTTCAGAAACATATTTCCTTCGAAACATGAGAAGATTCAAATGCATAACATAAAAGAAAGCGGGACAGCAAATACTCTGGCTATAATATGTATATCATGAGAGATTAATTAATAAGAAACTTACTTGTCAACTCTTTGTCTGAATTTTTTCAAGAATTTTTCATTGTCTTCCTCTGCAACCTTAAAAAGCTTGTCGATAAAAGTTTTCCTCTCATTCATGTCAAGCTTTCTCACATCAACTTCTTTATGCAGCAGCAGCTTGTTGCCTTGGACCTCGGACTCCACAAAAGATTGGATGATGCTTGTTCTTAATCTATTGTACGTTGGTAACTTCTCTATGGCAGCCCATTTTAGAGCCTCTTCATCTTCATCGACAAGGTTAGTTCTCCTAGAATCCCTGCCAACAGAAAACATGTCTTCCATGCTCCAACCAGCCCTGATCGAGCTCCTGCTTATGCTTCTGCTCAAGCTGTTGTGACTTGATCGTCTACCAAAAGCTCGCGCTTTCTCCTCACCATCCATCTTTCTCTTATTCTGAATTGAATTTAGAAGAAAATGGAATCAGTCTCACATCATGAGATGGACAACGCAACAGAAAGGAAATAATTTATATGTTTTAAACAACAACAACAACAACAACATTGATAAAAAAAAACAAAACAAAACAGAGAGAAGACCTTCTATTGTTTGGTTGCTGAGAGAGAGCAAACTAAGGCCAATGTCAACAAATGTTAAGGTGAGCCTTTTACTCCCGCGGGGACAATAAAACAGCATTAAAGCCTGAGCCTAGAGAAACCGTTTCAAGATTTTGTGTTATTTATCCTTTTACCTACCGTGCTAAAAAGACTGCATGCATGAAAGAACTCACTCTCGGTGGTTTCTTGATATAATTACAAAATGGAAATGAAGAAATCTTAGGAGGATGGAATGAGAGAGGGAGATCAGGTTGAAGGAGGATTGGATGAGTTTTGAAAGTTCACTTACCTTTTCACTTTCGCAGCAATAAAATCTTGAAAAGCCCTCACTCTTTCTCTTTCCTTGTAGAGAGAGGGGCTGGTTTAAGTTCCTTTCCTCTAGAAAGTTAACTCGAGGGTATGTATAGTAGCAGGTGAGAAAGAGGTGAGGGAGCAATTTGCGAAGGGAGAACTTTTCAATGTTAAAATGAAAATAAAATAGTACATCATAATGATTGGCAAATAATGGTTGGCAAGTCTTGGAAGCATTTATTTATTGTTGTAGATTAATATAAATTATATTTTGATACCTTATTTAATAATTTAAGTTATTGGGTGAGGTTTATTAGAGATTAATATAAATTACATCTTAAGATCTCATTTAACATCTTAAATTATTTGATAGAGATGATTCTTTAATGTGATATGATTAGAGCCTTTATGATCAAGTGGTCATAAGTTCGAATCTCATAATCCCTATTTATTTGATAAAAATTAAGCATAAGTTAATGTGGGTCTGTACAAGTTTCAAACTCAAAAAGGTTTTCACTTGAGGGGATGTATTAGAGAATAATATAAATTATATATTGAAACTCCACCTAATAATTTAAGCTATTGAGTTGAGATGGTTCTTTGACATATGTGTATTTCGACGTGGTTGGCCTTTGTATGTTTCTTTATGTTGTCCATTGAAAATTAATTTACTACTAGTCTCTGGAGGATACTCGATGTAATCAACTAAAATAAAATAAAAATACTTAAAAGCACATTAATATTAGTGTTGTAAATATGTGGCATCGTGATGATCGTTCTTTCAAATTAGGATTCTCGAGTGTAGGTAAAAATAATAATAATAAATTCTTGTTTTTTTATTAGTTAAAAAAAGGTTTGGAGTTACCACCTAATATTTTGATAATTAAAAATCCTAACTAGTCTTCAAAGTCTGGATAAGGGAACTGGATTGGTATACAGAGGACATGTCATCACTCATAGTACACCCCACTTAATGTAAGTTGTATTTATTATTATTATTATTATTATTAGGACACTATTATGTTTCTCTTAACCATTGGTCTGTCAAATGGTAAAAATCAGTTCATCCTAGTAGAGTGAACCATGAATTTATAGGTCAAGCCTAACAATTCTAGAGTCCAAATATATTTTTTTTCTTTTAATACTGAGAATACGTCTTATATATAAGTTTTAAAATCTTTGATATTAAAATAAATATATTGATTTTTTGGTGTTTTTGAAATATAAACCAAGTTCTTATAGATTTAATAAACTTGTTATTAAATAAAAAAAAATACATGCAAAAACATGTATTTTTATATATTTTTATGCAAATATGATTTTTATTTGAGAGACTTGGACATAAGTCATCTAAAAGAAATATTTCAATGTATTTTTGAAAGAAATATTTTTATTGTTGTAGTTTTTATAAATGTGTTTAGTTAATACCGGGACAAAATATTAGATCACTCATAAATATTAAATAATAAGGGACAAAATATGAGAAATATAAAATTTGCAAATAGGTCCTTCAAAGGCACAAAATTTAATTAATTTAAAAAAACAAAGGTTGTGTTTGACAAATACTAAAAAAGAGAAAATCAACACTGCTGGAAAAATTAATAAAACGTGTTTGCCAAACATATCATTAGCTAAAAATTATAGATTTAAAAATTATTGTAAGATCATGTTTGGCAAACACGCCTTACAAATATAAAAATGCATTTTTTTTCGTTTGAAATATTCTAACCAACCAAACACATCTTTAAGCCTGATGGACTCAGCCCACCAACATGAGTTGGGCCTCCCAGTCCAAGCCCAAAAACAAGACCTATATGTAGAAAAGAAAAAAAAATTAAGATCAAAAGAAATTTTCATTTGAAAATTTACCAAGAACATGAAGAACAAGCCAGAAAACTAAAAAACCATGTTGATTTTGACCAAATCTTGCCAAATAAAAGGCACAAAAACATTGAGTATGGATTATTAAAGCATAATGATGCATCAAATGAGAACAAACAAACCATAATTGCATTATTCAAACACAACAACATTTAACCATAACATAGACATTTAAAAGTGCTATAAATTGATTAATTGATCCAAAACAAGCTCTAAATGGACAAAATAAAGGTATAGAATGATGATGTAACCCAGAATTAGACAATAACAAACCAAAAGCTAATAGACACAAAAAAACAAAAAATAAGGCTTAAACATGGCTTCAACATACTCATGGAAACCTCTAAAAAACAACAAAAATTCTAAAAAAACACAAAAACAAATGCAACAATATCTCAGTTTTAAAACTTCATAAACATTCTCATTTTTGTTTTTCTTAATCACTGTTATATTGATCTAACAAACATTCATAACCAAAACTTAACATGAACTTAGCTTTTTTTACACTCAATAACACTAGAAAAAACTTGCAATCATAATCTTGACCAATCAAAGGTCTTAACATATATATAAAAAAAACATTCAAACAAATAAACTTAAATTCAAGACACCAAAAATAGATAGTCATATCCCTAGCATTTTTACAATATAATATCCTATTAAACTCACTTCTACTCAAGGCACAATACAAAGTGTTTATAGTTTTGGCATCCATAGAAAACAACTTATCATCATTTGTATACTCACTTCTAAGTTTAAGAATTGTTATATCATTTTCAATCTTAATAGGCTTGTAAGATCCATTTTCAATATATAGCTATAAATCATAATCAATAGATCGAAGATATATAATCATCCTAGCTTTTTGATAGGCATAATCATTACCATTGATGAAAGGTAGCCTAGAGGTTGATGATCCTTCATTTTAAACATTAAAACTAATGGTTGTGATTCTCCTCAAAGTCTAATCAAACTTGTATAAATGAGAAATAGACTCTTATATCAATTGTTGTTCTAGGATTAAAGCAACACAAACACCTAAGAATTAGGTATGCAAGGTAAAACTATAAATTAAAATCTTTTTACCTAATAACATGCAATTATAAACACTCAACCAAATACAGAAGCAATAATCATTATAAACGTGATAATTAAATAGTAAGATTTAAGAGAGATTGCACCGAGATTTATAGAGGTTCCGGAAATCGCATACTCCTCTCCTTGAACTTTCATTCAAAAGTTTCACTATCATACACTGGTCTTAGTGGGTGAGACCAAACCATTACACGATAGTTTTGAGAGTGCAAGATCAAACCTAATCCTTTTATGGGCTTAGAATCAAACCATTATCCCTAATCTTTTTATGAGCTAAAGACTAGAAAACCTTTCACCAATACTTGTTGAAGGACAAGTATTAAACCACTCATAATTTTGTCTCCAAGAGAATTTTTCAAGTGTTTAGAGTGTCACTTACACTTTCCACAATATACTTTCTTAGTAGAGTTGATTAAAATAAGAATTAAGTTTTTTAGGAGGATTTTATCGATTCAAACCTAACCTTGTTTTTTTATGATTACAAATAAAACAAGAGTGTTATATGTTGTTGTTTTTTTTTAACAAGGAGTGTTAGATTTTTTCTTAGGAGTTCCACCCTTGATTTGATAAAGTAAAAAGCTATTTATAAGCTTGGAAATGAAACTAGCCATTAGACATAGTTTTTTGCCTGTTGGCAGAATTGGTTAGACTATTTTATAATCAGCCGGAGTGTTTTTGAAGAACCCCAAGAGTTTCTAGAAATATTCCAGAAATAGACTAGCTATTTTGAGAAACGGTTGAACTATTTTGGCTGCTACTTTGCCATTTCCAAAATGATAAGACCGTTTTGGGTATTGTTTAGATTTTATCCTATTTATGTGTTTTGGTCTTTTCTTAGTTAATTTTTGTTGTTCTTTTAGGTTTATATAGATTGCGTGTCTAGTATAAGGTATTCTAAGCAATTCTATTGCTATTTGCAAAAATTCTAATACAAATTCTTGATCAGTGAAATTGATAGCATAATTTCTACAAGTTTTTCATTCTTGATTTTTGCAAATCATTTCCTTGCTTGCTTGATGATTTCTTAAATGTTGTTAAATATGTGTATATCATTGCAAGGGTATGTGCAATATATATATATAGGATGGAGGTGTTTAGACCTTCTTTTGTGAGAGGTTTTATTCCGACTTGGACAAGACCAACATGAATATATTTGTAGTTTCTGGCTAGATGTTTTTGTAAGGACTTTTGAGAAAGGAGTTGGATGGTTTCAAAAGGTTTTGTAAGCTGAATATCTCGTTCCTCAGTTTTGATAGTAAAATCTGTTTTAAAAATATCATACTTAGATTTTTGATAATATATATATATATATATATATATATATATATATATATTAACGTATTCTTATTTATGATATTAATAATGTGATGCATTTATTAAAATTATATCAAACCAATACTTTATTATATCCAATATTTATGTTATCATCAAAACATATAATTAAATCAATATCATAGCCATAAGGCTTATAGTTCCTTTTCAAGAGGCTTTTTTAGCCTAAAATACTTGGTCTCTCGTTGTGTGTCATTATGTTCAATTTTTCCTTCAAGTCCTCATCCTTTGAAAGAATCAAATGGTAGGTAAGGTATTTATACACCTTATTATGAAGTGTCTTGGGTTTTTGAACCATCCATTTTTCTTTCCCATGGTTTTTATATCATTTTCGAGTACAAGCATCCATTACCAACTTGGGTCTTTGCTATGGTCAATCATCCTTTTTTATTTTTTGGCAACTCTTCTTTTCTAATAAGGTCATCAAGCTTTGGAGTAGTTGTTGTTATAGAGACCTTAAATAATACATCATTGTTCACTTTCATTTTGTTTTTATCTAGGATATTTGATCAATGAGCAGAAGAGATTAGAGAGAGAAAAATCTCATAAACACTCCAAAGTTCTAATTGAATGTTATATGTACTATAAAAAAGATCTTAACAAAATAAATTTAATGACATTAAAAAAAATAACCAATAATGACCCAGGTAAGTAACAATTATCGCACAAAGATGACAGGTGGCTCACGTTCTTTTGACAGCAAATATAACCCACTCGAGTCACTGTTAATGATTTTTTTTTAATGTTATTGGATTCATCTTATTTAAAACTTTATGATAATATCATTATCAAAATTTTGATATATTTTTATGATCTTTTTCATTTTTTTTCTCTCTTCCCCAACCCAGTTCATAGTTTTTTGCAAATATTAATATTCTAAATAGAAAAAATTAAGCTATAAATATTACAATTTTCAATTGAGTTTTTTAATTGTGATATATATAAACTATGCTATTTCTTGAATTTTTTTTTATATATTATGTTATTTCAAAATATTTTAAATAAAAGGTACTAGCAAGGATATATAGGCAATTAGATAAGCATGCATGTTTTCTTGCATCGATCTTGCTTCAACCATGATCAAATGCATTTACCGCTAGCAGCAAGGTTAGGTTGTTCTACAGATTTGCCGAAGAACCACTCAAATCAAATTACCCTTTAAATTTGAAACTTGGACAAAATACGTGACCATATCACTATCTAGTTTAGCAGCTCAAAATGAACAATCCAAACCCAGCTCTGCATTGATTAATGGTGGGTTGAGAAAAAAAACCCCTCGATATACCAGATCAAAATGAACAATCCCGACCCAGCTAGAAACATATAACTTCTACATATTTATTCCCTCTTATTAAAAAAACTGTACAAAGTAAATAGAGGCCCCGCCATAGCTCCGAGCTTTGCTCGATTGCAGACATCTTAAGGTCGAACTGTAGCTTCTATACTTTTGATTAGATCTGACTACTATATATATACTAATCAAAATTTCCTTAGTTCTAAATGAATGCCACTTGACAAAAGCATCACAGCTTAGGTGAATGGTGTCACGAGAGGAGGCATGCAGGACGCAGCTCACGATGTCGTTCGTCCGTAACATATGGATGCAACATATAGATTTTTTGCCCATTTCTCCTGCAAGGCCCAACTCAATTTTAGATCCTCAGACATGAATCAGTATTGAAGAAAAACTTGATGCTATGTCAAAAGATAGACAGCAACCTTAACATGCGTGCTAGGAAAAGCAGAGGTTCGAAGGGTCTCCTGTGTTTCATCTGTATGTTTCCTTTTTGGCAAACTCAGAACGAAAGCCGCCTGGTCCCAAGTTGCTGCAGTTGCTGTGATACGATATCCAGAATCCCACCGTAGATGTATTCCTTCACTGGGATACAGGAAATCAAGTTCAACCACCTGAAATTTAATACAATATTTAGTTCACCATCCAGGCCTACAGTATATTAGGATACAATATCTGTAGATCAAAGATGACCTGCTTTGCAAATCCTGCACCACGGGACATGACAACTCCCCATCTACTCCCCGAGGTGGCCATTGCAGTGACATAAAAGCCCTCCTTCCATTTTTTATTAATCCATTTAAAAGGAAATGAATCACTAACTTTGTAAGACTGTTGCATATAACTGGTACCTGAACTCCAAAGGAATACAAGTCAGACAAAATTGAAGTGAAGACATAAAAAAACTAATCATTCAAACAGTTTAGACTGACCCTTAGACATTACGATTAATGAGCTTCCATTGTTCGCTCCAGCAATTGCACTGATATAATAATTCTTTTCCCAGTGTTCCATTATCCATTCCTTCACACAATCAAACATTATAATTCAATAGTTACTCTATTTGTTTAGAAGTTATGTCAAGGAGCAACTTATCTCCAAAGACCAACAACAAATTCAGAATATCAGCTGTGGAAAACGGCTTCAGGTAGGTAAACGGTCACCTTGCGTAGAAAATATGGTGAGAGCTCATAGACTTGTGCGGAATAATTTGCACCAGCATCCATAATAATAGCCCATTGATTTTGACATGAAGCTACACTGCTAATAAATAAGCCATCCTCATTTCCTTTTTCGATGTGCTGGCCAAGTCTTGCATCAGCCACATTATAGTGATACCTACAGAAGCGGGTTAAAATTCTCAAACTGGTCTACTTTGAGTGAATTGAGATCATATTGAATAAGCAGGAGAGCTTTAAACTTTAAAATATTTGGAATCAACAAAAGACCAACAGTGCATAACAGACTCAAAAAAGTGACCAATCTAATCAACAAAAAAGTGCTGAGTAATGGCTAATGACTTCAGGCATAGTTTATACCTTTGTTTCATTGATCTATGTGCCTTGTACACACTAATCCATTGTGTCGCCGGCATGCCCATACGAACCTTCTTCTTCAGTTGTTCGTCTTCCTCATCCATAGTCAACCCTCCTCTCTTGTGACCAACCTGATAAATAAGCTTCACAAGATCAAGAATACAAATTAAACACATGAATTCAAAACTTGAAGTGTCAGTTCATTAAAAATAACGTTCATAAATAAATGTCCAACTTAAGGGAAAACAAGTAATAGCAAAAAAACAGTGTAAACATCCCATGCACCTTCTGAGCACCTTCTGTGTTAAGAGGTCTAATATCTGGATTTGTGCCAACAATTCCATCAAAGAGGGAAATGCATTTTGCATAATTAGGTTCTTCATCAAACTTTAAGTTCACTACATATTCAATGAGCTGTTTGAAAGGCTGTGGACAGAAGCAACAAAGTGCCTCTGAGGTTGTTGCCATCTTCTTCTTGCAAACGACAAACCCCTTGTTTTCTCCCTAAGAACACCATAATGTTATAAAAATAAAAAGAAAGCGAATAACATATGAAAAATAAGTGAAGTTTCAGTTAATTGTTTTTGCACATGTGAACCAGAAGGGGCAAACATTTTACCCAGCTAAGAAAAAGGACCTACCTGGTACCCTTGCCAAGGTAAGCGACCACGGAGAAGAAAAATAAGTGTGTAAGCAAGTGATTCCAAATCATCCCTCCTGCTACCAGTTCTCCCTAAATGGCCATGCACACTAGCATATCGCACTGTTCCCCTGCCCAAACAAGTAATGACAAAGCCAGCAATCAAGAAAAATTAAATAAAGGAAATGTAAAGAAATGGTAAAATAATTCAAGCTTAATACCAACAATGATGCAAGAGTCGAACCTGAAAACATCTGGCTTTTGGTCATACTCAACATGCAAACCAGTTGAACTATCCCGCCATCTAGTAGCTGAATGACCAGAACAATTCAGAAAATTGCAGTTCAACAAAGACAGTTGTTTCAGAATCCCCAAAAATCAACAGTTTAAGTAAAAAGATGAACATTGAGTTTCTCCAATTACCTAATCCAAGATCAACTAGAAATAATTTTTTCTCATTAGGAGTTCCCAGAGGACCAAGCAGAAAATTCTCAGGCTTTACATCTCCATGGACATAACTGCAGAAATATTTTGTAATCTAGTCTGAGAATCACAAATTTTTAATTTGAAAATATAACAGTAAAAAAATAGAGAGATTAATCACTCATAACATAGATAGCCAACTAACAGTTCCACAATTAAAAGTGCTTATTTTCCAGTACACAAACCAGACCAAACCCATTCAATTCATCTTATCAAAACTAAAAAAGAGAGATTAAAGACATGCAACCAAAAGCTTTTACCCTCTGGAGTGCATCTTTTCCAATATGGATATGGCTTCAATGGCAATACATGCAACCATTTCAGTGGACATTCTGCAAATAAGAACATGCCTTCATTTAGCACGGATCTGGACAAAAGATAAAATATAGACAACAGAAAAGATAGAACAATTGAACTCACAAGTTCGAGTTAAAGTTATTGTTCCAAACATCCCACAGGCTTGGACCCAACATATCCATAACCTACATGGCATCAGAGTTTTCTGTTAGAAACAATTCTAAAACCAGGCGAAAATAAGCTATAGAGACCCAACAGTCTAGAACCAGCAACAAAAGCCAACAATAGCATACCATGACATAATAGTCACCTTGCCGACCCTTATAGTGTACTAGTGGTACACCATGACTGCCACCAAGAGTACTGTGCAAGGGACAAAAAGCAATGGATTCATATTATTCTGCTGAAAAAAAGAAGAAGAGGAATATGCAAGTCAAAAGAAAGCATGATAGATATAATCAAATACTCACTCATAAACTTGCCACTCGTTAGGTGGTCTATAATTACATCCTTTACTACTCTTATGCTCGAATTTTATTGCCACCTAAAATCCAAAGTTCAAGGTGATGGTATAAAAGAGTGAGATGAATTATCAGATCACACTCAAATCATTCGGACGTATATGTATTAAGAAAAACCCAGGTATACCTCTACAGCTCCTGCACAAGCTTTCTCATTTGTATTTACAGCAGAAACACGTCGACCAACATACACTTGACCAAAGCCACCCTTTCCTAACTTTGTCTCTACTCTGTACACTGGGGAATCCTCAACCTGAACCTGCAGCACCATCACCAAGAAATTAATTTCATCCACAAGAGATTCAGGGAAAAAGGCAAAGGGGGGAGCAGGTAAAATGCTGCCATAATTCAGCAGTCTGCAGAATGAGAAAATGGTCATCATTTCTTTCTCTACATGTCTAATCACATTACATTTTTTATCCCTGAATAAGTGAAATATTGGAGGAAGACTATCCCAATATAGGTAATTGATCAATAACATCATGAACAGAAACCACTGCAAAATTTTTCATGTTGTCTCCTAAATTACCAGTTACTTTTAGTGACCAGGTCATTACCATATAATGCATGCTTATTCCAGCAGATCCAATTTTTTTTTTTTTTTAATAACAATAGTAAGACAAAACAAACAAACAAGAAAAGGAAGGAGACAGCAAATGGGGTAGACATAGCTACGATGAAGTGCTTCCAAGCAAACCAAAAAACTTCCAACTTTTACTGAAAAACCAAGGAGAAAAATATTGAGGTCATTTAAAACAAGACTTGCATTTTCTATGAAAAAAATGGCAAATATAATGGCAATGAGTAAAAGAGAATTAAAATTCATGATTTTTAATGACAATCAAGTTGAGTGCATTATTGGGAATGACAAAAGAGACAAGGAGGAAGATAAAGAGTGTGTGCCACAGGAAAAAAAAACACACTAGAAATGTATTTGAAAAATGCAGACAATAATCTGTCTACAAAAACAGCTAAGAATTATGCTTTCCATCAATGGTAGAAAAAAGAAAGCATTGTAGCTATTCTAAATCCTAGAAATTGTGAAATGAACTATCAAAAGAAAAAATAAATAAAAAAAGAACATTCACAATGAATTGTGTTCACCAAAGACAGATGATTTTAAAAAAAATCTAACAAAAATAGGGTCTTTAGTCCTTGCTGACGGATGAAAAATACAAGAAGTCTCATTATCTGAAAAAATGATAACTTGCTGTGGAGTAATGCACCAAAGTGATGTTAGCACTTTCTTGATACTAGAAAAACAATTTTGACTACATAATAACAGTGAATTAGTCATAGAGAAAACAAGCCAGAAAAAGGCTTGGACTGAGTGGACTTCCTACTAACATTCACACTCGCAAAGGCACTAATTTGATTGGATAGACTGCCTAGACTTTCTAAAAAGCATTGGCTTGCAACTGTTGACAGGCTGGGGACTGTATGAGGGTGTCTATTAATAGTGAATGAAGAGCCTGTTTGGCATTATAGTAATGGTTGGTGTTCAAAATGCTTTTTGCTTGAAAATGCATAAAAATAAAAAAAAAATTTAAAAAAATAGTTTTTGACATCAGCACATTCAAACAATATAAAAACACCAAAAAATTAATTTGAAGAAAAAAATTCATTTTTTTGCAAAAACAATTTGTAACCACAAAAACAAACAGGGCCAAAGTAGAACCAGAATGAAGCGATGATGAACTGTTTATTGAACCCCGTGAAGTTGCCGCCGCCACCAACAACAATGTCCTTAATTCTCTCCCTGTTTCCCACTAATACTTGATTTCTTTTAATAGTTGATGGGTAGATTTTCTTGACTTTACTGGTATTTCACTTTTTAATTCCACCGTGTCAAGAGGCGTTCCAAGCGAGACAAAGGGAGACCTAACGCCTTTTATTTTTTCAGATGCGGCATTTTATCTAGGTGTTGCATAGGCGCTCACTTGAAATGCAAGCATTAGGTGCTTGTTTCAGCACCTGGTCAAAATATATGTTCTTTTACCCCTTTTTTAATTGATATGTGTTTTAACCTATTTGTCCATATTCTTTTTATCAACCACCAAAAATAATGAAAGAGCATAGTTGTAAAAGTAAAGAGTAGGGTTTAAAAAAAACAATATCATCAAAATTGATGAATTGGTGTTTGATGATGACACTTTAGCCTTTAGTGACGTGGCAAGGGCACCTAGAGCTGAAGAACCTAGAAAAAACATTAGGCAGGAAACAAAGTTGAGAAGCGTAGGAGGACCATCAAGTTCAAAATCTAGACATGAAGTGGGATCAAGTTATAATTCTAAAGAGGTGCATTACAGTTTAAGAGATAATGATTCCAATGATAATTTTGAAATGGAGCATATAGGCGACTCAAGTGAAGGAGATGAAAGGATAGATGATGATGTGTTGAAAGATTGATAATGATAATATGTAAGTTTAACTATTTTAATCTACTTACTCTTTTAAATTGTCTTATTTTGTTTTTACAGGTGAATAGTATTACTTTTTATTACTATGTTAAAATATTTCAAGTTTCACTTTGATTTTCTAATCTTATTTTTTAACATATATATATTTCTGAATTTATAGCATATCACCTTGTTTTATTCAGGCGCAGTGATTTGGACATTTGACAGGTTGTCAAGAGGGGCTGAAGCACTTGCCTATGCACTCCAAGCAAGGCGAGGAGAAACCATCGCCTTTTAATTTTCAAGGTGGCACACACCTGGAGTGCAAGCACCAAGTGACTAGTCAAAATATATGTTCTCTTTATATATCCATCTGTTATGCTGCCAAAAATTTTACTTTTTTTTTTTAATAAAAGAACATTTTTTAAAATCTCAAATTCATCATTTATCAAACTTCATACTTGATTTTTTTTCTTGCCGTGTTTACTGTTTCTGAAACTTTGGTGTATTCTTCTTCTTCTTTTTTATAATCAACTTAGTTTATTCCAAAGTTTAGCATTTTATGTTTAACTAGTTTAATTTACTTGCTCTTTTAAATTGTCTTATTTTGTTTTTAAGAGTGAATAATATAACTTTTTATGACTATGTTAAAATATTTTGAGTTTCACAATTTTCCAATCTTAATTTTTAACATGTATATTTGTGATTTATATATTATAATATTATAAATATATTTTATTGGGATTTATAGCATAACACATTGTTTGATTCAAGTGAGTGCTTAGGCATGCAGGTGGTGCTTCAGCATGTTTTCCTTCGACAACACTAGCTAGAGGCACATTTGGCAGCCCCACTTTTCCAAAGAATGAGTTACATCTTTTAGTTTGTTTGTTTCTTCTTCATTTATTTTTTTTCTTCATCACTTATGTGGTCTCTTTCAAGAGCACTTTAGTAATTACACTGTGGTTTTGAAAAGGAAAAACTGAAAACACCCCTGACCAAAAATTACAAAAATACAACTTTTAAGGGTATTTTTGACATTATATTATGCAAATAAAAAGACTATTCCACCCCCATCGACAAATTGATCTTGTTGAAAAGAGGATTTTTCCTTTGGAAGCAAATTATATGGATTTTCACTATGAAGGGTAAAATGGTCATTTCACTGTGGAATTTGCACAGTGAAATGCGAGGCCCTTCACAATGAAACACTGACCTCTTTTTGTTTTTTTAATGTATAGTGATTTGATATAATAATAATAATAATAATAATAATAATAAAAGAAACAAATCAAGTCGTTGAGTACTAACTTTAATACAAATAAGATAACGATATCAATAAAAATTACCATTGAATAAAAGTAAAAGAAAAAAAAAAGAAATTGATATGCATATCTTATTTCTTCTTTACCTATTGTCTTCTCTCTTTAAATATCCATGTGTTGTGTTATAAAAAAATTTACTTTTTTTAAAAAAAAAGAACATTTTCTCAAATCTCAAGTTCATCATTTATCAAACTTCACAGTTGATTTTTTTTCTTGTTTATTGTTTTTGAAACTTCAATTTCAAAATTCACACTTAATTATTTTTTCTTGTTGTGTTTACTGTTTTGAAACTCAGTTTATTCCAAACTTTAGCATTTTAAATTTAACTATTTTAATCTACTTACTTTTTTTTTTAAATTGTCTTATTTTATTTTTAAAGATGAAAAAAATAACTTTTTATACCTATGTTAAACTATTTTGAGTTTCACTTTGATTTTCCGATCTTAATTTTTAACATATATATTTATGATTTATATATTATAATATTATACATATACATATATTTTGCCTTGTTTTATTCAGGCGCGCGCCTGGTGCTTGCATTTGACAACCTTGACACCTTATGGTGCCTGGCGCTTTGGCATCATTGTTTAATTCTAGTTCTATTCTTGTCCTAATGTTGGCAACCATAACTTTTTATGAATTACAGATTAGACAGAAATATCTGGAAAACATAACTTTTATGTGTGGGTAGGATCTAGTGGAGAAATCTAGAAACATTTGGGATATCTAATTAAACAAGCTAGTCAATACAACAAGGGTGCTTTCAACTGTTGCTTTCTACTACACAAATGGGGCCAACATACTAAGACATCTTTCCGAAATTTTCTATAACTCGTCTCAAACCTTTAGAAATTATATTCAATATTCCGGTTTGAATCTTAAGCTTTCTTATTTAACTCTGCCATCTAACATTTCATACAACCATCCCATCAATCCAACAGGGAATCCCATTTAGTAGAAACATTGACTTCAATGGACATGGCTTTAACAGTTTGGGCATTGTCCCATAGTTAAAAGGCTAGAGGGTGCAGTGTAACTACCTTTGCAAAGTAGTTTTCGCTTTTTTTCTGCATTGCTCTCATCTATTTTCCCAATCCTTCTTTTTCATTGAAAATTACCAAATATCAATTCCAATATATAAAGCAAGAACAGTACTTGAGACAAGATACATAGTGCAATGTTTAGTTGTTTACAAAATTCTTGCACTATTCCAGTTTCTACAAAGAAAATTATATTTAGGAAACCCATCTTCCCAACACTTTTGTAGTTCTTCAAGAAAACTAAAAACAATTCTGCAACCCTCCTCTAAAATATACGTCAGAAAACTAAAAAGACTCCGTCTTGGCATTGCCTAATTTAAAGAGTTGGCAAAAAACAAAATTACAAATTTTTGGATTGAACAAGTAGCATTCCAGCAAAAACAGGTTTCTACAATGGCCTCAATCTCATATGCAATCAGCAGAATCAACACTAACTATTCCTACCTGGTTGTTCAATCAGAATCAGGTACAGTAGAGAAAAATATAGTAATTATGAGCATTATATATTCCTATCTAATTGTTCAATCAGAATCACACAATAGAGAATAATATAGTAATTATTAAAATCGGTAGTAGTCGCGGTTCGGCCATACCGCGGTGAATTTGCTCAATTCCCTTTGTTAATCACAAACAATAGCGATCACCATCACCCAACTTTTAAAAGCTAAAAAAAAATATTAAATTCAGATACAAAAAATAACCTGGTCGGGTATCGGAGCAGAGGTTCCGTCATCCTCTCCGCCAGCAGCAAGTGGCTTATCATTACCTTTGCCACCACTATCAAACACATCCATCGGCTTCTTTTCTCCAACAACCTCTAAATCCTTTTTCTCCTCCTCCTCCTCCTCTTTCACCGTCCCCACCACAACAGCAGCACCCACACCCACACCCACTACTACCCTCTCATTGCCGGCTTTCAGTTCCTTATCCAATGCCGCCCCCGCTGCTGCCCGCCTTCTCCTTGTCCTTGTCGCAATCGGCTCTACCACTTCGTCTGGATTGTTCCTGTGCTCCTGAAGCATCTTCTGTTTATTTTCTTGCTTCGGTGTTGCTTCTCCTCCCCGGCCTCTGAGCACTTGACTACGCAGCACCGGCATCGTTCATTCTTTGATTCCAATTATCATCCACAATTTTAAAACAAAAGGAACCAAAACCAGCAAGAGTCAAGAAAAACAATCACAAGCGCGTAATGAAAACGACGCCGTGAGTGCTAGAATTTGATCATGAAAATTAAGAATTGGCGAATCCAGTCGAATAGAAGATTGAGGAATTAGGGATTCCTTCTTTTCAATTAGGGATCTGTTGTTCTTGGTAACAGTGAAAGAGCAAATCTTGAGAGAGAGAGAGAGAGAGCGAGGGAGGGAGGGAGGGAGGTTGATTTAATTTTTATATCTGGAATCTTAAAATGTTGTTTAATTACGTGGCGGATTCTTCGACGTTGATTTGGAAGAATTGAGAGGTAAGATTTGCGGATTTATTTTTTTAGGAAAATTAAGATAATAAAGAGACGTGGTTGAATTACGAGAAAGGGCTAAGAGTAGGGGTTTATTTTCCTATTCTCACAAAAACCTTGACCTAGAGGCAAGGCAAAGATGACGAGTCCATCCTGTTTCCCAGTTTGTCTTCCTCAATGTACAAAAGGGTTCGGTTGAAGTTTTAGGTCAATCAAATGTTGAGACGACCAGTTTTGGAAGACCAATTTTATTTTATCTTTACAACACTTATTATGCACAAATCTTTGCTCCGTAAGCATTGTAAAGAGGGGGGCAACTGTTGTAACCCATTTTTGGGTCCCCACAAAAAATAATAAATACAAAAAAAAAACAGAGAAAGCTCAAAACGGTGCCGTTTTGAAACGGCACCATCGTCTTCTTCCCCTGGACGCGCAGAGAACAGGGGAGAAGAATTTTTTTTTTCTTCTCTTTTCGCCTACTTTCTTTCCCGGCTTTGGCGCAATAAGACGCCCACAATTCACCCACTTGTCTGGCGTTGTTATCCGTTGAAGGTAGTGGAGGGGGCGGCCAACAGTAGCCGCCCCAACACGTTCTCCCTCCCCTGTTTTCCTATAAATACAGGGGAGGGCTGCTGAAAAAAAAGAAAAGAGAAAAAACCGAGAGAGAGGAGAAGAGAGGGAGAAGACCGAGAGAAGAGAGGAGAGAAGGCAGAGAAGAAAACAGAAAAAATACAGAGGAGAGAGAGAGAAAGAAGGAAAACCGCCGGCCACCGCGAACCGCCGGCGGCGCCGCCGCCGCCACTACCGCATCAGCTGTTGTCAGCATCACCACCGCTCCAGGTAGCCTTTCCCGTCGTTTTTTTTTTTTGTTCAGCTTCATCTGCATGCAGAACGTTTACGTTCTGCAGCAGATAAAGATTAATTAGCGAGTTACTGCGTTGCTATGCACAGTAACTCGCTAATTAATTCACGGGTGACTGTGTGCAGATTAACCCGCAGATTAATTCTCTGGTTACTGTACACACATTAACCCCGGTTACTATGTGCACAGTAACCAGCCCCATGCTTTGGGCCAGGTTCGGCCCAGCCCATATATTTGGGCCTAATCCGGCCCATTTCAAAGAAAAAAAATCAAAAATATTTGTTTCAGCATTTTATAATTTTTCCACGTAATGTTTATGTCATTTTGATTAATATTTGGTGGTATTTTTTTATGTTGTTAAAAATACAAAAATCTGATATTAAAATACCCGGTTTTCGTCAAAAACTTCCACAAAAATACAAAAAAATTAAAACAAGAGAAAAAAAATGTTTTTGTGCATACGACCAAGTGTCTCAAAGCTAAAAATTCATATTGTATTTTTCATACACCAAAAAAAATGTTTTAGCATGCATTTTGGTTTTAATAATCAGTTTATTAAAGTCAAGAGAATATTGGCCAAAATTTCAAAAAAACAACAAAAATTTTATTTTGTTTGTCTCTTAGTATCCGGGGTATGACTTTACACGTAATGCATATTCCGGCTATTTAATTCTTTTTTTTTTTGACAATAGAACCTGAGGTATGACATTACATGTAATGCGTATTCCGAACAATAAAAAACCACAACATGACCTTAGATTTTATCAGACATTAAAACAATGCAGCCTACCTTAGGTAGGGCGTAGTTGGGGTGCTAATACCTTCCCTTTACGCAACCAGTCTCCGTACCCAATCTCTAAAGACCAGTTAAGGTTCCTAGTAACCAGAATACTAGGTGGCGACTCCCAGTCCATATTTTCACTTGGAGAGACAAGAATTCCTTGTCTCTCCCTATTTTGCCAGGAATAAATATTTCTGATTTTTCCTTGAGGGTGGACGATCGCCGCGCCGCCGCACACGTGCTACAGATTTAATGACTAATTGTTGAGTGGATTGCTACATCTTGACTTGGTGACAATCCTTATCTTCTTGTCTGAACAAAATATCATTGCTAATGTCTGAATTTGAACATATTTTTGTCATGAAAGTTCTAAGGAATTGTCTCAGTTTTCCAACAAAAAAAGAATCGGTGCATTTAGACTTCTAGAACTCGAGATATGGGCTAAAAACTGAACAGTGTCTGGGCTGTAGGACATATTCCAACTTCTCCGTTATTGCTACATTTGAACTTGAAAACAACCTTTTTGAATCTTGCACTCCTATGAAAGGTTTAGGCATATGTCTTAGCTTTCCATCCATATTAAGCAGACCTAAATCCAAATTCTACAGCTACAGTTATGATCCAATAACCGAATGGTGTTCCAATTTGGACTTAACCAGCATCTCTTTTCTAAGCTTATCCCTCTCTTTGTCTTTTCAATTTCAGTAGAAACTCACTAATAAATCTCCTGATTTATGTGATAGGCCTACATTTAAGATGAATATTTACCATAAATTAAAGGTATCTTATATTATTAGATATGTTATTATAAAACATGCTCTAGCTAATGAATTATTGATACTTCAAGTGCAAAATAATAAAATAAAACCTTGATAAAAATACACTTTTAAGTATTAATCAGCAGGTCGCCTAGAACAATTAGATCACTTTCAAAAACAAATATTGAGTTTCTCATCAATAGACACATTACCTAGAACAATTAGACCACTTTTAAAAAATCTTCTATTTTTTTATACAATGGACATGTTGCTTGGAACAATTAGACTATTTTTGAAAATCTTTGAATTTTTCATTGACAGGGTAGGTTGCCTCTCAAATGGCTAGTTTAAAAATTTTATATTGATGATTCTGTCAAAAAATCCATAAGTGATACACAATCCATTACCGAAGAGTATTTCATTGTTAATCCATCAATAATATTTATTGGTGGTTTGGCCGATAGAAAAATGGTTAGGTTTAATTTTTATTTGGCGCGGATATTATATTGAGGTTTCTGTTTGTAAGTAACTTCACCGATTGAATTACAAACGAACATGATATCCATGATGGGAAACTCGTCAACGACAAGTTTCCATTGAAAAATCCCTTAGTGATTTATATGGCGATGGAAATACAACTTAAAAATTGACGGAATATTCTATTAGAGATAATTAATTTTCTGGTAATGAAAGAGCCAATTTGGTTTGATTTTGATTTTAAAAACCTAAAAAAAAATTAACTAAACCAAATTAGCTGAAGCAAGAAATTTAAAGAACCAGTTCAGAACTTGGATATGTTAACTGAGCAAGTGTTAACAACATTTGAATCGAACTGTTTTTTCCTACATAATCAAAGATAATGTTGCTTTTGTGCTTATCTAAGTAATGGGAGGCAAACCAAATGGTAGTTGGTTGATAAAACTTTTTGTATTTGAGAGTGTTTTAATATTACCTCATCATACCTGTTTCCTCACCTCTTCACCTTATCTTGTTTTTTTATATATATAATTTTATCTAGTTTTTTCTATGTTCTGGTTAGCTTTTTCCTGAACAATTTTGCACTGCTGAGTTTTAATATCAAAATCCTTTTCATGTAAAGATGGACGCAGTTGTATACTTGTTAGATGCCTATGACAAAGAGATGTTCGCTGAGACAAAACAGGAACTAAATGCCCTAAGAACCTCTAAGAAGATTCACAAATTTCGTTGGTTTTTCTCTTTAAAAAACCTAACAGAACCAAAGCAAAATCATCAGTTAAACTAATTTTAGGTTCAATCTAGTTTTGAATATATATATACGCCATGGATATAACCGGTATGAGCTTGGTAGATTTTTTGGAGTCTTGTTTCTTAGCTTAATCAATGTAGTCCCTCGTGCATGAGTCTATGACAACTTCAAATTCAATTTTGCTTGCCCAAGGTACATAAAGATAATTAATTATAAAAATAAGAAGTGTAATCTACTTGGAAGAGAGCACAAAATTGAGAAAATTCATGGTATTTAGAAAATAATTAGTTACAGTTTAATAATTATTCTCTTAGCTGATTTAAAAAAAAAAAAAAAAAGAAGATATAAATAGAAGAGAGAAATTTTAGGTGTAGATATTCTTATTATTTTTTATAGGCCATAAGTTTTATTTTTATTTTTTTTTTGTGTTTTTTTAAAATAAATCTAGAAAATGACTAATAAAATATTACTAATTAATCCCTGATTACCATAATTTTTTTAAAAAAACTACTATGTGATTTGTCAAATTTATAATTCCTCATTAACATGTAGTTTTTAATTACAAGAAGTAACAAGAAAAAGTAGAGACACATAGGTAATAAATTGCAGCTCACGTACATTGTCATTCACATTATTTTTACAATAGAGTGGAGTTCGATTCTTTTTGTAAATTAAAAAAAAATACATATATAGATTACGGATATGCCCCAAAACTAAACTTGATCATCAAGGAAGATAAATTAACAAGAGATGTTTTCTCCTGGCTAATAACATATTATTATTATTATTATTATTATTATTATTATTATTATTATGTGCATCTTAATATTATCTGTTTGAGATTGTGGTAATAATGATAATTTAAAATACTTTTATTTAAAAATATATTAAAATAATATTTTTATTTTTTAAAATTAAAATTTATATCACGTTGCTAAACACTTCTCCTCTACACAGTTGTCTGAGTTATAATTTGATACGGAATAACAATTATATGCCCACTTGTTATTTTAAAAATCCTATTTCCTTAATGTTGGGGATCGAGGAAAGCTTAGCACGAAAGAAACTGATCTTTACAGAGTGCCTCCTCCATTTGCCCCCCTTTCCTCACATGCCTCAATCACGTTTCCAATCTCATGGAAGCTGCCATCAAGCAAGCTTGGGGATCTTGTTTTTCCTTCAAATTACAACTCCTTTTTATTTTTGGTTCAGATAAAATAAATAAATCATAAAATCAAGACAGTCTAATTGTGAAAATTGTTATGAAGGCCCTGTCATATCACAATAAGCACCCTAAAATTTTGAAAAATTTCAATCTAGTCCTTAGATAAACTTTTATGTAATAAATAAATTTTCTTACCCATGCCTCTTTGTTTCATAAGTCTAAGTGTTTTTATATTTATTAGGCATTAGAAAAGTTGGTTAATAAAAAATATTTTCTAATCAAACAAAAATTTAGCTTGTTTTTTTTAAAAAAATTATTTTTGTTGAATTGATGAAACCTCTACGGAATGTACTTTCAAGAAGTACATTCAAGAAGTTGAAAAACATTTTAAAAAATTCATGTTATTTGTTGATTATATCAAATATGGTCCTCAATCTTTTGATTACTATATATTTTGTTTTGAAACTTTTGTTTATTTATTTTTTTCTCAATCTCATTCCTTATAATTGATTTAAATGATTTTTATATCAACTATAGTCCTCATTTTCTTATTGTTATTTATTTTTTTCTTATCCTTTTCTTCATTGAATTTTTTTATTTATCAAATTTGATCCTTATTTTTTTTATTTGCTATTTGTTTTATTTGAAATAATTTAAAAAATTGAGCTTTCTTTTCAATTTTATCATCCTTTAACTTTTTTATCTGTTAGTTTCCGTCTTTATTCTTTTAATAAACTTGAAAAGAAAATAAAACATTAATAAGCTATTTCCAACTTATTTTTCATAGCATAGTCAAACACTAAAAATATTTTCCAACTTATTTTTTATAAAACTGTTAAACATAAAAAAAATTATTTAATTTTTAGGAATTCACTTTCCATGAAAATCACTTTCCAAAAACAATTATTTTCCAACAAACAAATAGGGCCTCAGTGAGTCTTATGGCCTATTGTGTTTTTTGTTTTCAATTCTTTTCAGATAAATGTTTGCAAATGTTGGCAATGTGAAATTTAGATAAATTTTTTGCATGTTAGTAATTAATGAGTTTATATTGTTAATGGTTTTCAAGTAAAATTATGTTGGTGTAATTGATGAAACACATGTGTGAGCTTTTATGTCAGCTGAAAATCAAATTTTATTTATCGAAAAAAAAGGTGTACCAACTCAAAACTTAATGGTTGCTTGTAGTTTTGACATGCAATACACGTTTGTGTGGGTAGAATAGGAAGGCAATGCCTTATTTCAAGGTTAAACAAATGTTTGTTAATGTTGGCAATGTGAAATTTAGATAAATTTTTTGCATGTTAGTAATTAATGCGTTTATATTGTCAATTATTTTCATGTAAAATTGTGTTGGTGTAATTATGGAATACATGTACGAGCTTGTATATCAACTGCAAATCAAATTCCATTTATCTGAAGAAAAGGTGTACCAACTCAAAACATAATGGCTGCTTGTAGTTTTGACATGCAGTTCACGTTTGTGTGGTGATTAGTACTTAAAAGTGCATATTTATCAAGGTTTTATATCATCATTTTGCACTTGAAGTATCAATAACTCCTTAACTAAAGCATGTTTTATAATAATAAGTCTAATACTATAAAATGCCTTAATATATGGTAAATGTTCATCTTAAATGCAGGCCTATCACATAAATCAAAGGATTGATTGATAAGTTCAAGTATGGAAATTGAAAGGACAAAGAGAGGGTTAAACTTAGAAAAGAGATGTTTGTGCAGTCCAAACTGGAACACTGTTCGGTAATTGGGTCATATCTCGAGTTCTAGATGTCCAAATGATCTGAAATTTTACACAGATTCAGTAAGACATAAGCCTACAACTTTCATGTGAACACCAAGATCTAAGAAGGCCGTTTGTAAGTCCAAATTATAGCAACAACAGAGAAGTCCGAATATGTCATGTAGCCCATACACTGTTCAGTGTTTGACCCATGTCTGGAGTTTTAGAAGTCCAAATGACCTCCATTTTGTTTTTTGGAAAGCTGAGACAATTTCCTACAACTTTCATGTTTTGAAGTGGTCCCAGTTCTGATGCTAGAAATTTCATTTTATTCAGACAAGAAGATAAGGATTTTCATCAAGTCAAGAGTTAGCCACCCACTCAACAATTAGTCATCAAATCAATAATTCTAAATTTTGGCCTATAAAAGGAGGCATTTGCCATGCATTTAGGGGCTTGATTGTTCAGATCAAGAGCTTGCCCTTCCTCTCTCTTTATATTTTTTTTGTAATTTGTAAGTTTTGTTTTCATTAATATCTTGTTCATGTTTTTCATTTCATCTCCTTTACTTAGTTAACTTGTATTTTATTTATGTTTTTATTTTGTTTATTTATGTTTCTCTTCTTCATTATATTTAGCTAAGTTGATTGTGTCAAGGTGAAAAAGTTACACTAATGGTGTAAGAATAAGTATGGTGTAAACTCAACATGGACCTTAATGTTTAATATTAACATGTCTTATCTTTTTATCTTACTAATTCTTAATACCTTGCTTGTTAAATGGTTAATCTAGATTTGTGTTTTATAACACTTAGTACAACAAATGTTTGGCACTCTCATAGCCCAACCGTATGGTATTACCTACACCTGTGTTATGAAAGGAACTTGATTTGTTGCTAACATAAGTTAGCATCATGAATTCCTAACAATATTTAAAAGTTTGGTCTTATGTAAATAAGATAATTAATATGATCATGTTAACAATTTATAATGAGCTATTAATGACAAATCATACGATTGGAACCTCCTTCGTATGTGGTTTCCAGTTGAATAATAAGAGTTTATACTATACTTGTTTGAAATACCATTAATGGATCCTCTAACCTTGACATTTGTTTTTATCATTGTTTAATCTTTACATTAATCTTTCATCTCAAAGTTCTCATCAATTTCTTCTTCATCTTCATCTTCTTTATTATTGTTGTTGTTATTGTTGTTGTTGTCTATAATTTATACAATTAGCCTCCTTATGGTTCGACCCTAGTCTTGCCGGGTTATTTATTACTTCGATACTCCTACACTTGGGACAAGAGATCAATCTTTTGGTCGTGTCTTGTGTGGGCAGGATGAGAAGGCAATGCCTACGATACATGTATTTTTCTTAAGGCTATTGACAATAGAAATATAAAGTTTCATAAACCACCAGAAGGTAAATACAATAGAACTTGATATATAATTATAAGTTTACTAATTTGTGAAATTCTTATTAATCCTTTGACAAATGTAAATGTTGTTTGTAATTACATGTAAGTACTATTTGTTGATTCTGGATATCCCGATGAGTATGGGTATTTAGGTCCATATAAAGGTCAGAGATATCACTTCCAAGAATTTCAGCGTCATGGATAATCAAGAAATCAGCAAGAAGTTCTTAATCGTGTACACTCATCACTACGTAATGTGATAAAACGTTCTTTTAGAGTATGGAAACAGAGGTGGAGTATTCTAAAACATCGTTGCTTATCAATACAAAACGCAAGTTCAAATTGTAATGGAATCAATGGCACTACATAATTACATTAGAAGGAGATCGCATGATGACGTTGCATTTGTGAAATTTGATCGCAATCCTAATTTTGTTCCTGATGACATTTTACCCGATGTTGTTGCACGCTTAGAAAGCCAGGAAAACTGTAGTCAAGGCAGGATGGATTTTGTACGTGATGGAATTGCAGAATAGTTTAATGGAACAATAAAAAATACTTTATATAAAGTATTTTTATTTAATGATGTAATAGCAGTAGTTAAATCTACAATATTTCAATTAAAATCATCAATATTAATATATGTCTATTTTAGTTATTTTAGAACCTTAATTTGAAAAGCTTAATTGTTTGGGATTATGATAATGATGGCGGATCAAAGTGCTTTTCGCTTCGAGATCTATCTTCTGAGATTTTTTTTTAAAAAATTATGTTTGACATCACACAAGAAAACAATCTAAAAACATTTAAGAAATTATTTTTAGGAAGAATAGAAAAAAAAATTCATAATTGTTTGGAATGCGATTTGCACCGCGTTCCTAAACGGTTACCAAACACATGAAACTGTTTTTTATATAATCTCAATTTCAACCACAGTTTTAACTAAACAACCATTAAACCAAACTAACCTAAACTAAAAGTATTTTTTTATCAAACAATTTTTTATCAAAAAAGTCTTTACTTTTTGTTGTTTGATCTTCTGTGAGAAATCAAACAATAAAAATAATGAGAAATCAACATCATTAATTTAATTAAAATAACTCATTTAAACCTATCTCTAATAAATAATGAGAAAGCTTAAGAAAATAATTGAGGGGTACCCTCGAGGCATACAAGTCAGCTTCAAAAAGAAAAGACCAAACAAATTAACAACATAATTATTACCAGAAAATTAAAAAAAAAAAAAACAAATAAAAATGGTCCACGATATTTAATGGAGCCACCACAATGTTAATTGGTAGTAGATTTAACTTAATTTGGTTGGTGAAATATCTTCCGGAATCCACCACATTAAAAGAAAAAAAAAGTTGAACACAAAGTGAGTTGTATATTCATCTACTTTGATAAATTAACATTAATGAACGTTTCGAATCATCAACATATAAAATGATTAAGATCCTAATTTCAATAATTGAATTGCAGTCATTTTCCATTTAATTTGTTTCGAGAAACATCTTTCTATCTATGTTGAAAGCCAGCTATTAATTTATTTCCCTAAAGTCAGTTCGTAAACTAGACTTAAAACAACACTGATTTTGACAATAAATGAGATATTGGGGTCCTTGAAATATATTTATCAAGCGAAAACTATGTGATTTGATTAATTAATTGCGTCAATGTTGATTTTCCTTCTTCTTCTGTAAGTAGAAGTTTTAACAAAGAGAAAGGGACTCTAATACAAGTTAAGATATATCTCTTAATATATTCTTTATTCATAAATGCATTTATATTTTTGCTTTAGTTAATAACCACTTTAGGGTTTAATTGACACACATTGCCAGGTGTTGTTATGGAAAAAGAAAAAAACCCTAGCGTTGCCGACCTTAACAATAATACAATAGAAAGGCAGCTTTCATGATAAATAATTATTTAACCATCTAGTAGGTAATTTAATGATAAAAATTTAAAATTAAGGTATTTGTTTTTTTATAGTTTTAGATTTGAGTCCTATGATTATTAATATGATGGTCATTAAAGATTTATATAGTCATTAATTTTAAAATTTATAAAATTAATTGAGATACCTACAAACTAACTCAACACAAACTTAATAATAATAATAAAAAAAAAAGAAAAAAAAGTTGCTGTTATCATTCGGTGCTCCAACATAAAATTATCAAAACGTGAATCATGTCAAGAAGAAGGCAACGGTACGATGATCAAGAGGCAACATGTGTCCAGCATCTCACCCTTAATGTCACACCTGACGTTTTTACCAAAACTCATGGCTTCATGAGGGTGTGCCACCCGTGAAATCTCGATATAAATAATGCCTGTCAAAAAGTTATATAGATTATTGGAGATCTTTGCCCGCAAGCAATTATGCCCAGCTCATTTTCAATATATTATTATTATTGGCAGCTGTTATTGTCAACTTTGTTTGTGTTTGTTAATTCCCTTGTTTTCTTGCAACTAATGAGTAATTAAAATAACATCTTAATTTTAATAGTATAACTTAATATATTAAATAAAACGTTTATTGGATTTCTTAATAAATTGAGAAAAAAAGTCAGATAAAATATATTTTGTGTTTGTTGATATCTTTTAAGATTATAAATAAAACTAATATATACCCGTTCAAGTGAATCAAACTCAATCTTCACTTAAACAATATTTCTTAGAGCCTTTAACACATTAAACAAAAGTGAATTGAGTAGTTATGCTTCAGGTTTATTTTAAAAAAAAATTAATATAGATATTTTCTGCAAAATATCTTTTCTGCAAAATCTTACTAAACTAGACCAAACTATTTAAAGAAGATCCAGTGGAACATTGAGTAGTCCATTGAAAATAGCATTGGAGATATTAAAAAGCTTCTTTTTTTTTTAATTTAAAAGGTGAAAAAGAAAGGTGATATTCTACCTCAACCTTTGCAAAGTTTCCCATGTCCTCTTGAAAGAAAGAGCTGGAAAAGGACTGGCACCACCAACATGAACAACGAAAAAATATGAAGCTCATCAAGCTAAGGTAGAAATATATAAACAATATTAGTCTAATTATCGATATTATCTCCTTAACTATCTTGCGAAAATATTTTATGGTTTAATTTTAACACTTGTTCATCCACACAAAAATTATGCAAAGCCTTGCAAAATAGAAATATGTTGCAAGTAACTCTTATTGTTTTCTAATGTCAATGGAAAATCCATCAAGGATGAAGCTTACTTAGGACTTCATTATAATTGTTGATTTAACCAATTTCTACGACATTGGTTAATTAATATGTCTATATTTTATGTTTTATAATTAAATACCAAAGCAGGTGCATCAAATGCCAATTACAGGGGTGCAAATAATTTCAAATTAATTGACCCCAGGAAAGGGACGTGTGTGTGTCCGTTTCTTGATTTTAAATTATGTCCAAGCTTGGGACGCGGTCGATCATGGTTGGATCTTCAAAAGTATGGTAAGTACATCGCAAAGAGTCAATAATTTATGTCAACTTATGCGGAATACATGCATTATTGATCTGGTAAATTTATTTTTAAAAAAATAACAGTTGCCTGATTCGCTAATATTTGTATTATTCAAGATTCTAGTACTTTGCTACACAAATCATATTCAAATATAGATGAAAAATACTTGACGTAAATATTTCTTTGATTCTTTCACTAATTAGAAAAATACCCTTTGTAATATATAGAATTCTTGGATCTGACTCTGAATTCAATCCCCAAAGTAACCAATTGAAAGCCTGACACAAAGGGGGAGAGAACTTCAAAGTGTAACAAAAGAGAGAGGAAAAGTTGGGGGGCGAAAAAAAGTCGACACAATGCTAATAAGGTTACTTTAACCTAGTGGAATCAAAAGAGAGAAAGGAAAAGAAATTCCGATTATTTCTTCCTAATTAAATATTATCCATAAAGGTAAGACTTACTGTTGAAGTAAGCTATGAAAATTGTGATTCGTGAAAAAACACTTCCTTCTTTTTTAAGCTCTCTTTTCATATCAAAAGTAGGTTTATTTCAATCTTCTGAAACATCATAATTACTGGGTTTTTTAAGCCAAAATTCATTAATAAATGATAAAAGACTCAAGGAGAGGAAGATGCTAACTAGGAAGGAAGCAATTAATTCCCTGAAATATTCACCTCGATCGCTCTTTATTCCTACAAACCCTCTCCATCAACAACATTAACAAGAAACAAAACAGCCTTAAATGGACATTTATGAGGCAAACATTTATTGTTCTATCATCAACTATATATCAACAACAACGATAATAATTAACAAGACTAGCTCCTGTATCTTAATTAGCCACTCGTTCTCTTTTGCTGCCTCAATTCCTTGTAGAACTTCTCGATAAACTCTTCAGCTTGTTTGTCCACAAAACCATTATCATCATCAACATCTCTCAATGGAAACGGTGAGTCCGTTATCCTCAACTGCCTCACCATTGGACTCCTTCCAAACCCTGGCAACAGTGGGACGCCTCCACAGGCAGTACCACTTCATTGTTGTTCAGCATCTCCAAAGCCAGCTTCACAGCACTCATGGTCACCATGTCATGATCATCGTGAGTTGGTGGCGCGTTGAATGCACATGGAAAGAAGTTATTGTAGTGATGGTGGTGGTGACGACGCTTGCTGATATGGAAGGGGAGCGAGTATGCGGGAGTGTTGCTGCAGCTGAACTCATACTCGCATGGTGCGGATGTGAATGAGACCTTGCAATGGGTCATTGTGGTGGTGATGGTGGAACATGAATTACCTATGGCTTTGCTTGCAATCTTGTTTCCACGTTTAAGCATCATGTTGAGAATCAACCAAGGAGTTTTCTCTTTGATAAACCCTTTCTTAGCATGAAGAAGATAACACGTACTATACCCCATGCTCTTTTGGCTATCACTGGTAGATGGTGTTCCATTGTAGTTTATAATTTTTGTTCTTTTTTGAGAGAGTTTCCTCTTTTTCTGAGGAGTTTTGAGAGAGTAGGAGAGAGGGAGAGAGATAAAGGGAGGATATTTTTTTTGGGACGAGAGGGAGAGAGGCGAGGTGAGGGCCTTTATAAAGGGAGGCGTGGAAATGCAAACAAGCAAAAGGCTGTCCTTTTGATGTACACTAGAACAACCATGGGTGCGCGGACACCTAGAATTATCTAGGGTTTACAGAATAATTGATTTAATCATTCTGGGCTGACCAAATCTAGTGTGAAAAAGCACGTGAGCCACAAAAGTGGGACCCATTCTTCTTGAACATTTAAAAGATTTGGTTTAGCGCTTCTCCTCGAGCCAAGTTCTTTTTGTAATATAAAAAAAAAAAATTGGATACCATTATATTTCAAAGAAAGAAAAAAGCAAAGACCGGAAAGTTGTAAATTATTGGATCCAATAAAATAGTTTTATTCAATTATATAATAATAATAATAAAAAAAAGCAACATCAATAAACAAACTCAATTTTAAAAGCAGATATAATAATGATAACTAGAAGGAAAGGAGCACTTGTTGAAAAGGGAATCACGGAGTTGAATTCCAAGAAAATCCAATAAAAATAAATGAAATTGAAAGAAAAAAAAACCATAAAATACTTAAATTACCTTGTCAAATTGTTGCCTAAGTCATAAGATTTGTGATGACTAGATCAAAATGAAACTGAAGAAAACTATGAAGTCTATTTTTCAAAATGAACAATGTTGAAGGGTGAATAAAGGAAACAAAAAATAATGTCAACCCATGTTAACTTTTCAAGCTCATGATCTAAACATGAAACATGAAAAGTCTCATCTAGAAAAACTATGAATCTCAACCCCCGAAAAATCAAATACTGAATGATAAAATTGAAAAAAACAATCAATTATATTATTGCTATCTAATTTTTTACCCTATTTTTGAAGAAGTTTTGAAAAAAACCAAAAATAACAAAAACCCCAAAAAATATGTTCTTGATGTATTTGCGTCGTTTTCAGCATCTTTTCCAAAAAAAAAAAAAAAAGACAAGAAAAAAAAAACAAATGTAATTTTTAGTGACTTAATTGTGGAAGGGAGAGGACCAATTTGAAATTGAAAACCCCCCTCACCAAGCAACTCATTATTTTAATCAAGTGGTCTCCAATTATTCTTTTAATCCAATGGTTCATTTTTATTTTTATTTTTATTTTTTCTTCAAGTTATCAAATGAATGGTTGAGATTCATTCTTGAAATCCAATAGTTGATCTTGGTTTGCTTTGCCTTCAAGCCAAAGAATTTTATTTGCCTATAAATACATGGTTATAACACACACAAAAAGGAGAGGAGAAATCTTAGGAGAATTTTTTTTTTTTTTAAAGGAGTATTTACACATACTCTCTTCATACCCATACAACACAAAAACTGTAAACTCAATAAACCTAAGCAGAGCCGCGCCCAACAAAATCCAAAACCACCTGACCTACCTTTTCCCCCACACAAACCAGCACACCACAAATAGACCATCTATTTCAACCAAAGAAAACTCCTCCTCTCCTTCTCTAAGTCGTCATTTATTCTCATTATCACCATCCACAGCGGTCATTGCCAAAACCAACAACCCATACTTCTAGCCAATCCCTATCACTAGACACCAGCACTCTCTTGATTGAACCTTCACACTAGAAGTCACCTCTCACCTTAAATACCAGCAGGGAGACCCATACCCGCATCGATCTTCAATCTTCCTCGTCTCCAAACTAGCAGTTGTCGGCTTGCCAAGCCCTAGCCTTTCCACCGAACTTCCCCCTACAGACTTCATCTCCACCAACCTCTTGGCCTCTTAGTCGAACC